>JAWDJD010000001.1:529627862-530037862 GCA_035047305.1 Bradypodion pumilum
CTGGGGACCCATGGGTGGGGAGAAAATTCAGCCATGTTCAATTTGTGACTAATTCTCGCTTGACCAAATGTCTTGACCTGATAATTTGCTTTCTACAGATGTTAGAAGAAGGGGGCGGCCAAAAATGAGATGGCTCGATGGTATTGTAGACGCAATGGGCACAGAGCTGGGCAGGTTGAGGAGGATGGTGGAGGACAGAGGTGCCTGGAGGACAACGGTCCATGGGATCGCAAAGGGTTGGAATCGACTATGCGACTGAACAACAAGATGTTAGCAGCAGCAGCAGAGGCATGTCCTGCGACACAAGAGTAACAAGCAAAGTAGCTTGTTATCCATAGCAATGCTGTGACTACTATCGTAACAGAGGGAAATTCCTCTTTAGAAAGATGGAGCTACATTCAACTGCTTCCCCTATCTAGAAGTAGACTCTTTGAATCCGTGGGACGTACAAAGTGTTGCTGCATTAACTCCTGCCTATTCAGTGGGTCTACTCTAGTTGAAACTATTAGGGAAGGCCACCGAGGGCCCATCCTGGAGAGTAAAGTTGCTGTGAGACAGCTGGAAAAATTCATTCTGATCGTACTCAGAAAGATTGCAGGGAACAGTCTCCCATGAAGCAAAGCCTTCGGTCTGCTGCGGGGGCCTTGTTCCAACCCTACCCCCCAAATTGTGTGATTACCGGAAAGTAAATTTGCACCCATCTGCTCCACAAGCAGTCTAAAATGCCACTGATTTCCCTGTGGGATCAACACCTTAATTCTAAATGTGCAATGGCAGTTTTCTCAGGCTGCACACTGGTGCTTACCCTACATCGTCTCTAAGGACATAAAGGAGGGAAGGATGTCTTGTCGGTAATGGTTTTAGACATCCACGTTTATAATTACTACTGTGCTAATTTTGCATTTAAAGAAGACAACCAGTAGGTAGACTTAGCATTACCTGAGGCTCAAGACACACCAGCAGATGTTATAGGTAATCCTTAATTAGAGCTGAAGCCAATTAATGTTGGAGAGGGATGATTGAGGGAATCTTTTGGGCTGATGAAATCAGACTTCAAAGAGATTCAATGCTTAAGTCCTGAAGATCATCAAATAAAGTTAATTTACAAGCTCCTGGATATCAGGCAAGCGCCTGCTGTGATACTTCTACTACGGTTATCCCTTTATTAAAGGTTTTCCTTAGCTAATCACTGGCTCTCTATAAAGTCTGATTTTGCCCATCAAAAGGCTAAAGAGGAAGGAAAACATTCCCGATCTTCTCAGTACATCCACATTCTCAGGAAATTCAGTTTGCCAGGGTTGAAACCAACCCAACCATTGCTTTACCATATAATATGTAGGGCCGCAGTGGCCTAGCAATTAAGTTGCTGAGCTTGATGACAATAAGGCCGGCAGGTCAGCAGTTTGACGGAGTGAGCTCCCGTCTCTGTCTCAGCTCCAGGCAACCTAGCTGTTTGAAAGCAAGAAATTGCAAGTAGATAAATAGGTACAACTTTGGTGGGTTAGGTAACAGTGTTCTGTGCACTTCAGCGTCTAGTCATGCCTGCCACATAACCAGAGCTCTTTGGCTATAAATGGAGGTGAGAGCACACGACTAGCTTTCAAGCTTTTTCTTTGTCATCGGAACTTTATTTATTTCCCCTACACTGTTTGCAGTGCATAATTACAGTGTGCATTCATGCACATCCCTGCAGCTACAAGGCCGCTGAATCAGAAAGAAGAACAGCCTTGCTGTGGACAGATTCTCCAACCAACCCCTTTCTTGAAACACCTGCCCTGCGCTGATCCTTAACTGCAAGACTAGGGGGGTGTCAGGATCATGGCTGAACGACACAGGCGCAATCTCACCAGATGGCAGTGCTTTGAAAAGCAACAGCAGGACTGAGCATGAGCAAGGGAAGAGTTGCCCTTGGATCTCAAAGGGTTGGTCTGTTGTCTTGTTACACCACGGAAGGAGGTTTTGTGGTATCTGCTGAGCAAAGCCTTGGAGAGGGACTGGCATAGGGGTGGGTTAGGCCCAGCAAGTGGCTAGGTGGCAGCAACTAGTAGAGCATTAGGTAACAGAGCAGGGGTGCTCAAACATTTTGGGCCATGGGCCGGTCACATGGTTCAGCGGGCCGGTCACATTCCTCCCACCAGAAGCAGAAGTAGAACATGCCTTGCAATCTGTTCTGTCTGATTCAGTAGCCTTGTAACAGGATGAGATAGATTTTAAGCTGCCATTTCTCTGCTTAAACCAGGAGTGCCCAAACTATGGTCAGGGGACTGGATCCTGCCCCTGAAGCCAATTCATCTAGCCCATGCCGCCCTCCAGGGAGCAACGAGGGCAGCATGGGCCAGATGAATTGGCGTTGGGGGCTGGATTTGGCCCACGGGACATAGTTTGGGCATCCCTGTAACATGATTTGGGGACACATTTTCCCCAAGCCCCATCTCTGGGGGAATTAAAAGGAACTGAAAAGAGGGTGACAGACACAGCACTCGGGCTTGGTATTGATGCCCTTGTGGTATTTCATCAGACCAATGAATGCTCATGATGCCCATTTGTGGAGTAGGGAATCAACTCTGGGTTTTATTTTGAACTTTATGGGAGCCATCAGAACGGCTGAAGGGTGTCCCCAAAAGAGGTTTTGCAGCTTTGGAAGGAAACCCCATAAAGTTGGGCATAAATCCTGGGGCAGATTCACACACCTTTCCACAAAGAAAGCTCACATTCCCAGCCTCTCCATTTAGTAACTTTGGAAACAGGGTTAGGGGAAGATCCTACTCAGAAGAGTGACTGGTGTATTAAAATCCAACACCTTCTTCCTTAATGAGGGTGCTGGTTTCCTTATTCACACTAGGTTGTGGTCCATGCTTGGCACCGCTTCAGCACCCTCCAAACTCATCCGTGCTCCGGCGCTATCTGCAGACTCCACTGCCCGACTCTGTTCCTGACTTGGGTCTGACTGATCAGTCAAGCTAACATAAATCCGTGTGCCCACATTCATCCGAAGTGGCCTACTGCCATAATATTTCCTCCCGGCCACAACAAACCGCATGCCTGCCTTGCATTGTCTTTTGCTTTCGGGTCCTTGGTGCTCCCTAGAGAACAATGGCTGCGTTGAGTGTTAAGATACCATTTCCTTCCTGTTGCATCTCATTATTCAAGGATTCACAACTGCGCTACTTAATCCAAGAGTTCTCAACCTTTTTAAGCTGGGGGCTGGGTCATGCTCTCTCAGACAACTTTGGGGACCAGACGGCCATTTTGCTCTTCCTCCACCACATGGCACTTCCTGGTGTGATGGAGGCAGTGGGGGGGGGGGGCACATCTGGCCTGCTGGCTGCAGGTTGAGAATCCTTGACTTGATTTAACCAGGTGTGGGACTAACTGAGAATCCACTAAATAAAGGGATTCAGATGTAATGACATGACAACAAAATAACAACAAGAAAACACTAAAACAAAACAGAGGAAATGTATGTAAATAAATAAGTAGAATCCCTTCCCCTTAAAATTTATTCTCTCTCTCTCTCTTCTGATGATGATGTTCAGCTGTTTTGTTTACCTAATTTATTGAACGGGTGCTAAATTCGCAGTCACGCTACTCATCTTTCCAGGCTGCTGGGGAGCCGGGCTGCAGGGTGGCGTGGATCTTCTTGTGGTTTCCGTTTCCTCAGAGGCTCCGTGGCTGGGCCACGGTGGCCTCATTTCCTGTAGGCATCTGTCTCGCTTCTGGTGTTTCCGATGCTTAGAATAGATCCCTCTAGTGACTTGTAAGATGCCCTTGGACACTGTAATGCGTTCGCCGCAGTCAGCCTCCCTCCAGGCCTGAAAGGGGTCCTGTGTGTTGTTCTAATAAAAGACTTTAGCCAAGAGGATGGCAAATGGTTCTGGCTCTTTTTCTTTGGCTGCGTTTGAAATGGAGGTGGGTGGAAACAGCTCCAAGAATCCATTTGGAAACCCTAGAGCAGGGATGACCAACCTTGACACTCCAGATGCTCTTGAACTTCAATTTCCAGAATCCCTGATCAGCAGGAGTGCTGACTTGGGTTTCTGGGACCTGGAGTCTGAGAACACCTGGAGTACCAAGGTTGGCCATCACTGCCCTAGAGTATCCACAAACAGAAACAGAGAGCACATGCAACAATTTTGGTCCTGAGTTCTGTACGATGGAGTGACTTCCTGTTGTCTGTCCCAGCACCTGCCAACCTAGCAGTTTGAAAGCTAGAAATAGCAAGTAGAAAAATACCTCGGTTAACATAATTAATGCGTTCCTCGGGATGTTTCTTAAAACAAAAGTTACTTAAACCGAATTTCCCATAGGAATGCATTGCATGCAATTTCCCATGGGAATGCACTGAAAACCAAAATATGTTAACCAAAACATAGTTTCCCATAGGAATGCATTGAAAACCAATTAATTCGTTCCAAAATAGTATGTAAACCGAGCCACTATTTTCTATGGATTTCCTTTTGTTATGCAGTTTTTGTGTTAACTGAACCATTTGTTAACTGAGGTTCCACTCTACAGGGGAAACTCGGAAAATTAGAATATTGTGCAAATGTTCATTCATTTCACTTAAAATGTGAAACAAATATACAGTATGAGATAGACTCACTACATGCAAAGCGAGATATGTCATGATCATGATGTACAGCGTCCATGAGATTATGTGATGATTATGGGGTATATGAGATTGCGGGGAGGGAGTATTTCATAAACTGTAAGCCATAAGCATCGACATGGGGCTCTACATGGGGCTGCCCTTGATGACCATCCGGAGACTGCAGTTGGTCCAGAATGCGGCAGCCCACGCGGTGGTGGGGTGTAGTCATTTCCCCCGCGCCTCGTCACTGCTGCAGGAGATGCACTGGCTGCCTATATGTCTACGGGTGCATTTCAAGGTGCTGGTTGTCACCTTTAAAGCCCTTCATGGTAGCGGACCAGGATCCCTCAGGGACCGCATCATCGCTAGGACATTGACCCGTCCAATGAGAGCAAACCGAGAGGGCACCCTTTAGGTACCATCTGTTGGGGAGGCTTGCCTCTCCAGCACAAGCAAAAGGGCCTTCTCGGTCGTAGCCCCCACACTATGGAACCCCTCCCAGTAGAACTATGCCTCCAGGCCCAGTTGCTACCATTTAGGAAAGAATTGAAGACATGGTTGGCAAAATGGGTCTGGGGGCCAAGATTGTCAACAAGCTCCCCTTTTTGGCTCATCTTAGGCTTTCCCCCTCCTGTAATTATATTTGTTTTTAGATAATTAGATGGCATGGCATGGGGTGGGGTAATATTGTTATGTTTTTAAGGTTTTTTAAATTGTTTTACCTGTATATTGGTTTTAACTTGTATACACCGCCCAGAGTCCTTTGGATAGGGCAGTATATAAATCTATTAAATTAAATTAAATTAAATTAAATTAAATTAAATTAAATTAAATTAAATTAAATTAAATTAAATTAAATTAAATTAAATTAAAATCAATATTATAACAAAGTAAGGCTTGAACTACCTCACTTTGCTTGGAATCAGTCTATCTCATATATTTGTTTCCCCTTTTAAATTGCATTACTGAACTGAATGAACATTTGCACGATAGTCTAATTTTCTGAGTTCCACCTGTAGGTACCACTTTGGTGTGCGCTACAGCATCTACTCATGCCTGCCACATGTCTGCAGAAACATCTGCAGATGGAGACAGCTCTGACTCTTTGGCTATAAACAGAGATGAGCACCAAACCCTAGAATTGGATATGACTGGCTTTCAAGCAAGGGAGACCTTTACCTTTACTAAGCAATAACGTCACCTTAAAGGCATAACATTTGGGTCAAAACCCCTTTGATGCTATTTTTGTTAAAGTAAAGCAACAACTGATGACATCATTGCTTTTGGGGAGCATAAAAAGCAATGTTTACTCATTTGTATATTTCTTTAAGTGTAACTAAAACAATTTTAACTGATTTTTTAAAACTAATAGAAATGTAAATCAAATTAGCTTCCATTTCAAAGAGATCTCTAGCACTTTAAGATTAGCAGGTTATTTAGCCCACATCCTCAGACACATGGAGAACAGTATTCAAGTCACATGTTTACATGCACACTAATTCTGCTTATTGGATGGGATAGAATGAAATGAGATACAGAACATAAGGCTATGTGTCAATGATGGTTATAACCTTTCAATTTTCTGGTTAGCATGAACATTCTGGCCACTAATTAGGGTCATTGATTTCATAGGTGTGTAATGAATGCCAGCCTAGTTTGGCATTGACTAGAGAAATCAAGACTAAAAAAATCCTATTAATTCTTACGTGAAGATCTAGTTCACTATCAGGCACAAAACCTGAGGGTTAAGAATCCTCAACAAAATCCCACCACTGCCACCATGTAATGAATGCCACCCTGCAATCACAGTGGGCATCAACTAGAAAAGGCTCCTTCTATCCAAAACTTTCCCTCCACCACCTCCCTCTTGAAAACAACTAAAACCTTACCTGTTTCAATGTGTGTAGAAGTCAGGATTCAGGAGAATCTGCTGCAGGTTTTACCTGGTTTACTTGCACCACAAGCAGCCCAGGTAGACTTCTTAGATTAAGTCTTGACATGCAAAAACAGCATAGCTCTAGTTAGGCAACACTCACCCTCTTATCCTCAATGCATATTGTAACAATCTGCTTACTCCCAGGTAGGACCCGGTAGTCCTCCAGCCTCCTGGCAATGGGATTGTGCCTGGTCCTGCTACCCTGGCCCAGATGGGACCCAGCAGTTCAGAGCTATTCCTATCGGTGTGCCTAGTCACTCCTGACCGAAATCTAGGTAGTGAGCAAAGGGTGCACATGCAACTAGTGTAGATTCAGGTAACATGTGCCAAGTAATCCCTCCAGAGTCTCTTCAGGCATTTTAGAAATATATTGAAAACATAGCAAGATTCAGGATACACTCCATTTCAAAGCAGAAATAAAGCAAGCTGCATGTTCCAGGGATAGACCATAAGCCTATAGCCCCCATCCCCCTTTCTCCCAAGCCTCTACATGTTGCTGGCTGGCAAAGCACACATTCCAGAGAGTGTCTGAGTGTGTGTGTGTGTGTCTGGGATATATCTCCTCCCCCCAGGGTCCACCTTTGGCCCTACCCTCCGGGATTCCAACCAATGATCTTACAGCAAGACATATCAATCACACATTAGGTTTCAGTTCTCCAAAGCCATGAGGCAAAAATGTTTATATTCTTTCTAACTCCCACAGATTTGAAATCGCCATTTTGCAGAGGCTAAAGAATAAGGTATGAAAAAGCACAGGGTATACTCCAGTCCATCACACATATCAGAGAATAAACAAAACAACACAAAACAAAAACAGTGTAGCCCTTTGAAGACTAACTGCTATATTAGCTTTTGTGGATCTTAGCTTTTGTGATCAAGTCCACTTTGTCAAGTCATCATCATCATCATCGCCATCCTCCTCCTCCTACCACTTCATCGGGTGTTGAGGGGTGTTGAGGTTCTCATTCTGCCACTTCTAGCAGGCTTCGCCAGTATTATTTAATATTGTTGTAATGTTTCTTTAATGTTATCTCTCTATCTTCCTCTGGATCTGCCTCATGGTCTTTGTCCTTCTCCTCTTTCCACATATGCCTTTCATGGTATGGAGTTCCAAGACATTCTCTCCAAATGGGAAAACCACTTCATTTGTTGTCTCTGTATCGAGTGCAAGATTGGTTCTATCCCAACTCTTTCCCTTATACTCTCTTTCCCAAATTTATCCCTTTGAGACACTCCCTCAGCCTCCCTCAGACATCTCATTTCCATGCTGACCAACTTTCATTTATGTTTTGTTGTAAGTGTCCATGTTTGGCACTGGTAACATAAGGTGGGGATGAATATGCTTTGTATGAGGCATTTCTTTGTGCTGGTCGGTATTACCTTGTGCTGTAAGAGCAGAGTTAACTGTCCCAGTATTTGGTTTGCCTTACTACACCGTATGTTAATTTGTTTATAATACCTGTACCACCACAGGTATCTCAGAATTCACTGTTTCCCCATAGGTTGGATGGGAGCAACCCAATATACCTCCAGATCTGCAGATACCCTCCATTCTTTCAGAACCTCAGACTGCCCTTATGGGCTCTTCTTCCTAGGAAGCCCTAGATTGCTAAATTCTTTCAAGTGGGGCAATAGAGAAAGAAAGATACAAATTTCAAATTCTAGAACACTTCCTGGCTATAGTTAAAAGCTCTTTGCTCCAGGAAATCTTAAGCAGTTCTACTGGTTTGGCCAACTCAGTAAAAAAAAAAAGCACATAATTGGGAAGGATTTTGGAGACTTCTTCTTCTTCTTTATCTGAATCCATATAATGGCAATCATTATAGCGACCAGCCATAAAGACTGTCCTGAGAATATAATGCAGTGATCTTTCATCTACCTTCCGCATCGCAGCGTGACACCCATAGTACCACTGATCCAGTTCCATGAGTCACTTTCTGGTCCTGAGCCATGTTGGCATGCAAAGTCCTCCTCAGCCCCAGGCCAGGATGGATGAAGCTGCTGCCCTCCATCAAGATGGATTCAAGTAGGATTTAATCCACTTGGGGACCTTCACCCTTCCATGTAGAATCTGGCTTCCAAGGCTGTTAGTCCTCAGGATGGTCAGGTTAGTTAACTGCCATCTGACACTTGACATTGAGTTGCTGGCAGTAGGGTCTACTCTATTACCATAGCATACTCACAGATCTCGATCAGTGGTACGGGGGTCATGCTGCAATGCGGAAGGCAAATGAAAAGCCACTGCATTATATTCTCAGGACAGACTTCATGGCTGATCGCTATGATGATTGCCTATACAGTGGAATCCCATATAATGAATGCTTCATATAACGAAAAATCCATTCGATGAAGCGTTTCTGCACTATTGCCGATGCACCATATAAAGGGGGGAGAATGTTCATTATATGACTCGCTATTGGCAATACCCCATACAATGGGAAAAAACTGAGTCATGTTTTGCCTGAGTGGGCGGCATAGAAGTCCAAAAATTAAAATTAAATTAAATTACATTGTTGTAGGGGGTATCGCCAATAGCGATTCATATAATGTACACTTTCTTTTCGTTATATGGTGCATCAGCCATATGGATCAGTATAACAAAAAAAAAAAAAAAACACCCCGTGGAACGGAGTTTTTTCATTCTCCTTCGTATAGTTTGTGAATCCACACTCATGGGGTTATGCGCCTGCGCAGAACGGCCGATCGGAGGCTTGAAAAGCTATTGGTCAAAAGTTTTGGCGGTAAGACCGCCCACCGTACTGCCCACCCTGAGGTGCCCGCACGCCATTTTACCTCAGTTCTCTTCTTTCCGCCATAGCAGCAGGACGATCGTTGAGAGCTTCCTCAATTTTTTTCGCCCTTCTGAGGGAAAGTCTTTTGGCAAACTTTACAATTTTTTTTCGGTGATCTTGTCCTTCGGGCAGGATCGCCACCCCGGTGCTGTTTCTTCCTTCTGGTGGACTCAGTTACCTACTCGCCTCGGTCACCGTTTCCCCCCTCAAGGGGGTGGCGGCTGGCCAGCCCTTCGGGGTATCCGCGTTCCAGAAACTTCCGTTGGAAGAATTTTTCTTTGATGGCCGTGGCCTTCAAACAGTGCTCGGCTTGCCTGAAAAAGTTTCCGGCTTCCGACGGGCATAGCCTCTGCCTTTTCTGCCTGGGAGAGTCTCATCAGAGCCAGTCTTGCCCCCACTGCAAGAAATTCACCCATCTGGCCGTGCAAAACCGGAGCTACCGGCTCAAAGCTCACCTGATGGAACTCTCTCTGGCTCCCGATGCGGCCGCTTCTACTTCGGCTAGCATCTCTCAGCCTCCTCCACCTTCGGCCTCTTCTTCCGCTACCATCAAGAAGAAGAAGAAGAGGGACAAGAACGGAGAGAAGAAAAAGAAGCACGGGTCGGAGAAGAGGCGATCGCTCCCGCCTACTCCGCGCACCCCTGTGTCCCCGGGACCCTCGCCACCATACTCGGTCGCAAGATGTCCGTCTCCTGGGTCTTCCATCTGGGGAGGACGGTCCTCTTCGGGATCGCCTGAAAAAGGACGGAGGGCTGGGGCTCCAGCTCGCCCACTTCAGGTACTCCTGTCGCCGCCTCGTGGGAGGGCCCGTTTGCCTACGAGACAGGCCTCCGTCTCCCCACGGCCCAGGACTCCGACTCTAGACGACGCGGTAATTACCATGCCGGCCACCGTTTCGTCGCCGATTATACCCGCCACCGTTTTGCTGCCGTTTCCACCAGCCACCGTTTCGTCGGCCACCGTTTCGTCGCTCCCGACGGTGGGGGACCCATCCCAGATGGAGTTCCTGAAGGGGATGTTTGAGGTCATGGCTCAGACTTTTGCCAACCAGTTTAAGACCTCCATCCCTGCGGCCTCTGCGGCTCCGGTACCGACCACCGCAAGCCCCAGGGATGCTGGCCCTGCTGTGGCCCCTCCAACCTCCCGAGGGTCGAGTGTCCGCTCCGCTGGCCCACCCACATCGTCGCGGGTTGGTCCAGACGTTGAAGCGGTGGACTCCCATCCCGCCGGCCCGCCCAGGCCGTACTGACGCGGTCCCGACGTGGATGCAAGAGTTCCTCCCTCGTCCTCCGATGACTCCAGCGCTTCTTCGGAGGAGGACGAGGGAGACGTCGATGCCGAAAGGACGCCGGACCAGGCCATCGGCGTGGTTGACCCACCGCGTGGTGAGGATCAACGCTCGCTCACGGCCATGCTGACGCGCCTGGGGACTGCGTTGAACCTGAAGGTGGACCAGCCACCACTGGAAGGTGAGGACCAAATGACCGCGAAGCTGGACAGACGTGCGGTACGGCCGGTCCATATCACCATGCTTCCGTCCATGCTGACGTCGGTGAAGGCGACATGGAGGAAGCCGGTGTCAGTGCACTCCGTTTCGTCCAGGCTCAACGGCATGTATAGAGTCCTGGACGAGAACGTCGAGTTCCTGCAGGCGCACCCCCTGCCGAATTCCCTGGTGGTCAAGGCTTTCCAACACAGGATGGCCGCCAGCGGGTTCCCGGTGCCTTCGACCCCGGAAGGGAAGAAGCTGGACGCGGTGGGCCGTAAATTCTACGCCACCGGTTCCCTCTTCCTCCGCGCCGCCAACTACTCGGCTGCCATGGGCCTGTACCAGTCTCACCTCTGGGAGCGAGTGAAGGCCGAAACGGCGACGTTACCTGCCGACGCCCAGAAACGGATCGACGCGCTGGCATCCGAGGGCGATTTCCTGGCGGAGCAACAAATGCGAACCGCCAGGCATATAAATGACTATGCGGCGAAGGACATGTCATCTGCGATCCTGCTCCGTCGCCACGCCTGGCTTAGGGGCACCTCCCTCGATGATGCTATGAAGAAGCTCATCGAGGAGTTTCCCTTCGACGGGCAAGGCCTCTTTGGACAGGACACGGACAAGGTCCTCAATGAAATGCGGCAGACCAACTCCACTGCCAAGTTTCTGGGGCTTACCACGCCGGCTCCGCCTGCCAGGCCGAGGTTCCAGCCCTTCACGCGGCGCTACCAGGGAAACCCGCAACAACAGGGTGGCCCCGTGGAGCAGCCCAGGTCTGGCTCTTACAAGCAACGATGCCAGCACAAACCGCGCTATCAGCCCTACGGGCACGGCAAGCGTTCGGACGCTAAGTCCAAGTCCCGTGTTTGAAGCTGCGACGGCCGAGTCTCTCGCGCTCCACCTCCTGTACCTCCCCCTCCGGAACTTCCTCCAGGTATGGTCAGGCATCATGGACGACCGGTGGGTCTTAAAGATCTTGTCCTCTGGCTACGCCATCGAGTTCGTGCGGGCGCCTCGGGTAGGAAGACATCGTTTCACCACCTCGTCCCCCCATTTGGAGGAAGAAATATCAACTCTTCTGTCCAAGGGAGCCATCGAGCGGGTGGCCCCGCCCAATTGGGACAACGGCTTCTACTCGAGGTACTTCGTGGTCCAGAAGAAGGACGGAGGACTTCGCCCGATTCTGGACCTGCGCCGCCTCAACAAATGCATCCACACCAGGAAGTTCCGGATGGTGACCCTGCAGACCGTCCTTCCCCTCATCAACAAAGGGGACTGGTTCACAGTCATAGACCTCAAGGACGCTTACTTCCATGTCTCCATCCTCGAGGAGCACCGAAGGTTCCTTCGATTCCGCATCGGCGAGTCGGTGTACCAGTACCGATGTCTACCGTTCGGTCTGGCCACGGCACCACAAGTCTTCACCAAATGCATGGCTCCGGTGGCTGCCTTCCTCCGCCAGCGGGGAATCAGGGTCTTCCCATACATCGACGACTGGTTGATTGTATCCCCCACCAGCTCGTCGGCCATTCGGGACACGCAGTTCACAGTCCACCTCATGGAGAGTCTCGGCCTCAGGATCAACTTCACCAAATCGAAGTTGATTCCCTCTCAACGTGTCGAGTACATTGGAGCGGTACTCGACTCACTTGCTACCAGAGCCTTTGCACCCCAGAAGCGCTTGCAGGACATCGCGCAGGGAGTGAACGACCTTCGCACCAAACCGTGCATCAGGGCGAAAAAGGCTCAAAGACTGCTAGGCCTTATGGCCTCAACGACGGCTGTGGTCCCTCACGCCAAGTTAAAGTTCCGGTCCCTACAGTCGTGGCTTCTGCACGAATTCGACGCGCTCCGGGAGAGTCAGTCCAAATGGCTAATTCCGTCCCCGGAGCTGAGGGACCAGCTGCTGTGGTGGACGACACCACTCAACGTGACAACGGGGAAGAGCTTTTACCCCCCGCAACCCTCGTTGCAAATATTGACCGACGCAAGCAACCTCGGCTGGGGGGCTGCCTGCGGGACTCTCACGGTCAACAACCCTTGGTCGCCTCAGGAGATGGTGCACCATATCAACTACTTGGAGCTACTGGCCATTTGGAAGGCCCTCCGTTCCTTCGAGAGCCTGCTCATGGGCAAGGCGGTCCAAGTGGCCTCGGACAACACCACGGCTGTGGCGTACCTGAACAAGCAGGGAGGAACACGATCCACCACCCTTCTTTACCTCGCTGTGCAACTCTGGGAGTGGTGCCTGGAGAGGCACATTTTCCCGATTGGAGTGCACATTCAGGGCAAGCTGAATGTCCTGGCCGACCATCTCAGCCGCCTCACCTCGACGACCCACGAATGTGAACTGAACGACGAGGTGTTCCAGTCGCTTTGCGAGGCCTGGGGGACTCCGAACATCAACCTCTTCGCATCGGAGTCCAACACGAAATGCCACAGGTACTGTTCCAGGGCGGGCATCGGTGTGAACTCCGAGGGCGATGCCTTCATGAAACGGTGGGATCAGGACTATTTCTACGCTTTTCCTCCGTTTCCCCTGATCCAGAAGGTCCTCACCAGAATGCTTCAGCACAGGACCAGAGCCATCCTAGTGGCCCCAGCATGGCCTCGCCAACCATGGTTTCCGCTGCTGTTGCGCATGTCATCTCAGTATCGCACGCTACCGGAGTCACCGACGCTTCTCCAAATGGAGCAGGGCCAGCTCCACCACTCGGACCTGCCCAGCCTCCACCTCACCGTGTGGAGGATAACCCCAGACTGTCCAGGATCCTGGAACTAGCCAGGCGCCCTTCCACAAGGAAGTCCTACGCTTCCAAATACAGATGCTTTTGTGCTTTCCTGGCATCTCAGCAGACCCCCCTCTCGCAGGTGGAACTGCAGGACATCTTGACCTACCTCCTCCATCTGGCGGAGTCTGGCCTCAGCATCGCCTCCATCCGAGTACACCTCGCAGCGGTGGTGGCTCACTCTCCAGCTGGCTTGCCCGCTTCTGGCGCTTTCCGCGACCAAACGGTGAAACGTTTCCTCAAGGGATTGCGGAACGCCTTCCCTCCGGTCAGGACTCCAACGGCCCAATGGTCACTCTCGACCGTCCTTAACGTGCTCACCAGGACTCCCTTCGAGCCCATGGCTACCGCGGATACTCGTCTCCTCACGTGGAAGACGGCTTTTCTTGTGGCCATCACGTCTGCTCGGCGAGCTGGTGAGCTGGTCGCCCTGCGGGCAGACGCACCTTTTCTCCAATTCTTCAATGACCGTGTGGTACTCCAAGCGGACATCACCTTCCTCCCCAAGGTGGTCTCCCAGTTTCACATGGCACAGACTATCTCCTTGCCAACATTCTTCCAGAACCCCGCTAACACCCAAGAAAAGACTTGGCACACGCTGGATGTCAAACGGGCTTTATTGTTTTACACCAGCAGGACAAGGGAGTTCAGGAAGTCGCAACGCCTTTTCGTGGCGTATGGGGGCAAGTCCAAAGGTGAACCCATCTCTGCGCAGCGGTTCTCCAAATGGATCTGGGCAGCAGGAGCTGGGCAGCATCCGGATTGGGAAAGTGTGTACTTGGGTAGTGAGGAGGATGCAAAAATTACTGAGCAGAGCGAGGAGCTAGTCACTAGCATTCTAGCAGAAGGATGCAAGAGGCAGTCTAACAATGCAACTGGACACAAAAGACTGTGTCAGAAAAGCATATATAAATGCTTGTATACAAATGCCAGAAGCCTCCGGAACAAAATAGGGGAGCTGGAATACTTAGCAATAGATAAGAATATTGATATTATTGGTATCACTGAAACCTGGTGGACGGATGATAACCAATGGGATACAGTTATCCCAGGCTACAAACTATACAGGAAGGATAGGAAGGGGCAAACAGGAGGTGGTGTAGCCTTGTATGTCAAAGAAGTGATAAAATCGTATGAATTGGAATATCTAGGTGATTTGGAGTCACCATTGGAAGCTCTGTGGGTAAGAGTACCAGGCCACAAGGATGGTCTAACAGTAGGCATATACTATCGGCCTCCGACCCAAACTCTTGAGGGAGACTGGCAGTTGGAGAATGTTGTAAAGGAGGCATCCAAGAAGGGAAGCCTGGTTATAATGGGGGACTTCAATTACCCTCACATAGACTGGGTGAACTGTTGTTCAGCACATGATAAAGAGATAAAGTTCCTAGATATGCTAAATGATTGTTCCCTGGGACAGATGGTTGAAGACCCAACTAGAGGTACAAGAATCCTTGACTTGATCCTGAGTAATACTCAGGATCTGGTGCAAGATGTTAATGTGACTGATCCAATAGGGAACAGTGACCACAACTCAATTATGTTTAACTTGATCATAGACCGCAAGTCACTGATAAAATCTAACACAGAGACCTTAAATTTTCAAAAAGGAAATTTCCCAAAGTTGAGGAAACTAGTAAAAAAGAAGCTGAAAGGGAAAATTGAGAGAGTCCAAACACTCCAAGAGGCATGGAGGCTGTTTACAAAAACAATAACAGAGGCCCAATTGGAATGCATACCCAAAAGGAAAAAGGGCACTGCCAGGTCCAAGAGGACTCCAATGTGGCTTACAGGAGCTGTTTGGGAAGTGATCAAGAGCAAGAAAAGCTCATTTAGAAGATGGAAGGCTTGTCCAAATGAGGACAGCAGGCAGCAACATAAATTCTGGCAGAACAAATGCAAGGCAACAATCAGGAAAGCAAAGCAAGACTTTGAGGAGCGTATAGCTAAAAATACTCAGAGAAATAACAAAGACTTCTTTAAGTACATTAGAAGTAAGAACCCAACTAGGAAGGCCATTGGACCATTAGATGACAATGGAAGGCAAGGGGTTATTAAAGAGGAAACAGAGATTGCAGAGAGACTCAATGAATTCTTTGCTTCAGTATTCACTGAAGAAGACAGAGGCCACATGCCCAAAACAGAGCCTATCTTCGTAGGGAGGGAAACCGAAGAATTAAGCCAGATAGAAATAACCAGGGAGGAGGTCCTTGCATGTCTTGTTAAGCTAAACACTAGCAAATCACCAGGACCAGATGGCATCCATCCACGAGTTCTCAGGGAACTTAAAGATGAAATTGCTGATCTCCTAGCCAAAATATATAATCTTTCCCTCAAATCAGGCTTTGTGCCTGATGACTGGAAGGTAGCGAATGTAACACCAATTTTCAAAAAAGGATCCAGGGGTGATCCAGGAAATTACCGACCTGTCAGTTTGACATGTGTCCCAGGTAAAGTGATGGAAACCATCCTAAAAGATAGAATTAATAGGCACATAGAAGAGAAGGCGCTGCTAAAGGAGAGCCAACATGGCTTTTGCAAGGGCAAATCATGCCTCACTAATCTGTTGGAATTTTTTGAGAGTGTCAACAAGCATGTGGATAAGGGGGATCCAGTTGACATTGTTTATCTGGACTTTCAGAAGGCTTTTGACAAGGTCCCACACCAAAGGCTCTTGAATAAACTTACCAGTCATGGAATAAAGGGACAGGTCTTGTCCTGGATCAGCAACTGGCTAAGGGACAGGAAACAGAGGGTAGCACTAAATGGACACTTCTCCAAGTGGAGGGAAGTCAAGAGTGGGGTCCCCCAAGGTTCAGTATTGGGACCCCTGCTTTTCAACCTCTTCATAAATGATCTAGAAGTAGGAGTAAAAAGCAAGGTAGCCAAATTTGCTGACGACACTAAATTATACAGGGTAGTGAAAACTGTGAGAGATTGTGAGGAGCTCCAGAGGGATCTCTCGACACTGGGGGAGTGGGCAAAACAGTGGCAAATGAGTTTCAACATTAGTAAGTGCAGAGTGATGCATGTTGGGGCAAAGAACCCCAATTACATTTATAAACTGATGGGGTCTGAACTCTCTGCGACAAACCAGGAAAGGGACCTTGGTGTCCTGGTGGACAACTCAATGAAGGTGTCAACCCAGTGTGCCTCAGCAGTGAAAAAAGCAAACTCAATGCTAGGGATCATTAGGAAGGGTATAGAAAATAAGTCAGCAAGTGTCATTTTGCCTCTTTATAAATCTATGGTGAGGCCCCATCTGGAATACTGTGTACAGTTCTGGTCGCCATACCTCCAGAAGGATATTATGGAGCTGGAAAAAGTGCAGAGGAGGGCAACCAGAATGATTAGGGGACTGGAACACCTTCCTTACCATCTGAGGCTGCAACGGTTGGGCCTCTTCACTCTTGAACGACGG
Organism: Bradypodion pumilum; assembly: GCA_035047305.1. NCBI lineage: Eukaryota > Metazoa > Chordata > Lepidosauria > Squamata > Chamaeleonidae > Bradypodion > Bradypodion pumilum. The sequence goes on from JAWDJD010000001.1 coordinate 529,644,882, forward strand.
CGTCTAAGAGGTGACCTGATTGAAGTTTATAAAATCATGCACGGTGTGGACAAAGTAGATAAGGAAAAACTGTTTTCCCTATCGCATAACACTAGAACTAGGGGACACTCCATGAAACTTTTGGGCACTAGTTCTCAAACAAATAAGAGAAAGTACTTTTTCACCCAGAGGATTACTGGTCTATGGAACTCCCTGCCAGAAGAAGTGGTGACAGCTGTCAGTCTTGACAGCTTTAAGAAAGGATTAGACAAGTTCATGGAGGACAAGAGTATCAATGGCTATAATTATGGATACTTAAGGACAACCTCCGGGTTGGAGAGATAGGCAGGATATCTCTCAATATCATTTCCAGGGAATCCTAAGCAGGTGAAGGCATCTCCTTGGGAATACCCTGAAGGAAATGGTGAGCCACTGTGTGAGACAGAATGCTGGACTGGATGGGCTGTGGCCTGTTCCAGCAAGGCTGTTCTTATGTTCTTATGTTATTATCACCTCTACCATCTACTTGGCCTACGAGTCGGCATCGCTGCCCCCTCCACCGCATGTCAGGGCGCACTCTACCAGAGCGGTTGCAACATCCACGGCCTTTCTGGAGGGCACACTGCTTGAGGACATCTGTAAGGCTGCCACCTGGTCCAGACCTTCTACATTTGTCCAGCACTACAGGGTGGACACCAGAGCCACTGAGGACGCCAGGCTTGGCCGTGTCGTCCTCACTCGGGGGCTCCGGGCCCATCGCCCTTGACAGTTCACCCTGCCTGACCGACATCATCTTCATCGTGGGATCATCTCATCCGACTGCCCACCGACCAAGTAAGTGTGAGCTTGCTAATCTCCCATGAGTGTGGATTCACAAACTATACGAAGGAGAAAGTTCGGTTTCACTTACCAGTGATAACTTTCGTTCTTCAAGTATATAGTTTGTGAATACACACTACCCACCCTGCCTCCCCTCTTGAGCTGCACGGATGAGATCAATTGGTTTATCCTGTGCTTGGCTTAAGTATGGAACTGAGGTAAAATGGCACGCGGGCGCCTCAGGGTGGGCGGTACGGTGGGCGGTCTTACCGCCAAAACTTTTGACCAATAGCTTTTCAAGCCTCCGATCGGCCGTTCTGCGCAGGCGCATAACCCCATGAGTGTGTATTCACAAACGATATACTCGAAGAACGAAAGTTATCACTGGTAAGTGAAACCGAACTTTATATGGGGTTCTACTGTATTCGGATTCAGAAATGGAAGAAAAAGAAGAAAACCATTGAACAACTGATTTAGCAAGTCTGTTTCAACTGAAACTAGAAACAAGATTTGGTGTTAATATTTTAAGTTTTGCTGTGGGTCAAAAAATATTAAATACAAATCCTTTTTTATCATGTCAGAAGCACACAAAGGTGCTTTCTTGGTTGAAAGGATTTTTTTGCTAGAGGAACTCTGCTCAGGGGATGGCTGAATGAGGCTTCTTTCATGTCTCCCAAGATCTTTTCCCATCGAAGTGGTCCCTATTTATCTACTTGCAATTTCTTGCTTTTGAACTGCTAAATTGGCAGGGGCCATACCAGCAAGCAAGCAAGGTGATGCTCAAGATAATACAGGACAGACTTCAGCAACATGTGGAGAGAGAACTACCAGAGGTGCAGGCCGGTTTCAGAAGAGGCAGGGGGACTAGAGACCACATTGCCAACATACGTTGGATCATGGAGAAAACAAAGGAATACCAGAAACAAGTTTACTTTTGTTTCATTGATTACACTAAGGCATTTGACTGTGTGGACCACAACAAGATGTGGCAAGTAATTAAAGAGATGGGAATACCAGAGCACATCATATGCCTCCTGAGAAATCTGTACATGAACCAAGAAGCAACAGTTAGGACAGAACACGGAATGACAGAGTGGTTTGGAATAGGAAAAGGAGTAAGACAAGGCTGCATTTTATCACCCTGCTTATTCAATCTATACACAGAGCACATAATGCGAAATGCAGGGATGGAGGAATCACAATATGGGATTAAAATTGCTGGGAGAAACATAAACAATCTGAGATATGCAGACGATACCACCCTAATGGCAGAAAGTGAGGAAGACCTAAAGAACCTCTTGATTGGGCTGAAGGAGGAGAGTGCAAAAGCTGGTTTGAGACTCAATATCAAGAAAACCAAGGTAATGGCAACAGGCCCAATCAGTTCCTGGAAAATAGATGGGGAAGAAGTAGAAGCAGTGACAGATTTTACTTTCTTAGGATCAAAGATCACGGCAGATGGGGATTGCAGCCATGAAATAAAAAGGCGACTGATTCTTGGGAGACAAGCCATGAAAAACCTGGGGAACATGGTGAAAAGCAGAGACATCACCTTGAAAACAAAAATTAGAATAGTCAAAGCAATGGTCTTCCCAGTGGTAATGTACGGATGTGAGAGCTGGACAATTAGGAAAGCTGAACGCAGAAGAATAGATGCCTTTGAAATGTGGTGTTGGAGGAGAGTTTTGAGAGTACCCTGGACAGCGAGGAGAACAAATAGGTCAATCTTAGAAGAAATCAACACTGACTGCTCATTGGAAGGGCTAATAGTAAAGACGAAGCTAAAGTATTTTGGACATCAAATGAGAAGGGAGGATTCACTTGAGAAGGCCCTGATGTTGGGAAAGGTGGAGGGCAAAAGAAGAAGGGGGAGGCCAAAGATGAGATGGCTAGATGGTATTGTAGACACAATGGGCACAGAACTGGGAGTGCTGAGGGGGATGGTGGAGGACAGAGGTGCCTGGAGAACAATGGTCCATAGGGTCGCAAAGGGTCGGAACCGACTGTGCGACTGAACAACAAAATACCTGTCAAGTTTGGGATTTGAAAATAAGGGAAATTTCCCTGCCAAACTGGGATACCTGACAGCTATGCTTATCCTGTGCAGCCCTCCAGTGGTGGCATTAGGGCATTGCAGTCTAACTAATACAGGGGGATGGCGGGAAAGAGGGTAAAATACGGGAGTTTCCCGGCCAATACGGGATACTTGACAGCTATGGCAGGAACTGGGACAGAGATGGGCGCTCATCTCATCATGCACTACTCGGGTGTTGAACTGCTGACTTGCCAACTTTCCAGCTAACAAGGCAAGCTTATTAACCTTCCCTGAACCACCGCATTCCCTGAAATACTGTACATACCGTAATACTGTATACATTACTGTACATATATTCCTATCATGCATTGCCAGGGCTGGGCACTAGAGGACACTACAAGCTAAAATAGGGAATGCTGTTATCTGCAGTTGCAGGCATCCACAGCAGGTCTTAGAACAGGGGTTTGCAACCTACGGCCAATGGGCCAGACCCAGCCTCTATCGCCATTCCATTCGGCCCATGCAATGACCCCGGAAGCAAAACCAGATGCATTTCTAACAGCCGTCAATGCACCCACACATGTGCAAATGCGCCTACTGTGGTTTATGGCAGCGTTTGCAGCAGGGGAAAACCCAGTGCCCAGCCTGCTCAGCTGTCTGAGGGGGAGTTGTCCAGCCCGTGGCATGGCAAGGTTGAGAACCCCTGTCTTAAAACATATCCCCTGCAGGTATTTTGCAGAGGGGAAGGGGGCACCTGTACATTTTTCTTGTGTTTTGTCTTTGCCATCCATGTCAAAAGAGACATCACATGGCCACTATGAAAATTGGCTACCTCCGTGGATATGGCCCAAAGATTGTTGGGTGGCCGTGGCTCAGCACTTCAGAAATCAAAGGGGAACTTGACCTTGGAGCGTCTCTTTCTAGACTGTGCGCCAGCATGTGAACGGAGATAACCCCTACTCCATGTTCACTTCACTTTTGCAAGCAATTCTGGAGCATTAGCTGTGTTGGTTCGTGGCTGGCTGCCCTTTTCAGAAGTGCCCACAGGATTTTTTTTCCAGGCAGCAGCATTTGTGAGTATAATGTGCATGCATTGCACAAGCCACTACAGCATGCCTATGCATTTTATTTCTGCACATGCACGTATGCTTTAAGCTTTAGCATCCCATTTCAAAAGCCTTCAAACAGCAGGAGGGAAATTCTTAGACATCGGAATTTGACCGTATCAATGGCCAACACAAAGAAACATTGTGAACATCAACAGAAGTTTAAGTCATGTGCTGCGTTCTGAACTGCACCACTGCTCTTTGGGAAGGGCATATTTTGCAGACGGAAAAAAGCCCTGTTAGTTAAGAGAAAGACCTAGCTGGGTATTTGTCTGTCAGTGTATATTGAAATGTAAATACAGTACATAGATTTAGGATTCAAGGGAAGTTGTTCCCATGGCTTCTTTCAGGTAGGTTTGCTTCACTCCCTTCCTAATCCTCATGCAGACTCGGAGCATGTTCAGACAGTGAGATTTGGGTCATGTCGAAAAGTTTCTAAACTTCACTGCAATCAACTTTATCTCTCACTGAGGATCCCCAGAGTGAAGCTGTAGGGCTGTAATGGCAAACCTTGGCACTCCAGATGTTCTTGGACTTCAATCCCCAGAAGCCCAAGCCCCCATGAATCTACACGAATGGGTTTGTTGTGATTCATCCAGCCTGCGCTGCCCTCGTCGCTCCCAGAAGCGGAAATAAAATGCGGCCATACGGTTAAGGCTCTTCCGGTTTAACCCTTCCTCCGTACGGGCGCGTTTTACTTCCGCTTCCAGGAGTGATGAGGACGTCACGAGCTGGATGAATCACAGTAAACCCATTTGTGTGGATTCACGGGGGCTTGGGCTTCTGGGAATTGAACTGCAAGAACATCTGGATTGCCAAGATTCACCATCACGGCCCTACAGTTTCCCACTGTAGATGGTGACTTACAAGGGGTTCATACAAGCCTTCACATCCCTCTACCTTGTCCCCCTCTTCTCTTAATGACTCTCCTCTTCCTGCCAACTTCCTCTCCTCCTTTTGTGGTTGCCATTCATACAGTAGGTCTGTGTCCTTCCTCCTCCTCCTTGGAGAAGTAAACAAAAGAGCAATGCCCCTACCTAGCATCTATATTCGCTCCACAGTTATTGTGGTCCCCTGAATAGCCCCTTCTGCCAAACTTGAATCCTCTTGCCCCACATTCCTTCTGTATTTCCAGCTGTCCCTACGGCTACCACCACCGATCCGGCTGTAAACTCATCACACCTCCAGAGTCCTCCGTTGCTGTTGGTGCTGGCTCCTTACTAGTAAGTAAGCACAGTAAATCTTCCTTGTAGGAAAACTGACATAGCGTTAACTCAGTGTGTCTGCCTTGTATGTATGGTACAGTATACACATTATTTTGTACAGTAGACCCTCACAACGACGGTACTTGGTTCCCCAAGTAGCATTGATAAGCAAATTTTGTTATGCGGGTTTCTATGGAGTTTCACGCATAACGACATTTTTCACGCATAACAACGTCGTCCATTGGATGAGAGAAGCGGGATATAAATTTAAATAAATAAATAAATAAATAACAACGTTGTTATGCGGGTTTCTATGGAGTTTCATGCATAATGACATTTTTCACGCATAACAACGTCGCCCATTGGATGAGAGAAGCGGGATATAAATTTAAATAAATAAATAAATAAATAAATAACAACATTTTTAGCATCATCGTCTGGTTATTTTTGCGTTGTTGTCCAGACAATGACACTAAAAATGTCGTTATGTGGGGAATCATGTGGGGCATAACGACGCATTGTTAAGCGAAAATGATGCTATACGAACGTGTTGTTATGTGAGGGTTGACTGTATCTTGAATTGCACTGCCTTAGTTGAGGAAACAAAGAAACAAAAAAAAAGATGAGACAATTAAAGGCATTTAATGTTGCAACCCACTGCATACATCACAGGATTGTCACACACAAAAAATAAAACCAACTATCTACATGGGCTAAACAGCCAGGATTATGGAGGGCTCAAAAAATAAAATCAAAGCCTTCACACTGTCCTAAAGACAGAACCCCAACACAAAAGTGGGAACGCTGTAACTTTGAGTAAGCCCAAAGAGCTCCAATGAATCAGCTCTGCGTCCTGTTTGGACATGCTCTTGAGTTTTGTGCTAATAAGGCAACCAGGAACCACCATCAAGATAATTCCATCCGTTAGCCACACCTGCCCGGCTATATGATTTCTGCCACCTTTTCATTCCGGGATGCCATGTTGATGCTGCTCTTCCAACCTTGACTTGTCTCTACCTGCACTGAGAGAGGAAGAATGGGCAATCATGTGGCTCAACTATACCTTTGAGACCACCGGGAACTTCCAGTTCAGGATTTATGCAGGCACAGAGTTGCAACAGTAAAATCTGTGATTCGACAGATGAGCAGAGGTAAGCAACCATGTTTTTGCCCAGCAATCTGGCTGCTTACCTCTGCTAAATATTTCACATCATGCCTAAGTATTGAAAGGATTCTGGCTTACGAAACTGGACATCTTTGCTAAAGAATCTGCAGGAACCTTGTGTGCATGTGCGCACACATGCATAGGACTTAATGGATTGTACAACTGTAGTTAGTAAAAATCTTGACACAACAAGTTTATTTATTTATTTATAGTTCAAATTTCTATGCCGCCCAATCAGGTGAACCTGACTCAGGGCGGCTTACAACAGGTTAAAAACATATAAAAAACAATTAAAACCCCTAACCTACCCCCCAACCCTCCCATTCATATTAAAAACAACCACATAAAAACTGCCTGCATTAAAAAGGTGGGAGGCTTTATTTTCTAAGCCAACAGGCGGGGGCCACTCTTCCATCCGGGCCCCACACCTGCCCCGCCAACCAGGTTTTCAGTTGGTCCATACATGAACACTTCCTGGAAATGAAAATGACAAAGTTGAGATTGTTGCATTTTGGGCATACCAGGAGAAAAGAGGAAAGAGGAAACTGGAAAAGACAATGATGTTGGGATCCCGGTCTATGGAACTCCCTGCCAGAAGAAGTGGTGACAGCTGTCAGTCTTGACAGCTTCAAGAAAGGATTAGACAAGTTCATGGAGGACAAGGGTATCCATGGCTATAATTATGGATACTTAAGGACAACCTCCAGGTTGGAGAGATAGGCAGGATATCTCTCAATAAATGCCATTTCCAGGGAATCCTAAGCAGGTGAAGGCATCTGCTTGGGAATAATACCCTGAAGCACATGGTGAGCCACTGTGTGAGACAGAATGCTGGACTGGATGATGGGCTCATGTGGCCTCTTCCAGCAAGGCTCTTCTTATGTTCTTATGTTAAAGTTGGAGGCAGCAGGAAAAACATGGAGAAGGGATGTGAGTTGGATAAACTCAATAAGGAACCACAGCCTTGAATTCGCAAGACGTGTTAATCAGATGAAATTTTGGGAGGTCACACATTCAGTGTGTCATCATAAGCGGCCACACAACAACACAAGTGGTTCCTTTATAGGGAGAAAGGGGGCCTATCAATCAATCAATCAATCAATCAATCAATCAATCAATCAATCAATCAATCAATCAATCAATCAATCAATCAATCAATCAATCAATCAATCAATTAATCAGTCAGTCAGTCAGTCAGTCAGTCAACCATGTAGAATCTCTTTCTGCTGTTAACTTCCCAAGATAGCATAACATGTTGGAGGCAAGCTTTGAACATTAATTTCCCCGGAAGGCTTAGATCCGACATCTGCTGAGTCACTCTTACACAGATCTTGCCCGACTTCTCCTTCCTGCCAAGCAGATCTTTCTGAAAACATTAAAAGCAAACATGCAGCCCGCGGCCTAATAAACGAACCACAGCATGACACGCACAGCACACTGGGGGGGAAATGCAGGGCCATTGGAAACATTTTGGAGCCAGAGGAAATCGTAGGAAATTGTGGCAAAGTTGGGAGAAATCATATCTTTAAACATCTGTTTCTTTATTTATTTCTGGCAGTGATGTTCCATGTGCCTGTTCAAGAAAGCAAGGGCGAAGGCTGAAGAATTATAAATAACCATGCATCGATTGCTTATAAATGCTTAAAAGTAAGAATTATAAGCAATCACGCAAGCTATAAAAAAACCCCACAAATTGGCCAATTTCCTGCTGCATTATATGACAGTAGAAGGGTCATGACCTTGCCGTGAGCCTCTCACTAGTTGTGAAATTCTTTGCACAACTGGTTTCCAGGCCGGTTGTGTGATGGGGTGTGTGTGCCTGTGGGCAAGGGAAGGCAAATATAATTTCTCTTGCACGCTGAAAAGGTTATTTAAAATAAATATCCCAAATAAGCCATGATGAAGCCAAGCAGTTGCCTAACGACAAAAGAGGCATGCAATCCTTTTAAGACTATAACTAACGAGATTAATTATATAGCATGTGAGTTTTGCTGGTTGCCATCCACTTTCTTACTTCCCCAGTTCTTTCCCTTGCTCATCTTCTGACGTGATGATGCCACTGTCGCTCAGGGAATGCCATCAAGGTATTCTTGATGCAGAAGAATCCATGAACACAACTCTGGCATCAGACGTTGCAACAAAGAGACAACGGTTGTCCAAACAATTTAGCCTCCCACAACAAGCCGTCAAGAAAGTGTCACAACTTCAGAGAGATAACCAGTTTCCAGGCTAAGGGGCCTGCCGCCGCCGCCGCCGGACAGCCACCCCAGCCGGGGGTGAGGAAGGAGGAGGAGAGCAGAGCGAGCGGCAAAAAGGGCCTGCCGCCGTCGCCGCCGGGCAGCCACCCAGCCGGGGGGTGGAGGGGTGAGGAGGAGGAGGAGAGCCAGAGTCCCAGGCAAAGGATAAGTAACAGATATGCAAATGTAGAAGACCTAATATAGCAACTGACATAGAGACTTTATACTGACTAAACATAGAAACTGACATAGAGACTGTATTTTAAAGTGTGATAATATGCATGATAATATGTTGTCTTAAATGTGTTAAATTTTTGAAAACTGTGATAAAATGTATGAGGAGAGAAAAATGGCGCAGACACCGGCAACCACGCCACAAATCTTGCCAAGAGAACCCTATTGACCAAAACAAAAGGCAAAACAAAAGGGCAGGCTAGGTGATACAGGATGCTTAACACCACAGAGGGGAGAAAGGGGAGGGACAGGAAGGGGGGAGGAGGAATGCAATGTTGTAAGGAGCAATACTGCATAGGGACATGGAATGTGAGATCAATGAACCAAGGAAAACTGGAAGTGGTAAAAAATGAGATGGAAAGAATAAGCATTGACATCTTGGGCATCAGTGAGCTAAAATGGACAGGGATGGGTGAATTCAGCTCTGGAAACCATCATATCTACTACTGTGGACAAGAAAACCTCAGAAGAAATGGAGTAGCCATAATTGTCAATAAAAGAGTGAGAAAAGCAGTAATGGGATACAATCTCAAAAATGACAGAATGATGTCAGTCAGATTTCAAGGCAAACCTTTCAATGTCACTGTGATCCAAATATACGCACCAATCACTGGTGCAGATGAAGCCACAATGGACCAGTTCTATGAGGACTTACAACACCTCATAGAACAGACACCAAGAAATGATGTCCAAATTATATTAAGAGACTGGAATGCCAAAGTAGGAAATCAAAAAGTGGAGGGAATAACAGGCATGTTTGGTCTTGGAGTACAGAATGAAGCAGGGCAAAGATTGATAGAGTTCTGCCAAGAGAACGCACTGGTCATAGCAAACACTCTCTTCCAGCAACACAAGAGGCGACTTTACACATGGACATCACCAGATGGCCAACACCGAAACCAGATTGACTACATACTCTGCAGCCAAAGATGGAGAACCTCCATACAGTCAGCAAAAACAAGACCTGGAGCAGACTGTGGCTCAGATCACAACCTATTGATCGCAAAATTCAGGCTTAGACTAAAGAAAATAAGGAAAACACGGAGACCAGAAAGATATCACCTAGACAGCATCCCTAAAGAATACGCGGTGGAGGTGATGAACAGATTCAATGGCTTAGACTCAATAGATAGAGTGCCAGAAGAATTATGGACAGAGATGAGGGACATCATGCAGGAAGCAGCAAAGAAAACCATACCAAAAGAAAAGAAGAGTAAGAAAGCAAAGTGGTTGTCTGATGAGGCTCTTAAAATAGCAGAGGAAAGAAGGAACGCAAAAGTCAAAGGAGAAAGGAAAAACTACAATCATTTGAACACAGAATTTCAAAGAAAAGCAAGGAGAGATAAGGAAAACTACCTAAAAGAACAGTGCAGAGAAATGGAGGAAAACAACAAAAGAGGCAGAACCAGAGATCTTTTCAAAAAAATCGGGGAAATTAAGGGAACATTTAAAGCAAAAATGACCATGATAAGGGACAAAGAAGGAAAGGAGCTAGCAGATGCAGAAGAGATTAAGAAAAGATGGAAAGAGTACACAGAGGAACTCTACAAAAAGGACCTCAACACTCCTGACAATCACAATGATGAAGAAGTAGAACCTGAGCCAGACATCCTGGAGAGCGAAGTCATAAAGGCCCTAAAGAGCACTGCAAACAACAAAGCTAGTGGAGGTGATGGTTTAGTGTATGAAACTAAGACACAGGACACAGCCTCGGGCTGGGTTAACTCAGGTTTATTGCATCGTGGACAGAGGGAACATGAGGTAATGGCGGATCGATAGCTCTTTATATACAGTAGGGATACATTTGAACGTGGTGCCATGGTAGCCCATTGGCTACTGTCTGCGTGACGTCATTTTGGGTCACGCCCTTCTTGTCCAGGTATAGGTGGTGGCGGGAAAGCTTCCCGCGCTGTTGCCTTTGATGAGTTCGGACCAAGAGAGCTTGGACGCTCGCTGCTGCCAGCTGGTGGTCATTAGCTCGCGTCCTATTACAGGGTTTATATGATACAGCTGAAGGTTACATTGTTGCTATAGGCAAGGTTACATTGGCTCAGATACATTGTAATTCATGTGGAAGGTAAAACCATTAGAACACAACACCCCTCCCCCCTAGGACGAGACAATGTCTCGAGCCCACACTTCAACACACTCCCCCCCCTTAGGAGACAAAGTCTCTCAGCCAAGATGGTTTATTTCGAACACGCTGGGGTCTCGATGCGGGCTGCCTTTCCCCGGGTTTGCTACCTCCTCTTTGTCCCCTGGTTTCCTGCCCTGTAATTTGAGAGGGAGACTTGTTAGTGACTTGCCGCGGCTCCACGGCGTTGTTGGGGGGTATGCTCTTTCTCGGGGAAGAACCGGGGGCACTGGGGGCTAACGAAAAACCCCTCTTCTCGCTTGGAAGGGTGGGGGAACACTCCTGAAAACCCCCCCGGCTCGCAAAACCAGAATCAAAATCAAAATTATATTCGGGTGACGCGGCGGCGGCCGCACATCCCTTTTCCCTCCCCCCGGGCTCTGATAGAACTGGGGTATCAAAAGGATATGAGTCGGGATCACTGCTTTCCCCCCCGGATTCGGACTGATGTCCCTCATTTTCTCCCCCTTGGGCTAAACGGGTGGGGGAGAACCCTATCGCTGAATCCTGTTGCTGTGCCCCACTGACCGGCCCTTCACTCACTCGGCGCCTCAGTTGGTCAGCGTGTCTCCTCCAGAGGAGACCGGTGCTCGTTTCCACCCGATATGACACTGGCCCTGTTTGTTCTATTATCGTTCCTGGCACCCAGGCTGGCCCTGCGCTTGCATAGTTCCTGCAGTAAACAAGGTCGCCGGCGGCGAACCCTTTCGAGACTGCCAATCCTATGTTTTTTCCTTTATCCTCGACTCTCGTCGGGTCCAGCCTGGTCAGAAGCGTGGCCAGTTTTCGCCGCATCAAGAGTTCTGCCGGCGAGTACCCCGACGCTAAGGGGGTCACCCTATACGCTAACAAGAACTGACATACTTGGTGATTTAGGTCCCCCGGGCCCATGCGCCGCAGCGCATCCTTTGTTGTACGCACCAACCGTTCCACTTGGCCATTCGTGGCCGGGTGAAACGGCGCGGATGTGACATGCCGAATGGCGTTTGCTCCCATGAATGCCTCGAACTCCGAGGAGGTGAAGCAACTCGCGTTATCGCTGACTAAAGTGTCGGGTAAACCGAACGTGGAAAAGACCCTCCGTAGCTGGCTAATTGTTGTGGCGGAGGACGTGCTCTTTACTGGGATGACCTCCAGCCACTTGGAGAACGCATCCACCACCAGGAGAAACATGGTTCCTCGGAATGGGCCAGCGAAATCTACATGTACTCTGGACCACGGTCCCCTTGCTGTGTCCCATTCCCTATGCGGGAGGCGGGCCGCCTCTGGTCGGGATCCCTGGCATGCCTCACAAGTGCCGACCATGTGCTCGATGTCCGCGTCCAGCTGTGGCCACCAGAAGTAACTGCGGGCCAGCGCTTTCGAGCGAACGATGCCCGGGTGGCTGACGTGCAGCAGTTTGAGCACCCTCGGCCGCATGGCTGCAGGAACCACCACCCGTTGGCCCCACAATAGGCACCCCCTTTCTAGGGACAACTCTAGCTTTTTCCGAAAGAATGGGTCGAATTCCGTGCTTGGGGACGATGCCGGCCACCCCTTTTGTACCCATGAGCTGACTTTTTCGAGTGTCCTGTCCTTGCCTGTCGCCCTCGCAATATCGGCTGGTACAATTGGGGGTGCATCTAAAACCTCAATTAGTAACACCTGGCGGTCTCTCCCTACTCTAGCCTTCTGGTCGTCCGACAAGGGCAAAGGGGATCTCGAAAGTGCATCAGCATGGCTGATCTCTTTTCCGGGCCGGTACACCAACTCGTGTTGGTAAGCGTTGAGAAAAATGGCCCATCGCAGCATTCTCGGTGATAGGATCTGCGGGGTGGGCTTGCTTGCCGTGAAAATCCCTAACAGGGGCTTGTGATCCGTCACGATTTTGAACGGGCGGCCATACAAAAAATCGTGAAACTTTTTGGTTCCCGCCACAATTGCCAATGCCTCCCTGTCGGTTTGTGCGTAATTTCGCTCTGCCTGGGACAGGGACCTTGAATAAAATGCAACCGGGGCCTCTCTTCCGTCATCCAACACGTGGCAAAGTACTGCCCCCACCCCCACCGGTGATGCATCACAGACTAGGACCACCGGCCGTTTGGGGTCGAAATGCGTTAGAATTGCGTCAGAGGTCAAGAGTTGCTTTAATTCTTTGAAAGCCCTCTCGTGCTCGTCACCCCACATCCAAGTCTCCTCTTTCTTAAGCAACCGATGGAGCGGTTCGGCCACGGACGCCTTCCGCGGAAGGAATGTATGGTAAAAATTGAGGAGCCCCAGGAATGACTGTAGCTCGGTTTTGGATGTGGGGCGAGGGGCCTTTTTGATGGCTACTACTTTGGATTTGGATGGCTTGATACCCTCGGGTGTAATCCTGAACCCTAAGAACTCGACCTCGGTTTCGAAAAAAACACATTTGTCCTTCCTCAGTCTCAGCCCCGCTTTCTCGAACACCGTTAGTACTTTGTCCAATCTCTTTGCCAGTTCGGCCTCACTCCCCCCAGTTATTAATACGTCATCAAAATAAGGCAACACCCCCTCCAGCCCCTTCAGGAGGCGTTCCACAAGCGACTGGAAAAGGCCGGGTGCCGAGTTCACGCCGAACTGTAAACGCGACACCTGGAACGCTCCTTTATGAGTGACTATCGTTTGTGCCGCGGCCGTGGCGGGTGTTACGGGCAGCTGCTGATAGGCTTGCGCCAGGTCGAGCTTAGCGAAACACTTTCCCCCATTTAGCCTGGCCAAAAGGTGGCTGACCACCGGCACCGGGTATGCGTTAGGGCGGATCGCCTTGTTAATTGTACACTTATAATCAGCGCAAATGCGCACCTCCCCGTTAGCCTTCAGAGCTGTTACAATTGGAGTTTCCCACTCCGCGGAATCAACAGGAACAAGGATCCCCTGGCCCACCAATTTGTCCAGTTCCGCCTCTATTTTGTCCTTTAGTGCGAAGGGCACCCTGCGCGGTTTGAGTCTTATCGGGCGGACCTCCGGGTCTAGGTCGAAAGCTACAGGGGGTCCCTTGAATTTTCCAAGTCCTTTTTCAAAAACGGCGGGATGCGCATCGCACACCGCTTGTATTGGGTCCACCCCCACTGCATGTACTCCCCCTATAAACAGGCCTAAAGGCTGGAACCACTGTGTCCCTAGGAGGCTACAACTCCCCCCCCTTAGGACAACTAGGGGCAGCTCCGCAGAGTGTCTCTTAAACTCAACCCGAAATTTCCCGACCCCCAACACCGGAATGCTGTTCCCCTGCACATCTCGTAGCGTGGACCTCAATGTTTTAAGTTTGGGCCGCACGTGGGGGTCGATTTTCAAAAACTCTTTCTGGGGAATTATGGAATAGGAGGACCCCGAGTCAATCTCCATCCTGATAGGGGCCCCTTGTACTAGTACCTCAACGAAATAATGGGACTGTTCCGCGGACACACTGAGCACTGGGACGTCGTCCTCGCTGCTGTCCGAGACGCGGCCCACGCCGTCCTGCTTCCTCGTGGTCTGGACGCCATCTTTGGGCCTCGCTGAACGGTCCGGTCTGGTCGAACGGTCCGGTGACTGCCTCCGGCCCTCCTTCCGTTTTCTGCATGCCTTGGCGATGTGCCCCCGACGGCCGCAGGTGTAGCATTCGGCCTTTCTAAATGGGCACCTCGCACGCTCGTGGGCCGCTCCGCAACCGTCGCAGCGGCGCCCCCCCTTTCGGACCTTCTGGACCTCCTCGCCGTCGCTGCCTTCCGAAGACGACTTTGAGGCCCGTTGAGTTGCGTGCACCGATTTTTCCGCTTTACCGGCTCTGGGACGCCACTCACGCCACTGGTGCATCTCGTCCACTCCAGCATTCGTGGACTCTGCGGCCTCCGCGGCCTCGACGACCTCTGCCAGCGTTGGTGGCGGCTCCTTATTCATCAAGCTGCGCTGCACCTCCTTGTCTTTCAGGCCACACAGCACGCCGTCCCTGAGGGCCATTTCTAGGATGTTGCCCCATTTGCAGGGGGCGGCGGCTACCCTCATGGCGGCCACGAATGTCTCGACCGACTCGTCCGGCGCTTGGACTCGCCTCCAAAACGCGCTCCGAGCGGGAAACATCGCCCTCGAGGGTTGGAAGCGCTCCCGAAGCAGCTTCATGATGTCGTCCGCCTTAAATTCGCTCACCTTCTTCGGAGCGATGATGCCCACCAGCGTCCGCTTGGTCTCCATCCCAAGCATGCGGGTGAGGATGGCCCTCTTCCTCTCCTCATCGTCTTCCTTGACTTTGAGTTCCACCAGCGCCGCATGGAAGTCCATCTCAAACAACTCCCAGTCTTGCGGTTTGGTGATGTTGACCCCGCTCTGTGCCCTGGCTGCTCCTTGGGGATCCATTATCCCACCTTCGTCGCCAATTTAGTGTATGAAACTAAGACACAGGACACAGCCTCGGGCTGGGTTAACTCAGGTTTATTGCATCGTGGACAGAGGGAACATGAGGTAATGGCGGATCGATAGCTCTTTATATACAGTAGGGATACATTTGAACGTGGTGCCATGGTAGCCCATTGGCTACTGTCTGCGTGACGTCATTTTGGGTCACGCCCTTCTTGTCCAGGTGTAGGTGGTGGCGGGAAAGCTTCCCGCGCTGTTGCCTTTGATGAGTTCGGACCAAGAGAGCTTGGACGCTCGCTGCTGCCAGCTGGTGGTCATTAGCTCGCGTCCTATTACAGGGTTTATATGATACAGCTGAAGGTTACATTGTTGCTATAGGCAAGGTTACATTGGCTCAGATACATTGTAATTCATGTGGAAGGTAAAACCATTAGAACACAACAGATGGTATCCCAGTTGAATTTTTCAAAGCGCTAAAAGATGACGGCGTCAAATTACTGCATTCAATATGCCAACAGATTTGGAAAACAAAACAATGGCCACAGGATTGGAAAAGATCAGTGTACGTCCCAATCCCAAAAAAGGGCAATGCCAAAGAATGTTCAAATTATCGAACAATCGCGCTCATCCCACACGCCAGTAAGGTGATGCTCAAGATAATACAGGATAGACTTCAGCAGCATGTGGAAAGAGAATTACCAGAGGTGCAGGCAGGTTTCAGAAGAGGCAGGGGGACTAGAGACCACATCGCCAACATACGCTGGATCATGGAGAAAACAAAGGAATACCAGAAACAAGTTTATTTCTGTTTTATTGACTACACTAAGGCATTTGACTGTGTGGACCACAACAAGATGTGGCAAGTAATTAAAGAGATGGGAATACCAGAGCACCTCATATGCCTCCTGAGAAATCTGTACATGAACCAAGAAGCAACAGTTAGGACAGAACATGGAATGACAGAATGGTTTGGAATAGGAAAAGGAGTAAGACAAGGCTGCATTTTGTCACCATGCCTATTCAACCTATACACAGAGCACATAATGCGCAGTGCAGGGATGGAGGAATCACAATATGGGATTAAAATCGCTGGGAGAAACATCAATAATTTGAGATATGCAGACGATACCACCCTAATGGCAGAAAGTGAGGAAGACCTAAAGAATCTCCTGATTGGGCTGAAGGAGGAGAGTGCAAAAGCTGGCTTGAGACTAAATATCAAGAAACCCAAGATAATGGCAACAGGCCCGATCAGTTCCTGGAAGATAGATGGGGAAGAAGTAGAAGCAGTGACAGATTTCACTTTTCTAGGATCAAAGATCACGGCAGATGGGGATTGTAGCCATGAAATAAAAAGGCGACTGATTCTTGGGAGACAAGCAATGAGAAACCTGGGGAACATAGTGAAAAGCAGAGACATTACATTGCAAACAAAAATTAGAATAGTCAAAGCAATGGTCTTCCCAGTAGTAATGTACGGATGTGAGAGCTGGACAATTAGGAAGGCTGAACGCAGAAGAATAGATGCCTTTGAAATGTGGTGTTGGAGGAGGGTTTTGAGAGTACCCTGGACAGCGAGGAGAACAAATAGGTCAATCTTAGAAGAAATTAACCCTGAATGCTCACTGGAAGGTCAAATAGTAAAGATGAAGCTGAAATACTTTGGACATCAAATGAGAAGGGAGGATTCACTTGAGAAGGCATTGATGTTGGGAAAGGTGGAGGGCAAAAGAAGAAGGGAGAGGCCAAGGATGAGATGGCTAGATGGCATTGTAGACACAATGGGCACAGAGCTGGGAGGGCTGAGGGGGATGGTGGAGGACAGAGGCGCCTGGAGAGCAATGGTCCATAGGGTCGCAAAGGGTCGGAACCGACTGTGCGACTGAACAACAACAACAATAATCAAGGCAAAACAAAGCAAAACACACCAACCTTTCTAGCGCCTTGAAGACAAAGGTTTATTATGGTGTGAGCTTTCGTAACACATAACACATACAAATCAGGTGGTTTCCACAACTGCCTTGTGGACAGCCAAAAAGTTGTTTTTCTTTTCACAAAAACTGTGGTCCTGGACCAACCCTCATTTTCCTGACAACGGAATCCATTCAGCAGACTAACATTTGTATATTACCCTACATATGTTCAACATTAGCAACCCACCCTTTAGAAAAGTTCATCGACAGGGTTAATAGTGCAACTGTTATTTTCTATATTGCATCCCATCAGACCGGGTACAAGTTGTGTATGCTAACAGTGGCCTAATTATTGTACTCCATGTGTTTGATCAAAAGGTCACAAGGCAGTAAATGTGTTAGTTGCCAAAGTGCTTGTTAAAGATAATGTTGTGGTTATATGCAGATTGCTGAGCAGATGTTTCTACTAGAGAATAGATGCTGATCATATTAACACCCTTACTGCCAGATGTTTCTGGTATAATAGTAATAGTGATGTGCTGTTGAGTTACTTCCCATAACTATGGTGACCTGAATAGGATTTTTAAGCTATGTGAAATGTTCAAGGAGTAGTCTACTTTTGCCACATCATGTAAATGTCTACGGGCATATGGAGATTTGAACGCAGGTATTTCAGATCCTAACCCAACGTCATTCAATACACTATGCTGGTTCTTGTTTTTATGATCTTGGAATAATTTTGGGATAGAAAATCTAGATTGGAGTGTGTTCTTTCCCAAGACAGCCCCTACAGCCTTCTTCCTTAAATTGGGAGGGAGTACCAACCTAGCAGTTTGAAAGCAAGAAATTGCAAGGAGATAAATTGGGACCACTTCAGTGGGAAGGTAACAGCGTTCCGTGCACTCCAGTGTCTAGTCATGCCTGCCACATGACCACGGAAATGTCTGCAGAAGCAGACAGAGCTGGCTCTTCGGCTTTGAAACAGATGAGCACTGAACCCTAGAGTCGGATACGACTGGCTTTCGAACAAGGGAAACCTTTACCTTAACAAGTGGGGTAGGGACTGTGGTGGCTTAGTGGTGAAGATGCTGAACATGATGACTGGAAGGTTGGCAGGTTTGAGACCTGAGTGTTGCATGATGGAGTGAGCTCCCATCTCAGTCCCAGTTCCAGCAATCTAGCAGCTTGAAAGCAAGAAATTGCAAATAGATAAATAGCTACTACTTTAGTGGGAAGGCAAACAGCGTTCCGGTGTCTAGTCATGCCTGCCACATGTCCACGGAAACATCTCCAGATGCAGACAGCACTGGCTCTTTGGCTATAAACAGAGATGAGCACCGCACCCTAGAGTTGGATATGACTGGTTTTCAAGCAAGGACGACCTTTAACCTTATATAACAAATGGGGTACCATAAGGCTCAGTCCTGGGTCCAGTGCTCTTCAATGTTTTCATTAGTGACTTAGAGGAGGGAGTGCAGGGAATACTCAGCTTATAATAATATTACAAGTGAGAAAGATCTTGAGTATGAGCCAACAGTGTGATGTGGCTGCAAAACCAGCAAATGCTATTTTAACATACGTTAACAGAACTAAAGTCTCCAAAACCCATGAGGTATTAGTCCCCCTCTATTTAGCACTAGGCACACCACAACTAGGGTACTGTGTCCAATTCTGGGGTCTATGGACGTGAGAGCCACCCTGTCCCGTAAGTGTGCATTTAAGTGGAGAGATGTCCAGACCATGGCATCTGTGCTACTTCTTTCACACGCATACAGCCATTCCTTTGATGGTATAATGCGAGTAGCCATCCCTCCCTGCTGCCTATGTGAGTGCCAGCCACATCCTCTTCCAAGAGGGCTCCAGGGCCTCTCCTGGGAGCTCATTTGATCTGGATTTGGGAAGGACGGAGGTAAGCTTTTGGGCTGCAGTCCACCAGGGAGAGGAAGGTTGGTGGCGAGCCTCCTCCTTTTATCAGCAGCACTGCGGTGGCTTAGTGGTGAAGATGCTGAGCTTGGAGACTAGAAGGTCAGATTCTGGTTCCCGAGTGCTATGTATCCCTTTAATGCCACAGACCCCAATCAACCTTTGGGAAGGTAGAATTGCTTCCTCAATAACACTTTGACTGGTTTTGTGTCCTTAAAACACTTTCTGGGATCGCTTTTCTCCTGGGGTGACCTTCGTTACAGGTAAGGTACAGAATGTTGTTTCAAAGGACACATGTGTCAGTGTGTAAGGTGTGCAACCCCCAACTCTCTGGAATATTCCTCCAGTGGAATTGTGCCAGGCTCCTTCTCTAGGGTAAAGGTAAAGGTTTCCCTTGCTCGAAAGCCAGTCGTATCCGACTCTAGGGTTCAGTGCTCATCTCTGTTTCAAAGCCGAAGAGCCAGTGTTGTCTGCTTCTGCAGACGTTTCCGTGGTCATGTGGCAGGCATGACTAGACACCGGAGCGCACGGAACGCTGTTACCTTCCCACCAAAGTGGTCCCTATTTATCTACTTGCAATTTCTTGCTTTCGAACTATTTTAAAAACAGTTGAAATCATTTCATTTTAAGGAGGTATTTAAAGATCTTCTCCCAGCTGCCGATCAATAGGTTTAAGGAAATGTATACCTTTCATTGTCATGGTCTGTCGTGTGATGGTCTCTATTGTTATTATTGCCTATGGTTTGTAGTTTTACTGTTCATGGATGATTGCTAATGTCTTTATTATATTTACAGTATTCAATTTGTACGGTATGGGTTTTTTCCTAGTTGCCATGTCACCCAAAGTGGAGAACATCCCAGATGGGTGGGATATAAATATTAATTGATTGCTTGATTCTAGGATGCTGGGTTTGTTCCTCTCATTGTCATGAGTTTTTGGTGGTGAGTTTTTGAAGAAGCAGCCATGTGTGTCTTTGCACACATATTAGAAGGCAAAAACACAACATTTTTAAAAAGAGACAGAAACACTTTGGCACCTTAAAGGTATACAATATGAAATAAGCTAAAAGCACATTAAAGTCTGGAGATAAACTGTTTCTATGGGTAACTTGATCCCCAAGACATGTGCTAACACCATGATGGTGAACCTTGGCACTCCAGATGTTCTTGGACTTCAATTCCCAGAAGCCCCCGTAAATCCACACGAATGGCTTTACTGCGATTCATCCGGCCCGTGCTGCCCTCGTCGCTCCTGGAAGTGGAAGTAAAATGTGCCCATACGGGCACATTTTACTTCCGCTTCCAGAAGCGACGAGGGCAGCACGGGCCGGATGAATCGCAGTAAACCTGTGCATTTTACTTCCGCTTCCAGGAGCAGCAGCAGCAGCGCAGGCCGGATGAATTGCAGTAAACCCATTCGATTTTCTCACCCTCCACCACCACCAGTCACCCTCAAACCTCTCTGTTGCAGAAACCTCCTGATGCTTGAGACACCCCGCTGTCTGTGCACTTATCCTCGCCTGGGTCTCACATCAGGAAAAGCTCATTTCTCTTGTCTCCTCTAATATCACGGCCGTTGGTCGACCCTCTAAAGCAGGCATTACTGCGGGTGCTAAGTGCCCGGGCCGAGGGAAGGGCACCCTCTCCTTGACATCTAAATTCCACTTAGGACAGCCCCGAGAGCTTTTCTTCTGTCTGGAGTTAGCATCTCCTCGAGGGGGGAATGGCAACTAAGCTTCCGTTCAGACGCTTAATCCCATCAATGGCTCTTTGTCCAGTTAGGAAGGTTTGGTGCAGCCAAGAGCCACCTCGGTTGGGGGTAGTCGGGTTCTTGCTTTGTCCATCTAGAGCAGCGATGTCGAACCTTGGCACTCCAGATGTTCTTGAACTTCACTTCCCAGAAGCCCAAGTCTCTGTGAATCTACATTAATGGGTTTACTGCGCCCCAGGTAGAGCATTCCAGTTAGCCAGAGCTGCCACTGAGAAAGCCCTCCAACAAATTTAATGAATGAATGAATGAATGAATGAATGAATGAATGAATGAATGAATGAATGAATGAATGAATGGGTAGCGGAATTTCTAGCCAGCCTGGGAGTTGGCACTTGGAGTTGACTTGTCAGAGAAGAGCAGGTGAAGTGGGCCTGATTTCTGGGGGGGTAGATGCTCTGCTAAGTAGGAAGGTCCCTGTTATGTCTAAGTGTTACTCACTTCAAAGGGACACAGCGAGTGAAGCGATCCGCCAGAGGGGCGCCCCATATCAAAGGGGCGCTGGTGACCAAATGGGGGTAATAAACTGTGATTGTCCGTTGGTATGTTTCCTTGTTGTTGAAAGGGTAAACCGCTGTATATATGATACCATCTTTCCCCCACATCCTCAGTCTCGTCTCCCGATCTGAATAAAGGATTACTCTGCTTAACCCACACGCTGCGTGCTAGTCTACTTCTTGCGAGAATATAACATTGGCGACGAGGATGGGATATGGCTGCTACTGCATCTTCCATCGGACCTTTTGACATTGCAAAGCCGGAGACATGGCCCATGTACGAGATCCAGTTCGAGAACTTTGTAATCGCTGGAGAGATCGAGGATGAAGGGCGACAGAAGGCGTTGTTCCTGGCCCATTGTGGTTTGCCCACGATTGAGCTGGCCGGGCATCTGCTGCTGCCACAGGCACTGAGGGAAGCCCCATTGACCGACATCCTGGCGGTGCTCCGAGAACACTTCAAGCCTGTCGTTTCCATCTTCCCAGCCAGGGTTGCCTTTTACCGGCGAGATCAGAAGGTGGGGGAGACGGTAGCTGAGTACGTTGCGGCTCTCCGACAGGCTGCCGTGCCGTGCCAATGGCGTGACCTGGAGGAGGCCTTAAGAGACCGGCTTCTCGTGGGCCTCAGGGACGAAGCTACTCAGCGGCGGCTGATAAAGAGAAATTGGTTGACTTTTGCCCAGGTCCTGGAAGAAGCTTTGGCGTCCGAGGCTGCACACGCCGGGGTAAAGATCCTCCATGCCGAAACTGCTGCTCCTGCCCGTGGTGAGTCGGCCGTCCAGCTGCAGCAGTGCGCTACTCCAGTGGATACTGACGATGCGTCAGAGGAGGGTACCGTTGGGAGGGTTCGCCAGCATACCCCCCAAGCTTCGAGGAGCAACATTGCGCCATGCCAAGGCTGTGGGGGAAGGCACCTCCGCTCACGGTGCCCGTTCAAGACGGCCGAATGCCACAAGTGTGGGCGGAAGGGGCACATTGCACGGGTGTGCCGCCAGCGATCCGAAGGTCACCCCGGGGACAGAGGTCAGCGCAGGACGGAACACCCAATTTCCACAGTCCGCGTCGGAAGGAAGACATCATCGGGTGTACAATCAGTGTCCGGGAGGTTCTTCGTTGATGTCCGCCTCCAAGGGTGTCCCGTCCGCATGGAGATCGACTCAGGATCTGCCTACTCAATCATCTCACAGAGGGAATTTTTTCAACTTCCTCCAGCAGACCGGCCGAAACTGCGGGCTCTGCAGGTAGACCTGACCGATGTGCAGGGTCGACGCATTCCAGTGTTGGGAATCGGAAATTTTGATGTGCGGTTCAAGGCCATCTCAGCAAAGCTTCCCCTAGTCGTGGTGAAGACCGGTAGGAATAACCTTTTGGGCGTGCAGTGGTTTGGGCCCCTGGGTATTGGGTTTTCGGGAATTAACGCGGTTACGGCCGACCCCATTCAGGCTGTGTGTGAACGCTATCCAGATGTTTTCCGTCCCGGGCTGGGTAGGTTCAAGGGGGCCCCTGTTAATTTTGAGCTGGACCCAACTGTCCAGCCCATTCGCATGAAGCCACGGAGGGTGCCTTTTGCCCTGAAAGACCGAATTGAAGCGGAGTTGGACAAGCTGGTGGCACAGGGCATCCTGGAGCCCGTGGACTCTGCTCCATGGGAGACACCTATAGTCACTGCTATCAAGGCGAATGGGGACATCCGCATCTGCGCGGACTATAAATGCACGATTAATAAGGCTATCCGAGCTAATTCTTATCCTGTTCCAGTGGTTAGCCATTTGCTGGCCACCCTCCATGGGGGAAAGTGTTTTGCTAAACTGGACTTGGCCCAAGCATATCAGCAGGTGCCGGTTAGTCCGGAATCTGCGTTGTGTCAGACTATTACTACTCATAAGGGTGCATTCCGTGTGAACCGTCTTCAGTTCGGGGTTAGTACGGCTCCGGGGTTGTTTCAGGCTCTTGTGGAAAAGTTATTGAAGGGTCTCCCTGGGGTGCTGACTTTTTTTGACGACGTGTTGATATCTGGGACAGACAAGGGGGACCTGGCCGTTAAACTGGGAAAGGTGCTGGAGCGTTTCCAAAATGCGGGGTTGCGGGTAAAAAGGGAGAAGTGTTGTTTTTTTGCTCACGAGGTTGAATTCTTAGGGTTCAAAATCACGCCTGCCGGCATCAAGCCCTCTGAATCCAAAGTTCAGGCAGTCTGGGAAGCCCCACGTCCCACTTCGAAGACGGAGCTCCAGGCATTTTTGGGTCTCTTAAACTTCTATCACTCCTTTCTACCCCGGAAGGCGACTGTAGCTGAGCCCCTGCATCAGTTGCTGAGGAAACAGGCGGTGTGGAAGTGGGGGCCTCCTCAGGAAAAGGCATTCCGGGAAGTCAAGGAGCTGTTGACTTCGGATGCTGTCCTTACACATTACGATCCGAAGAAGCCCCTTTTGCTTGTATGTGATGCCTCGCCAGTGGGGGTTGGGGCTGTTCTGTGCCATGACATGGGGGGAGGGAAAGAAGCGCCTATCGCATATTACTCCAGGTCGTTGACGGCATGGGACCAGGGGATTTGGAGTTGCAGTTGTGCCAATTTTTGCTGTCCTACAGAGTCACCCCATTGGCCTCTGGTTTGTCACCAGCCGAACTGTTAATGAAAAGGAAGCTGCCGACTGTTTTTGACCGTTTAGATCCCCAGCGCCAAGAGGATCGGGGCCTAAATATAGACATTCCGACTTTAAAAGGTTTTGAGGTTGGGCAACCAGTCCACTGCCGGAACTATGCCAACGGGCCCCCGTGGTTGGGGGGGGGAAGTGTTGGAACAGACTGGCCCGGTGTCTTACAGAGTGCAAATGGAGAATGGTGCGATTTGGAGGAGACACACCGATCAAATGCGGCGCCGAGTCCTGGGTCAGAACTCTAACTCTGGCCCAGGGAGGGAGCCACAAGGGAAAACAGGGGGAGATACGGAGAGTGATATGGAGTGGGAATTAATCAGTGACCCCCTGCCCACGTCGTCCCCAGAGCCCGAGGCAGGAGGGGAGGCTACCCCTAGTTCAGAGGCAGGAATGGCAGGGGGGGCCACTCTGAGCTCTTCCCCCACTTCAGAACCAGTTGGGGTGTCCGTTGAGCCTACCTTGGTGCCAGGGACGCACGGGCGGCCCAGACGAGTTTGTGGGCCACCCATCCGTTGGGGAAAGGTTGTTTCTCACTGAGGGGGGAGGGATGTTATGTCTAAGTGTTACTCACTTCAAAGGGACACAGCGAGTGAAGCGATCCGCCAGAGGGGCGCCCCATATCAAAGGGGCGCTGGTGACCAAATGGGGGTAATAAACTGTGATTGTCCGTTGGTATGTTTCCTTGTTGTTGAAAGGGTAAACCGCTGTATATATGATACCATCTTTCCCCCACATCCTCAGTCTCGTCTCCCGATCTGAATAAAGGATTACTATGCTTAACCCACACGCTGCGTGCTAGTCTACTTCTTGCGAGAATATAACAGTCCCAAACCGTTTAGTGCTAAGGTCAGCACCACCACCTTGAACCCGACACGTATCACAAAGGGAACCCAATGCAATTCCACCAAGACTGGGGAGACATGTACAAACTTTCTCGTCCCAGTGACCAGCCTGGCAGCCGCATTTTGTACCCTATGAAGTTTCCGCATCAGGCACATGGGGAGCCCCATGTAGAGAACATTACAGTAACCGATACGAGAGATAACTAGTGTTATGAGAAACCACCTCTCCAAGTAGGGACACACTGAGCTATTTGGTAAAGATGGAAGAAAACAGCTTTACACACGGCTGCAATCTGTGCTTCCAGGTTCAGATGGTGATCTAATATGGCCCCCCAAGTTGCTTACTTGGTCCTTAGGGGACAAGACCATCCCATCTAGCCTTGGGGTCAGGAAGATGGACCCTCCAACACCAGCACCTCTGTCTTACCCAGTTCAGTCTCAATTTGTTAGCTTTGGTCCATTCCAGCACCACGGCCACGGCCATCCAGGCACTGGACCACATCCACTGCAGATGATAATAATAATAATTTCTTCAGAAATTATTTTGCGTTGAAATTATTTTTTGTGGGAGAAACTCTGCTCAGGGAACACCTGAATGAGACCCCTTCCATGTCACCAAGAGCTGAGACAGAGACAAGCGCTCAATCTGTCATGCAGTACCCGGGTCTCAAACTGCCGACTTGCCGGCCTTCCAGCTAACAAGCTTCTTAACCGCCGCAGATGATGTAAAGGAGAGATAGAGCTGGGTGTCATCCACATATTGGTGAAAGCATACTCCCAGTCTCAGGACGACCCCACCCAGAGGCTTCACATGGCTATTAATTAGCATTGAGGAAAAGGTTGACCCCTGAGGAACACCCCATTGGAGCATCCATGGCTGCCGACAAACTGTGTTAGTTGTTTTCGCTGTTCTTTCCCTTTGCTGAGGAAATGAGCCTTTGGTGGTGCAGGGGCTCAGTTGCTGGACTGCAGTTCTATCCTGACGACAAGGGCTCAAGTTGACTCAGACTTCCAGCGTTCCAAGGCCAATAAAATGAGTCCCCAGCATGTTGGGGGCAAAAATGCTAATTAACTTGTGAACTGCCCAGAGAGTGGACTAAGCGGTATGGAGTGGCATAGAAGTGTCATTGCTATATTCTTGTTAAATGTAACAATTGTTAAATATAACAATGTTCTAGTTACAGTGGAACCCCATATAACGGACACTTCATATAATGAAAAATGCGTATAACGAAGCATTTTTTGCGCTAACCGCGATACACTGCATTACAAATTTTTCATTATATGGAGTTTTCGTTAAGCAAGATATACTTTGCATAACAAAAACCCCGTATAAGGAACATTTTATTTTCATTATGTGGGGTATAGCCAATAGCACTTCATACAATGGAAAAACTCGGATAACGAAGAGCCCCGTGGAACGGAGTTATTTTATTATACGGGGTTCTACCGTATGGGCTATCTACAATGTCTCTTTCTGCCCCGACTCTCTATCAAGTTCTTCTTCATGGTCTCTGTGAATCCATGCGAATGGGTTTACTGCCATAAACTCATTAGAGTGGATTCACAGGTGACCACTAAAAAAAAGGACAACAGTTACAGGTAAGCAACCTGTCATTATGGAGCCCTTGTGGCACAGAGGTTAAGCTGCTGTACTGCAGCCAAAACGTTGTGTGTTCAATCCTCATGGGGAATCAAGGTTGACTCAACCTTCCATCCTTCCGAGGTCAGCAAAATAAGTCCCCAGCATGTTAGGGGCAAAATGCTAGTTAACTTGTGAACTGCCCACTAAGTGCCATGAGTGTAACTGCTTTTCTTTTGATAGTAGGGTGTTAAAATGCCTCACTAAATGGCCGATTAGCCATTTCCCCATGGGCTTCTGCCTCCCCATCCCCAATTCATTGCCAAGAGAAGGGGATCAAGTTGCCCCTATTGACTTCCCAGCCCGGCCGGCCGGGATCGCAGCATTGCAAAGCACCAAAGAGAATCCAGCCTGTTTAGCTTCATTATCCCAGGTCAGCTCATGTCAAACAGACCAGCACAAACTGTTCCAACTTTCAGGAACTCACCAGAGATTGTCTTCTATTTCCCTCCCAGATACTGTAATAATAATGTTGTTTTGGAAATTATTCTGGGTTGAAAGGATTTTTGCTGGAGAAACTCTGCTCAGGGGATGCCCAAATGAGGCTCCTATCATGTCCCCAAGAGCTGGGACAGAGACGGGCACTCAATCCACCATGCACTACCCGGGGCTCGAACTGCTGACTTGCCAGCCTTCCAGCGAACAAGGCGAGCTGCTTAACCACTGAGCCACCGCAGCCCCTCCTTCCCATGCCCAGGGACCACTGGCGGGGGGGGGGCAGAAAGGGGGGGCACCCCACAACCAACCCGAACTCTTTCCAGGAAGACCTGCAGTGCTCTCCACCCTAATGGCACCACAATGAAAGGACTTGATCTGTTGAATCTCCGGCACTCATCTTCTGATCCAAAAAGGGAGCTGCCTCTTCGGCTTTGAACCAGAGATGAGCACTGCTGCACCCTAGAGTCGGATACGACTGGCTTTCGAGCAAGGGAAACCTTGACCTTTACTAATTGTTGCATGGCCCCAGTGGGGATTCTGGGTGCTGGAGTAACTGGGGATTCCGGCGTTTGTAGTCCCAAATGAAGACGCAAAAGGGGGTGGGGGTGGGGTAGAGAAAACTCGAAAGAAACCCACACTCCCCCCCCCACACACACACACACACTTTTGTCCCCCCCCCCCCTGTTCCGTCCCGTCCCCAAAAGGAGCCGACGGGGCTGGGTGGGTGTGCCTGCCTGGAATCTCACCTCCCCCAAAGTTAGTAGCTTGGCCAAGAGGTCCCCCTCCCCTCCCCTCCCCTCCGGACTGGGATGGGGAGACGGGGAAGTTTTCAGGCCCCGGCGGGGGAGGAGGGGGAGGGGGGTGCTTGGGCGCGGATGGGCGTGCGCCCTGACCAATGGCCGGGCAGAACAAGGGGGGTGGGGGCGGTCCTTGGGCTGTTCCGGGCTTGGGGTGGGCCAGGCGAGTCCGAGTCCGAGTCCGAGGCGGAGTCCGAGGCGACCAGGCGGAGGGAAAGGAAAGGAAAGGAGCCGTCGGACAAGGCGAGCCTGAGCGGGGCGGCGGCAGGAGAGGAGGAGAGAGAGAGAGAGAGGGGGGGGGGGCGCTCAGGTAGAGCCAGGAGGGCGGCGGGGGGGGGGGGGAGGCTCCGAGGAGGAGGAGGAGGAGGAAGAGGAAGGAGAGCCAGGGGGCCCCCTTCCTTCTTCCCCCTCCCCCCCAAAAAAAAAACACCCCGGGAAAAGTTGCCTTCTTTTCTTTCTTCTCTCTCTGTCTCCTTCCTCCCTCGGGGCGGAGACCACCTGAGCCTGAGAGCCTGCTTTGGTGCAAAGGGGCGGCGGTCCGGGCCAGGATCGCGAAAGGCGACCCCCGCCCCCCCTGCCCCACCCACCCCGTTCCCGTAGATAGAGGGGGGGGCGCGGCGCATTTGCCTGCTCCCGAGCCCTTGGGCGGACGGAGGAGGCGTCGGTTGGCCCCAGCAGCGGGAGCCCCCGGGAGTGGGGCTGGGGGCTTCCCGACCCTCGCCTCGATCCCCCAACGCCAGCCCACGGCGGGGCTCTCTCCAAGGGTCCCGATCCTGGCTTTGGCCCATCTCTGGCTCCAGACGTTTCCCCCTGCCCCGCTCCACTTTAGGGGATCCCGAAAGGGGCAGAGGAAGAGTGGGGGGGCGGGGGGGGGCCGAAATTGTCGCAAGGGTGGGGGGGGATTCTAGGCGTGGCCGTTGAACGGGGTAAGTCAACTGGGGGTGGTAGTAAGTTTTGTGCGTCGTGCTTCGGGGCCTCCGGAGCTTCCGTCGCTGCACCAGGGCGGAAAAGAAAAGAAAGTTTCCACACCACTTCCACATAGCAAAGGAGCGGAATTATTGGGCGGGGGGTGGGGTGGGGTGGGCTGGGTGGGTCGATAAGTGGGGAGCGTTTGAGGTGCCCCCCCCCACACCTCTCTATTTTCCAGCACCCCTGGTCCCAGGCAGTGGGTAGCCTAATTTCGTGATGGCGAACCTTGGCACTCCAGATGTTCTTGGACTTCAGTTCCCAGAAGCCCAATTCCCCGTGAATCCACACGAAGGGGTCTTCTGCAATTCATCCAGCCTGTGCCACCCTCATCGCTCCCGGAAGCGGAAGTAAAATGAGGCTCTTCCAGGTTAACCCTTCCTCTTTACAGGCGCATTTTCCTTCCACTTCTGGGAGCGGTGAGGGTGGCATGGGCCGGATGAATTGCAGTAAACCCCTTCACACAGATTCACAGGGTGCTTGGGCTTCTGAGATTTGAAGTCCAAGAACATCTGGAGTGCCATCACAGGGCTAATTTATAAGCGTGTTAACCGACCTGTGATTTCCGTGCAAAATGGCTTGAAGAAAGCCAGGTCCCTTCCTGTTCCCTTGGGGGGTAGAAGTGGCCAAATTCCGGGGTCACATTCCCTCGTCCTGCCCGGGTGCGCGCCCTGCAGGTGAGCTGCATCCCTCTGGACTCCTGATGACAGTTCCCTTAACAAAAAGTGCCTTTCCATGAGAGGACTGCTCTGAGAGCCTAGGAACCGAAGTCCCACCTGGCCTGCGCATTGGGGAAGTGCCCCTGCTAGCAGATGCAGGATTTGTGGTGGGATTAAGGGTGTGTTTGGGGCACTGAATATCATTAGGGCCTTTTAAGGACAGATGTTTCTCTCTGGTTGTAGCCTTGTTTTTAAGAAGGCGAGATTGACCTTGAAGAGTTGTCAGCATCATTAACTATCTATCTGCTTTACTCTAATAATTTATTCAACAGTGTTTTTACTATTGCAATTTAGTGGGGCGGTGGTTGCGGTGGTGGTTTGGCTGCAAGGTTCCCCCCCAACATGTATGGCCAGCCACCTGAGGTCTGGAAGGGAGAAAGTCGATCCATAAGATGACCTTGAAGTTGGCATGGTCCAAATCCTGCCGGATGAAATGGTCAATTTGAGAGGGCATAGGAAAGACAGGCCCCTTGGGTTTTGTGCCTACCTGTAAAGGGATCAATGGAGGGCCGGAGGTTTCCTTTACCCAAAATGTTAACACCTAATTGGAGACTAGCAACCAGGATAGAGAAATGGGGTGTTTGAGAGGGCAGAATTCTGCAGGTGAGCAGTGCAGATCAAAATTGCTATGTACAAATAGGATGACATTGCACCACATGCTATGTGCTGGTGGCGCAGGGGTTAAGTTGCTGTGCTGCAGCCAAGAGGTGGTGAGTTCAATCCTGGCCAGGGCTCAAAGTTGACTCAGCCTTCCATCCTTCTGAGGTCGGTAAAATGAGTGCCCAGCATGTGGGGGGCAAAATGTTAATTAACTTGTGAATTGCCCAGAGAGTGCACTAAGTCCTATGGGGCAGTATACATAAGTGTGATTGCTTTGCTTTGTTGAGATACAACCAACTTATAGCAAGCTGAACAGGGTGTTTCCTGGCTGAACAGCTCCATAGCAAGCTGCATAGTCCCAGAACCCCCCACCCCCTCCCAATTAGAGAATAGTAAGCCATTCATCAGCAGGTTCGCAGTGCAATGTTTCTGAATCCAAGGGATTGGCTGGCTTTGCACCGTTGCCCAGGGGATCCCTGAGTCTACTTGTGGTGCTTTCCACTCTTCCAGGAGGCTGCTTCAGGGCATGCCAGCAAATCACTTGTAAGACACCCTCCCACCCACCCCCAGAACAGTGTTTCCCAAACTTTGCTTTCTGGACTTCAATCCCCAGAAGCCTAAGTCAGTATATTGGCTGATCAGTGCTTCTGGGAATTGAAATCCAAACAACCAATGGTTGGGAAACACTTCCCTAGAAGGAGTTGTCACAAGTCAGAATTTGCAGCCCCCAGTTACGATTAATAGTGTTTTCAGGGTTTGTGAAATAGCTAAGGGGTCATTTATTTATTTATTTATTCATTTATTTATTTATTTATTAATCAAATTTATATGGCCGCCCACTCACCACTTCGTGGCGACTCAGGGCGGCTTACAAAATTAATACACAAAAATAACAAAAGTTCGGAAATTCGGGTCACCCGGCTAAGTGGATAAAGTCTGGGGCGGGGAGGGGGGCAAAGACGTCCTTGGCCGCTCACACAGCCGGGGTGGCAGTAACAGCCGCCCGCACGGCCAGGGCAGTGTCTTCGACCGTTAGCTCCGTCCGGCGGCCCTTTTATCCCTCCACACAGGTGGAGAGAGTCGGGGTGGTGGTGGCAGGCGGAGACGTCCTTGGCCGCCCACACGGCTGGGGCAGCGTCTTTTCCCCTTGTCGTCCTTCCCAATGAGCTTCCATGGCCGAGTGGAAATTCACATTCAATTCTCCTGAGTCTTGATTCCCTGACTATCTGCTGAGTTCCACTGGCTGGTGCAGAATTATTAATATCCCAGAAAAAAAACCCCACTTCATTTAGTATAGAATGGGACAAGAGGAGCTGCAGTGGTTAAACTGCTGTCCTGCAGTCAAAAGGTTGTGAGTTCGATTCTGACCAGGGCTCAAGGTTGACTCAGCCTTCCATCTTTCCATGGTTGGTAAAATGAGTATCCAGCAGGTTGGGGGGGGGAAATGCTAATTCACTTGTGAACGGGCCAGAGAGTGCACCATGTGCTACAGGGTGGCATGGAGGTGTGGTTCCTTTGCGTGCTTTATTATAAGTCTCATTATCTGTTAAATCTGTGGGTGGCAAATATTCGTTTTGGAGAATGTTTGTCTACTTATCACTTTCTTTGCCACTCCTTGCTTCATCTGAATGGCTGCCATATTTGCTTTATACAATTGGACCTTTTTTAAAAAATGTTACTTTTCTTAATTTAAAAAAAGAAGAAGACAATGAAAATTGAGAGCTGGTTGCCTTTTCCAGTGAGGTCGTTTCTGCTGGTTTCAGGCTGTACCTGGAATTGCTGCTGAGGTCGACTGAGACAACAGATTAAACCTGTTAGGAATGCAAATTCCTTTTGAGGCAGGATCCCCGTCAGGATCAAACTGATAACCTTTTAGCTACAGTACAGCAGTTTGCACCAGGGCTCTATGACAGGTTGCTTATCTGTAACTGCTGTTCTTCTTTGTGCTCCCCTGTGAATCCACACGTATGCACAGTAAACCCATTCATGTCGATTCACAGAGACCACAAAGAAGAACTTAATAGAGCGTAGAGGCAGAAATAGACATTTTGGATAGCCCATAATTAGAATATTATATTTAACAGAGATATAGCAATAGCAATTACACTTATACGCCACCTCATAGCGCTTAGCACACTCTCTGGGTGGTTCACAGAGTAATGAGCATTTTGCCCTCAACACAGTGGGTTCTCATTTTACCAAGGATGGAAGAAGCTGTGTCAACCTTGGGTCCCGTCAGGATTGAACTCACAATGTTCTGGCTGCAGTACAGCAGTTTAACCCCTGCGCCACCAGAGCTCTTCACAGATGCGCCGAAATGACATTTCACAGGCATCTCCTGAGAGATGGGAAGGGTTGGGAATCCTGCCCCGGGTTTTTGAGTTTAGTGTGGACCGAAAATGCCATTCAGACCTTCCTAAAGAGGTGGTGCATGGCTTGCTCCTTGGTCATATCCTGCTCAAGCTGAGGGCTACCAAACCTCCCTTATATCAGATTTTGGTGGGAGAGGTAGGGCAGGGCTCTGGACAACTGGGGCCAGTGCCTTTCCGGCCTGATAGCCACCTCTCCCCATCTTCTCCCTCCCCCCCCCCCAGCTTCTGCAGCCATGTCTCGGCCCCTGACCGACCAGGAGAAGAGGAAGCAGATCAGCATTCGTGGCATTGTGGGTGTGGAAAATGTGGCAGAGCTGAAGAAAGGCTTCAACCGGCACCTCCACTTCACCCTGGTGAAGGACCGCAATGTGGCCACGACCCGGGACTACTACTTCGCCCTGGCCCACACCGTGCGCGACCACCTGGTGGGCCGGTGGATCCGCACTCAGCAATACTACTACGAGAAGGATCCCAAGGTGAGACCTGTGAGGGGAGGGCATGGAAGAGGCGGGGTGGTGGTTTTATGTTTAGCCCCCCTCACCGGGCAAATTTTGGAGTTTCAAAGGACTCTTCTCTGTGATGAAACGTTCTGTGAGACCCTGAATTTTCCTATACTGGCCTAAGAGACTCTTTGCTATCAAGCTTTGGGATTTTTGTTATTTAATGTTTGGAGTGGGGGGTTTTTTTGGTGGTAGTAGGAGGAACTGGGATAGAGATTTACATGAGCATTAATCATTAGAGGGTACAATGTTTAGGCTACGGTACCCACAGGGGATTGCAGTGGTTTAGTGATTAAGATGCTGAACTTGAGAACTGGAAGGTTGGTAGGTCAGCAGTTTGAGACCTGAGTGCTACATGATAGAGTGAGTTTCCGTCTTCGTCCCAGTTCCTGCAACCTAGCAGTTCGAAAGCAAGAAATTGCAAGTAGATAAATAGGAACCATTTCAGTGGAAAAGGTAAACAGCATTCCGTGCACTTTGGTGTCTAGTCCCGCCTGCCCCATGTCCACAGAAATGTCTGCAGAACTCCTGCCGACTGGAATTCAGAGTTTTGCTCCCTGCCCTGGTTGAAAAAGCTGGTTTGCAGCCTGTATCCTAAACCAAAGGAAGGTAACCTTTTCCTGTTGGAAGGCCACGTTAATTTACCTGTAGTCAAATAAGGCTGCACTAATTTATATGTAATCAAAGAAGGCCACACTCAAAACTTCAAGGAGATATGCATAAAAATGTACATTATTTTGTACAACTCTAACTACAACTTACTTGATAAATTCAAAAAATGAAATTATTAGTTAATTTCAAAGTTACTAAAATAAAATATATAAAAGATAAATGATTATAATTATTAATCATTACTATTTTTGTTGTTTTAACTGTTGTATACCACCCAGAGTGAGAAGCATCCCAAATGGGTGGTATAAAAATGGAATAAATAAATAAAAGACAAAAAAAACCTATTAATCAAAATAAAAGGATTTGCTCTGTAAAATTTGGATGCAGTCAAAAGACACACTTAAGGACCTAAAACAGAGGTTCCCAGCTTATGGCTCACAAGCCAGATCCATTCCATGTGGCCTGTGTCGCTGCCACACCAGAAATTGACACATTTATGACAGCTGTAAATGCATGCATGGCTGTTGTAGATGCATTTACGACAGCCATAAATGAGCACGCAGCTGTCATAAATGCATTTACGACAGCCGTGGGTGTGTTTTACGGCAGTGTTTATGCCGGGGGTGAGGACCACCAGTCCACCCCCCCCACTCAGCAGTCCAGGGGGCTTCATCCAGCCCATGGCATAAAAAGGTTGGGCACCCCTGACCTAAAAGGCTGCATGTGCCCTTAAGGCCTCCAGTTCCCCATCCTTGCTTTAAACCAACTTGCCTGCCAACTCAAGCCATTTGAAATGTGGCTGGGCAAATGCCAGGGACTGCTAGGAGAGTCCTGGAAGGACTCAATGTGCCTGTTTTATCCGTGGCTGTGGGTGGACATGAAGCGGAGGGGGCCGTTGCACTCTGGTCTGGCTAGCGGCCGACCAAGGTGTGAGCAGAAGGCTTGGCCAGACTTTCTAGGTGAAACATCTGGATGGATTTCAGTACTGAACAGAGCTAGACCTTGTGGTTGAAACCTTCACCAGATGCACACCAGGCTCACTCTCTGGCCACTTCTTGGAGACATGGAATGTATAGAATGGGATCCCCCCCTCCCCCAATCCGGCCCAATAGTTGGTTGGCATGTACAGAAGAGCAGGGGAAGGCAAGAAACTGGTTGGCCTTGTTTCAGTTTTGCGGCCGTAGGTCGCATCTGGGCCTGAGGTTTCATGGCTAGGCTAGAGTTGCAGAAGAAAAGAGAAAGGAAGGCTACAGTTTCTCAGAAGTGTTCTGGAAGGCATCTCCAAGCATTTCACTTTCACTGAGAAGATGGCAGGGGCATCAATGCCACCATGCCACAGACGCAAAGTTCTTGCTGCTGGTACTTGCCTGCCACATTTCCAACAGCAGGGGAATAAAACCATCCTAAGATTTGGGTGGGATAGGGTTAAAGAGGAGGGGGCGGTGTTTGAGATGTTTTGATCCAAGGTCATAGAGGTCATAAAGCATAATACAAGAGTTGGGTCAGACGTTAGGCTTAACAAGGATGCATGACATTCTTATCCCACAGTGGGTGACCATCTGCCTGTTTAAAAAAAGTAGAAACCGGTGTCTCTAGCACCAAAGTAGCCCCAATGTTTAGTGTGACCGTTGCAGAAGCCATCTAAGGCGATGAATTCCCCTCCCCTTAAATGGATTCAGGATCAAGGGCAGTTCTTGTAAAGTTCGGACTCAGATCTGAATGGGGAGGCCGCAGCGATTGGAGTCAAAGGCAACACCGCCCTTTTGTATTGCCTGAAAGCTGGTGCCAAGAAGTGCTCTGCTCCAATCTTGGGGATATTATATAACCAGCACTGCTAGTAGCAATCCGTAGCCTTATCATCTGCAGATTTGCCCTTTGAAAGCTCTCCATATTGGTGGCCATTCACTACCTCTAGCGGTAACAAATCCCATAATCCTCTGTGCTGTGTGTCCCCAAAGCTGCCACCTTTCTGTTTCTAGTTCAGTTGGGAGACGGAGAACACTGGGATTATCCTTGTCATAGACACCTTCTCAGGACCTGAAACAGGCTGATCCCCTGGTCAGCTCCAAAGCCTAGGAGCCCGTGGGCTTCTCTCTCTTGGCAGTCTGACAACCAGGTTCTGGATCTGTTGGCATCCGCGGGGTTAACCGCATGCAGCAGAGCAGGCACGTAATGGCCAAGTCAGCAGAGACGCACCTGGAAGGTAGTCCTCTCCTTGGTGAAGCAACAAAGCAGACAGGTCTTGGTGAAAACTCAAAAATACGTTTACTCGGGTAACAAGTGGTGAGAATGTATATCCAGTTGAAAAAAAGGAAAGTAAATTAAGTCTCTGGGGTTTCTCAGTTCACTCCACAGAGGGTATTCAGTTTATGCAATATATATACAAGTCTCTACTCAGCGCAGGAGCAGTCCAAAAAACAGGCTGTGGTCACAAAGTCAAAAGTCAAAACAGCTGTATAGCTTACCCTCGAGTAGTCTTTCTGTGTCAGCAAAACAGGAACAGCCAGGAACAGCCAGGAACCAAACTCCCTCAGGATAGTGTGGGAGTTTAGTCCTTGCAGTAGACTCTCAAAAGCTTTGTCCAAAAAACGCTGGCAGGAGAATCCGAGCTGAAGCATTGAAGCTGGAGGATTCTACCCACGTAACTCAGTGGCTCCCGCAGTCACAAGCACCCGGTCAAGCATTGTAGCTGGATCTGAGCATCGAAGCACACATTGTAGCAGAAGCTGCTTGCCTAACTGTGATTTTGCTTTGGCATGTATAGACCGGCCACAGAGCTCTCTAGAACAGTCACAACACCTCCTATGTGCATACAATGTCTTAAAGGCACAGTATGCTTTGCAACATGTTGGGGCAAGGGACAAAGACTTACACCCCCAACAGGATCTGTTGCAGTTCCCAGACAGTCTTCAAGGGCAGCCCCCATCTAAAGCTCATTACGGTAATCCCGTCTAAGAAACGAATTACTCAGGGCTTGCAGACTTGTGCACAATCCTGACACTGTTGCTGTTCAAGTAAAAAATTGGCAGCATATAGTTTAATTAGCAGTATTTCGGGCATTAGAGGCTGCAGTGGTTAAGAAGCTTGCATTGTTAGCTAGAAGGCCGGCAAGTCAGCAGTTCAAAACCTGAGTACTGCATGACGGAATGAGCTCCTGCCTCTGTCCCAGCTCCTGCCGACATAGCAGTTTGAAAGCAAGAAACTGCAGGTAGATAAATAGGGACCACTTTGGTGGGGGAAAGACCTTGGGGACACAAAAGGATCCTCTTTCGGGTGTCGCCTGAGCAGAGTTCCTCCAGCGAAAACCCTTTTAACCCAGAATAATGTCTGACATGAAATTTATTATTA
Organism: Bradypodion pumilum; assembly: GCA_035047305.1. Classification (NCBI taxonomy): domain Eukaryota; kingdom Metazoa; phylum Chordata; class Lepidosauria; order Squamata; family Chamaeleonidae; genus Bradypodion; species Bradypodion pumilum. The sequence continues at coordinate 529,681,725 of JAWDJD010000001.1, forward strand.
TTTCGGGCACTTGAATGTGAGACTATAGCAGAGTTTGGTTTTCTTCTCCCAGAAATTTTAGGGAGATCACCCATAAAACAGATCCCAGGCCGGGACACCATCCGTAGCAACAGAGCCACACAGGGGATCGATCTACCAGTGGAAGGAAGGCAATCCTAGAAAGCCACACTGGGACTCTTTGCTTCAATCCAAGGAAGATCAAGGACCGTCTCCTTTGAATTGGATTGACTTAATGATCTCTCCAGTCAGTTTTTGATAGTTAACAGCTTTTAATGAAGCTTTAGCCTGGGAGATTAAGGCATAATCCCTTTTGTGACCGGCTGGAAGCCCTGTCTGAGGTGATGTCTCCTGGCACCCTGCAGAGAGTTTCTCTCCATCATTTCTGGTCTCTCTCTCTCTCTCTCTCTCTTCTCAAAAGTCTGGGAACAAGTTCTGCCTTCCCAAATATTTCAAACTAGACAAACACCGTGGGATTTTATGATAGCCAAACATCATCATCATCATACAGCTGCACACAGTTGTAGCCAGGTATCATATCATACCTTTCATTTGTATCCCGCTTCCCTCAGCCCGAAGGCAACTCGAAGTGGCAAACAACAGTAGCAAAACAATGCAATAGATACACAAGTGCAAATAACAATACAGTAATGCAAAAAGCAAAGAAATAATACAATATCAACAATACATATCAAAAATATCAACAATATATCAGCGAAACAATATGTCAGTAAACAATATATCAGCAAAACACTATTACCTCAGAACGTATCAGAAATATAGCTGTCAAGTAGCCCTTATTGGCCGGGAAAACCCTTTATTTTACCCTCTTTTCCACCGTCATCCCTTATTAATTAGACTGCAATGCCCTATTGCCGCCATTGGAGGGCAGCACAGGATAAGCATAGCTGTCAAGTATCCCTTATTGGCTGGGAAAACCCCTTATTTTACCCTCTTTCCCACCATCATCCCTTATTAATTAGACTGCAATGCCTTATTGCCACCATTGGAGGGCAGCATAGGATAAGCATAGCTGTCAAGTATCCTGTATTTGCCGGGAAATTTCCCTTATTTCCAAATCCAAAACTTGACAGGTATGCATCAGAAACATATAATATCAAAGACATCAGCAAAACAATATATCTGCAGACAATATCAGCATGGCATAGCAAGGAACAGATAATGATGAAAACACAATAAAGCAAAAATTTACAATAATGTACAGTCTTAAAAAACCTTCTAGCCCCTCGAGCAGGCGGGGCTCTAGAGGGGCAGAGTAGAGACGCCAGTCACACCTGCCTCCCATCCCCGAGCCAAAGGCGTGTGTTCGGGGAGAGGCAACAGGTCCCGGGCAGCAGTGGGGGGGGGGCACCACTGTCTCCCATCCCGGGGCTGATGGCACGAGCCCCGAGAGGGGAGGAGAAGTTATCTTAAAGAGGAAATTTATCTTAAAGGTAGTAAAGAGGGAGTTATCTTAAAGGAAAAGGCAAAGGTCTGCCTCGCTCAAACTCAGTCCTGTCTGACTCTAGAGGACGGTGTTCATCTCCATTTACAGCCAAAGAGCCAGCCAGCGCTGTCTGCATCTGCAGATGTTTCTGTCATTTGGCAGGCATGACTAGATGCTGGAGTGCACAGAATGCTGTTACCCTTCCTCCTGAAGCAGTACCTATTTATCTACTGGCAATTTGCGGTGACTTCATGGTTAAGACGTTGAGCTTGACAGCCAGAAGGTCAGCAGTTTGAGACCTGAGTGCTGCATGACTGAGTGAGCTCCCGTCACCACTCTTACCAACCTAGCAGTTTAAAAGCAAGAAATTGCAAGTATAAAGATAGGTACTGCTTCAATGGGAAAGGGAACAGCATTCGGTGCACTCCAGCCTTTAGACATGCTTGTCATATGACCACGGAATCATCTGTAGGTGCAGACAGCGTTGGCTCTTTGGCTATAAATAGAGATGAATTGACCTTATATGCATATGCTCAGTTGGCTGGATAGTTCACTGGTTTCGTTGTCTGGCTGTGTGGAGCCAGAGGTTAGGAGTTCAGTCCCCCGCCCCAACTGTGCTTCCTGTCCTTTGAGTAGCTCCTTGCTGTGCATGAATATATATATATATATATATTTTGATTGCTCTGAGCAGAATTCCTTGAACAGATGCTGGCTGTTAGGATTTAGAGGTCCCAAACAGTAACCCTGTAAACCTGTCCAAGCTCTGAACAAAACCTTTTTAAATATCTTAATGAAAGGCACATATAACCACCCGATATAATTTGCAGCAACAAAAAGCAGGGAGCGTGATAAAATGACAAATTTTTTTACAGGCTAAATTTTAGTCTTTTTAACAGAGCTTCCCTCTGATTTTCAGGCATAGAGATTTACCTGTATGTTTATAACCTGGCCTGTATTCTCTGTCTGAGAATGATCATATTTCTGATTAAGAGGAGCAGAGCAGGATAATTCTCAGAGAGCAGAGACTCACCTGCTAAGTTTTACCTGCCTGATATTTTCACCTTACCTGTAGGTAAGGTGCTGTGTATGTACAGTATGGATACAGTATGGTTTGTCTGGCTGGACATCCCGCTACGGTAATGGAGTAGACCGTACAGCCAGAAATTCAATACCGAGTGTTAGGCGGTGGTAAATAACCTGGCTCCCTAAAGGGGCCAATGGCTACGGGCGGATGAGCCCCTTTAGGTGGGGTGATGGTCCCCCTCAGAGGAGGAAATGCCACTGGAAACCATCCTATTGGGCACAATGGTAAAATGAACGGAGGAGGAACGACTTTGCTATTCTGATTCCCAATGGCCACGGAGGCAGAAGAGGCCATGGCAGATGGACTGGCTGTGAAGCCGCACGTTGATAATATCCTCAAGGCTGCGGCAGTCCATTGCAGTCCCGGTGTTAAATCCTGCATGTCGCGCTTCATGTGTGCCATGGCTCCAAGATCACAGTGTGTGGGTCACTTCATGGCAAGCTGGGATCCACCTTGAACAAATTCACACCAATGGCATTTTTCCTGCTTCAGGAAAAAAAAGACATTCTCGGATACGAGTTGTAGTCGAGTCATGCACGCTCTTCATACGTTGTCTTCCTCTTTTATCCTGAGCCATGAGCAGAGTACAACTTTCCCTGGACAGGTGTGCCTTGTTGACTTTGGGGGGGGGGGACCAGATTCTACCTGAAGGGTAAACAAGTAAAAACATGTTTACCTCTAGACTCTTTGTTGTCTTTGCTGCCTGGGGCTATCCCGGTCATTCTCTTGGAAGCTGTTGACTTAAAGGGATCCATTTGCTTTGCTTAGAAGTCCACATGCAGAGCAAATAGCCAAAAGTGCTGATCAAGCATTAGTCAGCTCAAATCAGTTTTTAAAAAATCTGTCCTGTTTTAAATTAGAAATGGGTCCATGCCAGATGGAAATGCAGCAATATTCCATAGCAAATAGTTTCCCCAGAAGACTTCTGTATCCCCAAGCCCCTTGAATATCACTTATTATCTCATTAAACACTACACCCTCGAGTTGCTTGGTTTGTTTTATTTCCGGGCCAGATGAATCACAGCAAACCCATTCGTGTGGATTCACGGGGACTTGGGCTTCTGGAAATTGAAGTCCAACAACACCTGGAGTGCCACGGTTTGCCATCGCTCCACTAGGTCTCATTCACGGAACTGGCACTGCCCAACCCTCACTGGAGGAATTGACTTCCTATTTCCCGTTTCTTTCCAGAGGATTTACTACCTTTCCTTGGAGTTCTACATGGGTCGGACTTTGCAGAATACGATGATAAACCTGGGTTTGCAAAATGCTTGTGACGAGGCCATTTATCAGGTAAGGAGATGGGGCTATTGTGTTGTTTTGGGGTTGGGATCTCTATTACCCCCTTACTGTTTTCAGCCTGGCAAAAGCTGCAGATTTTGACATTGGGAATGCTCAGTTTTTCGGCAGAATCCCTGATTCTGCACAAATGCAATCCAGGGTTCCCAGACAATCCCATTGTCTGCCTTTTCAGGGAAAGTGCGCTGTGCTTTGCCTTTGGAGCTGAACAACGGCACAGGATGCTGTGGTTTGCCTGCAATAAAGCCTTCCTGTCTGATAGCTTCAGCTTCCCCTTTAAGAGGGGCAAAAAGCCGGGGAAACAGCTATTACTCAGTAATCTATCCAAGCACAAACCTGGCTTGACTCTGCTTAGCTTCCCAAACCAGATGAGGTCAGTGTGTCAGTGGGTAAAAGCACTGTGCTTGGAGACCGAAAGGATGGGGTTCAATTCCCTGAGAGCTGCATGATAGGGGACATGAAAGGAGCCTCATTCGGGGGTCCCCTGCAAAAATAATTTCAACCCAGAATAATCTCTGGCACAACAAGACACTCAGCGTGTTTTCAGCGATGTGGTACTATAACCTTCCTGAGTTCATTTGATTCCCATGTTGACGTGACACCGGGAGGCTTGATTTGGAAATCTGGCACTAAATGGAACTGGTCTCATCACAGAATCCAGAAATTCCAAGGCATTCTGAAAAGTTTTGTTTTTGCAAATCTAGCTCAACCAGTTCTGTTTAATTGTTCAGCTCCAAAAGGCAAAGCACAGCTGACCAGTCTGAGGAAGGATGCTAGAACAACTAGAAGGGATGAAATCAGGAACGAGATTATAAATGGAAGAACTGAAATAGAACCAATCTTGAACTATATACAGAGACAAGAAATAAATTGGTATGCCCATTTAGAGAGAGTGTCTTGGGATCCCATACCATGCAGCGCATATGTGGAAAGAGGAGAAGGACTAAGATCGTGAAGCAGACCCAGAGGAAGTTGGAGAGATAACATCAGAAAAATATTACAAGTATACTACCTTGTATCTTCCTCAAAACCCAAAGAGTTAAAAGAGGAAGCAAAGAAGAAGAAAAGCAAATCAGCCAGTTCAGAGAGTATGTGATCTGGGTTTTTCCCTTCATGTGGGATCTATGTTGAGCAAACCATACCCAATCTTCTAGGGAGGGGAAGGGAATCATGCGTTTCCATGGTAGGTCTGAGCTTCTGGACCGCAAAGATGTTCTACGATCAGGCTTCTCACAGAGTTTCTTCTTCAAGCTGTGTTCCAAAAACGTAATCGTGAGAACCCTCTGCTATTCCTCTGTGTCCTCTTTTAGCTAGGACTGGACATAGAAGAGCTGGAGGAGATTGAAGAAGATGCTGGCTTGGGGAATGGAGGACTTGGCAGACTGGCAGGTGAGCAAGGAGTAGATCCGTGCAAGGGATAGGAAGAGTGCAACTCAACTGCCCTCCCGTGGTCATGGGCTGCTTACCTTCTTCTTAGAGTAGAGATATTTTCACTCTTGCAAAGAAAGCAAGAAGGACGGATAAGTTACGCCAGGCAGGCCCCATCGTTGGATGTTTTCAAGAAACATCTTTAAAACTGTCCTCGTTGAAAAGGCTTATAAGAATATTCTCTCTCTAGCCCAGAGGTGCCCAAACTACAGCCTGAAGGCCGGATCTGGCCCTTGATGCCAATTCATCTGGCCCACACCACCCTCACCGCCAGGGACGCCATCAGAAATTTATGGGCCCCATACTGAGCAATCCTATTGCCCCCCCCCCATATACTCCATGGCCGGCGGTGGCAGGGCCCCTGTCAGCTCTGGGCCCTATACGGCAGTAGTGGTAGTACTGCCCTGATGGCGGTCCTGCTCACTGCTCCCGGAAGCAGAAGTAAAACACGCCCATGCAGGCCCATTTTCCTTCTGTTTCCAGGAGTGGTGAGGGTGGCGTGGGCCAGATGAATTGGCATTTGGGGCTGGATCCGGCCTGCAGTCCATAGTTTGGGCACCCCTGGTTTAAGCAGAGAAAATGGCAGCCTAGAAATGCTGTCGTAAAACAGATTCCATGGTGCATTTTACTGCCCCATCCAGTGGGAGTAACGGTGTGGCCGGCTTGCAGCCCGAAAAGTTTGGGCACCCCTGCTCTAGCCAATTGAATAAGTGTATAATTGGGCTATGCCACCCCCGGATTCCACCCATTGTTGTTGTACGTATATTTCTGGTTTTAACTATTGTAAACAGGCCAGAGTGGAAAAATATCCCAGATGGGCAGTGTAGAAATCGGATGGATGGATGGATAGGGCCGGATTTCTTCCTGGTGCAGAACTAGGAACTGTTACTTCTACCTGATATACAGGTAATTCCCAGATTGCGTAGCTAGTATGTCCCTCCCTTGGTGGATGGAAGAGTCTGGCAAATACCATCCAAACATTAGCTGCTGCTGCTCCTGCTATTGATCAATGGCAGAGCCCCGTTTCCCTCTGCAGAAGACGCCAGGTTCAAGCCCTGACATCTCCAGATAGAGACAGGGAGATGTTCTGGTGTCCAGTGTTGGAAACTCTAGGCTGGACGGGCTCAGGTCAAAGGTGCCACTTATGTTTCCGTCTTCCCAGTCTGTGTCCCAGAGTGCTTTCATGAGAGTTATGCATGAAGCCAGTCTCCAAGGAGGGTGGGCATCTCCTGTTTCTGGATGGAGGGGGCTTTGTGAGCCCGTAGCGCAGGCAGACTTTGCACTAAACCCGAAACCATTCCTCCATTTCATCATTTTAGCCAGGCTATTTCCACCTAGGGAAATACTGGCAGGGATTGTGGCGGCTTAGTGGTTAAGATGCTGAGCTTTAGGGCCAGCGGGCCAGCAGTTTGAGACCTAAGTTCTGCATGATGGAGTGCGCTCCTGTCATCTGTCCCAGCTCTTGCCAACCTAGCAGTTTGAAGGCAAGAAATTGCAAGTAGATAAATGGGTACCGCTTTGTTGGGGAAGGTAAACAGCATTCCGTGCCCTCTGGTGACTAGTCATACCTGCCACATGTCCATGGAAACGTCTGTAGAGGCAGACGGTGCTGGCTCTTTGGCTGTCAACAGATCAACCCTAGAGTCAGATACGACTGGCTTTCGCGCAAGGGCATCTTTTACTTTGGGAGTGGGTTGCATCCTAGTGTTTGGTGAAACCGTGGCTGAGCCCTTCTGTCTCCCCCCCCCCCCACTGCTAGCCTGCTTCCTTGATTCAATGGCCACCCTGGGTCTCGCAGCTTATGGTTATGGAATACGCTACGAGTACGGGATCTTCAACCAGAAGATCAGAGATGGATGGCAGGTAAGAACCGGGACTTCTGATACTCCCACCACTCTCAGAGCAGAAGGAAGGACTAATCATATGTACGTAGGGATAATTTCCATTAGATCTATCTTTTAGGGGTTGACCAGGTGGGCACAGAGGGGGACTGGTGGCTTAGTGGTTAAGATGCTGAACTTGATGACTGGAAGGTCAGCAGTTCAAGACCCGAGCGCTGCATGATGGAGTGAGCTTCCGTCTCAGTACCAAATCCTGCTAACCTCACAGTTTGAAAGCAAGAAATTGCAAGTACTGTAGAACCCCGTATAACGATCGGCCCTATACAGCGATGAAATCGCAAAGCAATGAGGCTTGGGGGGAAAGCTGTCCCACATAGCAATTGTTCCTATGGGGAAATCCGTATGGCGATTTTCCAGTGGGAAAAACTGCTTGGCGCCAAACATCGTTGTACGTTTTTTCCCATAGAGAAGATCGTACAATGACAAAAAACCGCATAGCGATCAGCTCCGTGGAATGGATTAAAATTGTTATACGGGGTTCTACTGTAGATAAACAGATGCCACTTTGGTGGGAAGATAAACAGCATTCTGTGCACCCCCGATGTCTAGTCATGCCTGCCACATGTCCATGGAGACATCTGCAGACACAGAAATGTAAGATGCATGAGCTCCGAAGAGCCTGGAGCCTAACCCCTTCCCTGTTGTGCTGAGATGGGGCAGTCCAGGCTTGTGAGATTTCTTTCCTTCATTCAAAAGGTTCCAGCGAGTGGACAGGGGCAATGATTAATAAAGAATATCCCCAGTGAATAGATAACTGGCCTCCGAGAGAGAGAGATTACAGAGCAGAGGGCCATTGGCTGAGCCACAGTATATTGATAAATGAGGTTTCCCAGGGTCGGTTTTCCAACAGGGAATTTTGTTGCAACATTTCCAAACATGCCGCAGCCAAAGGGCAGGCGATTCTCTCGGTTGGAGAGAAGAGACTTTGCCTGACGGGACATCCTTAGAGCAGGTTTAGGATAAGACTCACACGTTGGCCTTTTGAAGGTCTGCAACTTAGTCTGGAGTAGCCTTTCCCTTCCCGATGGCCTCCAGCCACCCCAGACTACAGTGACCATGGACTCTCTAGCTCTGGGGAGCCCAAGCATTTTGGCCCGTGGGCCGGTCATGTGGTTCAGTGGGCTGGCCACGTGGTTCCTCCCACCAAAAGCGGAAGTAAAACACACCTTGCAATCTGTTTTGCAACAGGATGGGATAGATTTTTAAGCTGCCATTTTCTCTGCTTAAACCAGGGGTGCCCGAACTACAGCCTTTGGGCCAGATCTGGCTCCTGTTGCCAATTCATCTGGCCCACGCCACCCTCGTCGCTCCCAGAAGTGGAAGTAAAACGCGCCCGTTTGGATGGGCGCTTTTTACTTCCGCTTCTGGGTCAGTGCGGGCCAGATAAATTGGTGTCAGGAGCCAGATCTGGCCCAAAGGCTGTAGTTTGGGTACCCCTGCTCTAGCTATTATTGGTCTTCTGCAATGATGGAAAGCAATTGGGTTTGGGTGGAGGATGAAAACTCCCTTTACGGCATTGGAACTTTGAGTATTGCCCAAACATGTCTCTGGTTTTATCTGTTTTATCTGCTGTGGTTTAAATTTCAAGACAGCACTGCAAAGGTATATGTTCCCCTAATTGCTGCTCAACGCCCCCCCATGCCCCCCGGCCAATCACCTATTCAGGTTTAGTTCTGGTAGCAATAGCAATGACACATATATACCGTCCCATAGCTCTTAGTGCGCACTCTGGGCAGTTCACACAGTAAATAGCATTTTTGCCCCAACATGCTGGGTTCTCATTTTACCTTCACTGGAATTATTAGAGAGGCTGAGTCCACCTGAAACCCCATCAGGATCAAACTCACAACATTTTGGCTGCAGTACAGCAGTTTAACCCCTGTGCCACCAGGGCTCTGTAATGACTGTTCTTCATCATCGTCGTCCCCTGTGAACCCACACAAATGGACATTGTAGATAGCCCATAATTAGAATAGTGTTATATTTAACCATTGTTGTACAGGTATTTAACAAGGATATAGCAAAAACAATGACACTTCTATACCGCCCCGCAGCGCTTAGTGCACTCTCTGGGCAGTTCACAAGGTAATTGTTTTTGCCCCCAACGTTCTGGGTCTCAGAAGGATGGAATGCTGAGTCAACATTGTGTTCCCGTCAGGATTGAAATCACAACATTTTGGCTGCAGTACAGCGGTTTAACCACCGCACAACCAGGGCTCTTTTGCCATTTCCATTCAGTCCATTTTCAGACTTGAAGCAGAACCAAATGGTGACCTTGTCATGGATTGTGCTGTTTGGGTGATCCAAGATTTTAAGTGAAATCCATCCACAACCTAAACGCTCAGTCTGTAGAGACCAAGTTTTTCTGTATTACATTTCCCAGAGTATGCCTTACATGCCAAGGATTCTGGGATTTGTGGTCCTGAATAGCATCTTTGCCAAAACCAGTGCAAACGCACCCACAGAGCAAGCTGGTTTAGCCGCAGGAGAAGCCAAATCCTGTTCCCATGTTGTCCTTTTCTCAGGATTTTCTGTCTCTCCATGCAGGTGGAAGAAGCAGATGATTGGCTGAGACACGGCAACCCGTGGGAGAAAGCTCGGCCTGAGTACATGCTTCCCATTCACTTCTATGGAAGAGTGGAGCACACCCAGACTGGAGTGAGATGGGTGGATACTCAGGTAAAAGAAGGGGATTGGTTTCAGTGGTATGAACTCATGTGGCTGGCAGTGGCAAGCGAAGAAAGTTCTTCGCTTTCCCATAATTAACCTCCCTTTGAGTGGGGAAAATGCTCTTGTCAGGCTAGGTTATCCTGTGATGATAATAGAGTAGACCAGACCTGATGATTGGCGTTGAGTCACGGGCAGTAGGGTCTACTCCAGAGTTTCTCAACCTTGGGTCTCCAGAAGCCCAAGAACAGCTGGGAGCTGAAGGTTGAGAAACTGGAGTAGACCCTACTGCCCATGACTCAACACCAATCATCAGGCAGTGGTTAACTAACCTGACCACCCTGAGGACTAATGGCCTTGGGTGCCAAAGTCCACAGGGAAGGGTGATGGTCCCCAAGTGGATTAAATCCCACTTGAATCCATCTTGATGGAGGGCAGCAGCTTCATCCATCCTGGCCTGGGGCTGAGAAGGACTTTGCATGCCAAAAGGGCTCAGGACCAGAAAGTGACTCATGGAACGGGATCAGTGGTACTATGGGGGTCATGCTGCAATATGGAAGGCCACTGCGTCTTAGCGTTCCCAGGACAATCTTCATGGATAATCACCATGAGAATAGGAAAGATTCTGAATCGAATACAGCCGGTGGTTGTGATTGTAATTGTGATGTATATCTCCTCCCCACCACTGTGGGTGAACATACTTGGCGTGTGGAGGGCCTCTAACCTTTCAATACAGCAGTACAGAGAAGTTTTGATGAATCTGTGCTGGGACCAGACCTCCATTTGGAAGACTAAGCCTGAGCCTGTGCTGGCTATTTTGAGGGAGCCCCCACGGCATCCATCTTTTGAAGGAATGAGTATCTTCCAGAACTGGATCATGCGCATTGCTTGGGAAAGTTACATCTTGGATTCCAGCCTTCAGAACGGATTCTTGAGGTTTCAGCCTTTCCCGGTTCTGGTCCAGGGGGTGTTAAGGTCCATACAGTTCCAGTGTGACTGAATCCCTTCCCTCTTTCCCTACAGGTGGTCCTGGCTCTCCCTTACGACACCCCAGTACCTGGCTACATGAACAACACGGTCAACACCATGAGACTCTGGTCTGCTCGAGCTCCCAATGACTTCAACCTCCGAGACTGTAAGCACAAACTCTGGCTTTAACCCAGGGGTTCCCAACCTTTTCAAGCCGGGGGCCAGGTCACACTCTCAGTCAGCTTCAAGGGCCAAATTGCCATTTTGCCCTCCCTGCATGATGAGGACAGCCATTTTGTCCCAACAGCTTCAAAGGGGCAGCCATTTTGTTTCTTGAATGCCCTTGGAAGGGTGGGGGGGGACCACATGAAATGGTGCCACAGGCTGGATCCAGCCTACAGGCCTTAGGTTGGGAACCCCCTGCTTTAGCCCTTTCTTCAGCTGCAGGACAATGCTTAGGAAACAGGTATCTATTCAGAGGGCGATCAGTTAAAAAAAATATTTTAAAAACTATTAGTGCAATTTAAGTACCTTAAACCAAATAAGGTAAAATGCTTCAATCTGTTTCCCTTGACTTTTCAGTCCTGGAGCATTAAGTACATATTGACCCAAGTTAAAGCAAAACAATTACATCTACGTACCAACCCATAGTGCTTAGTGCACTCCGAGTGGTCCACAAGTTAATTAGCATTTTGCCCCCAACATGCTGGGTACTCATTTTGATGGAAGAGGCTGAGTCAACTTTGATCACCGTCAGAATCAAACTCACAACATTTTGGCTGCAGTACAGCAATTTAACCCCTGCGCCACCAGCGTTATATAATGAAAGGTTGCTTACATGCAATTTGCACATATGTGCAGTAAACCCATTCGTGTGGATTCACAGGGGATCACAAAGAACTTGATAGTGTGTAGGGGCAGAAATAGACATTGTAAATAGCCCATAATTAGAATATTGTTCTATTTAACAATTGTTATATTTAACCACTTTAGCAATTACACTTACATATGGGCCCATAGCACTTAGTGCACTCCCTGGGCGGTTCACAAGTTATTTAGCATTTTGACCCCAACATGCTGGGTACTCATTTTGATGGAAGAGGCTGAGTCAACCTTCTGCGTCTAGTCGTGCCTGCCACATGACCATGGAAGCAGAAGCAGACAAAGCTGGCTCTTTGGCTTTGAAACAGAAAGGAACACTGAACCCTAGAGTCAGATATGACTGGCTTTCGAGCAAGGGAAACTTTTACCTTTAATCTAGCCTGCTTTTGCTTTGGGCCGGTAGGAAACAGGCTTTCAAAGAGAACTAGAGGGCTGAACCCATCCCTGTGTCTGTCTTGGCTCTGATTTCCTTGGTAGTACTCTAGACCACATTTTGAGTACTGTGTCCAAGTCTGGGCACCGTACTTTAAGAAAGATGCCAAAAAATTAGAGCAGATACAGAAAAAGACAACAAGGATAACCAGAGGATACTAGAAACCAAGCCCTAGGAGGAAAGGCCGAAGGAACTGGGCATGTTTAGCCTTGAGAAAAGGAGCCTGAGAGGGGGATAGGATGATGAGAGCACTCTTCAAATACCTGAAAGATAATCGTAAAGAGGAAGGACAGGGTCTGTTCTCCACCATCACAGAATGCAGGACGCGTAAGAACAGGTCGAAACTACAGGCAGCCAGATAAGAACATAAGAACATAAGAACAGCCTTGCTGGAACAGGCCACAGCCCATCCAGTCCAGCATTCTGTCTCACACAGTGGCTCACCATTTCCTTCAGGGTATTCCCAAGGAGATGCCTTCACCTGCTTAGGATTCCCTGGAAATGGCATTGAGAGATATCCTGCCTATCTCTCCAACCCGGAGGTTGTCCTTAGGTAGCCATAATTATAGCCATTGATAGCCTTGTCCTCCATGAACTTGTCTAATCCTTTCTTGAAGCTGTCAAGACTGACAGCTGTCACCACTTCTTCTGGCAGGAAGTTCCATAGACCAGTGATCCTCTGGGTGAAAAAGTACTTTCTCTTATTTGTTTGAGAACTAGTACCCAAAAGTTTCATGGAGTGCCCCCTAGTTCTAGTGTTATGCGATAGGGAAAACAGTTTTTCCTTATCTACTTTGTCCACACCGTGCATGATTTTATAAACTTCAATCAGGTCACCTCTTAGACGCCGTCGTTCAAGAGTGAAGAGGCCCAACCGTTGCAGCCTCAGATGGTAAGGAAGGTGTTCCAGTCCCCTAATCATTCTGGTTGCCCTCCTCTGCACTTTTTCCAGCTCCATAATATCCTTCTGGAGGTATGGCGACCAGAACTGTACACAGTATTCCAGATGGGGCCTCACCATAGATTTATAAAGAGGCAAAATGACACTTGCTGACTTATTTTCTATACCCTTCCTAATGATCCCTAGCATTGAGTTTGCTTTTTCACTGCTGAGGCACACTGGGTTGACACCTTCATTGAGTTGTCCACCAGGACACCAAGGTCCCTTTCCTGGTTTGTCGCAGAGAGTTCAGATCCCATCAGTTTATAAATGTAATTGGGGTTTTTTGCCCCAACGTGCATCACTCTGCACTTACTGATGTTGAAGCTCATTTGCCACTGTTTTGCCCACTCCCCCAGTGTCAAGAGATCCCTCTGGAGCTCTTCACAATCTCTCACAGTTTTCACTACCCTGTATAATTTAGTATCGTCAGCAAATTTGGCTACCTTGCTTTTTACTCCTACCTCTAGATCATTTAGATGTAGGCTGAATATCAAGAAATCCTTAATGGTTAGAGCAGTACGACAACGGAGCCCACTGCCACGAGAGGTGGTGAGCTCTCTGCCAGTGGGAGCCTTCGTGAGAGAATCGGATCACACGCTGTCTGATCTGGTTTGAGTCACAGTGAGCAAGAATGGGTTGGACGCGGTGGGCTAAAAGGCCCCTCTTCCAACTCAGCCGTTCCATGATTTTGTGATGCCAATTGGGTACAGGTCCTTGAAGAAGAAGAAGAGGAAGAGTCAAACTTGAGGAGATAAGATCTCTTGCATGTACATAAAAGATCTCCTTTAGATAACCACTCTGTAGGAGTTTAGGTTTGCTTGGAATAGGATTTATTGGAAGGAGGCGGATGTCTGTTGCAAGTTCCTACCATGGGGTTGAGCTCTGGAGAAACAGAGTTGGGGAAGTGCTTGGGGGTTGCCACAGGGTGGGAGGAAATGTGGTTTTCTCCTCCAGCTGCTGCTGCTGCTCAAACCTGTCAGGTTCCCCATATTGGCCAGGATTACCCTGTAATTCCGCGCTGATTTTCTCCATTTCCCGCCTGGAGCTGCCGCTACCCTATAATTTGGCAGGGGGGGGAGTAGTTACTGAACATCCCTTCTGCGCAGGTCCTTTCTCCGCATGCGTAAAAGGCTTCTGTGCAGAAGGGGATGCGTAGAAGCCTTCTACGCATACGTAGAAGTGACCTGTGCAGAACTTTTCTGCGCAGGTCCATTCTACGCATGCGTAAAAGCCTTCTATGCATGCATAGAAGTGACCTGCGCAGAACATTTCTGCTCAAGTCGCTTCTACACATGCGTAGAAGGCTTTTACGCATGGGTAGAACGGACCTGCGCAGAAATGTTCAGCACAGGTCCCGTAATCTCTGGAGCTGCGCTTGACAGGTATGCTGCTGCTAGAGATGTTTGCTATGCACAGCAGGGTCAGGGTGGATGGCCCTTCCCCTGCCTCACTAAAACCTGCTCGATCATCATTAACAGAGAAAGGGATTAGTGTCCTATCCCCCCACCTCTAAGCCTGTCCATGGATGGGGAAAAGCTGACTGCCTGGAAAGGGGGAGGGGAGAAGACACACACACACACACACACTCCCACCTCTGATATCATTGGAAGCCCAAAACAGGAGGTTTGTTCCTGAATTACAACTCCCATCATCCTTTTAGTGTTGGCTGGGTCTCCCCCCAACATCCTGCCTTTTGTTGATATCTGAATCCTAAACCAGATGAAAATAATTTGCCCCAAAGCCCGGAGAAAAGAGAGAGTAAAGGTAAAGGTCGCCCATGCTTGAAAGCCAGTCATATCCAACTCTAGGGTTCAGTGCTCATCTCTGTTTATAACCAAAGAGCCACTGCTGTCTGCATCTGCAGATGTTTCCATGGACATGTGGCAAGCAGGACTAGACACCCGAGTGCACAGAACACTGTTTACCTTCTCACAAAAGTAGTACCTATTTATCTACTTGCAATTTCTTGCTTTCGAACTGCTAGGTTGGCAGGAGCTGGGACAGAGACAAGGGCTCACTCTGTCATGTAGCACTTGGGTCCCAAACTGCTGACCTACCGACCTTCCAGTCATCAAGTTCAGCATCTTGACCACTAAGCCACTGCAGTCCTGTAAAGAGAGACAATTGTGCCTAAATTTCACATGTGTTGATTCGCTTCCTATGAGTTTGTTCCTTGCAAACATGCATTGTAAAACATATGTTTTCTAAAAAAAATATTTCCCTTTCTAGTTAATGTTGGCGATTACATTCAGGCGGTGCTGGACAGAAACTTGGCTGAAAACATCTCTCGCGTTCTCTACCCGAATGATAACGTAAGTCTCCGAGAAGCAAGCTTCAGGTCTTTTCTTAAAAGTTATTTTAGGGGGGCAAAACGGGCTGTTGGCACATTTCACTGCAGGGGTGCCCAAACCTTTCCGGCCGCGAGCCGGTCACGTGGTTCCTCCCACTGGAAGAGGAAGTAAAACGTGCCTTGCAATCTGTTTTGCAACAGGATGAGATAGATTTTTAGGCTGCCATTTTCTCTGCTTAAACCAGGGGTTCCCAAACAATGGCCCACGGGCCAGATACGGCATTTACATCAATTCATCCAGCCCATGCCCAGAAGCAAAAGTAAAACGTGTCCTTGCGGGCGCGTTTTATTTCTGCTTCCGGGAGCAATGAGAGTGGTGTGGGCCAGATGAATTGGCATCAGGGCCAGATCTGGCCCACAAGCCATAGTTTGGGCACCCCTGGTTTACTGACTGAAGCAAGAGTCAGGACAGTAGTTCAGAACCAAAGAAGGAAGCAGGCCGGCCCTTCCTGCTGGCTCGTAACTAATCCTAGAGAACTGTTGTCATGAGCCTTGCTCATAAAAGCTCTGAGAATGACTTTTGTTAGAGAATTGCTGACCGTGAGCCAGCCGGAGATAGCGGGCATGCTTGAAACCTGCTTTCAGATATTTACAGCTGTTTCCTTCCATCTGGAGCTTGACCTAAAATCAGTTACTCCATGCAAGAGTGCCCAAATTTTATTTTATTTATTTTTTAAATTGTTCATGAGGAGTCCTGGTCCTCTTTGAGAAGGAGCTGTCTTTGGTTTTTAATTTTAAAAATAGTATTGAACACGAGACTTCTGCCAACCTAATAGTTTGAAAGCAAGAAATTGCAATTAGATAAATGGATATCGTTTTGGCAGGAAAGGTAGCAGTGAGCTCCATCCGGCATCTAATAATCCCTGTCAGACACAGACAGCGCTGATGCTCTAGCTGTCAATGGAGAGGGGCACTGAGCCCTAGAGTTAGATACGACTGGCTTTCAAGCAAGGGTGACCTTTTTTACCTTGGCTACTAGCAGGCTGGAGGACTGCAGTGGCTCAAGTGGCTAAGATGCTGACTGGGCGGTGGAAGGTCAGCAGTTCAATTCCTGAGTACTGCAGGACGGTATGAGCTGCTGTCTTTGTCCCAGCTCCTGCCGGAAGGTCAGCAATTCGATTCCCGAGTACTGCAGGACGGAATGAGCTCCCGTCTTTGTCCCAGCTCCTGCCAACCTAGCAGTTTGAAAGCAAGAAATTGCACATAGATAAATAGGGACCACTTTGGTGGGAAGGTAACAGTGCTCCGTGCGCTCCGGTGTCTAGTCATGCCTGCCACATGACCACAGAAACGTCTGCAGAAGCAGACAGCGCTGGCTCTTTGGCTTTGAAACAGAGATGAGCACTGAACCCTACAGTTGGATACGACTGGCTTTCGAGCAAGGGAAACCTAACTAGCAGGGTTAAAAGGTCTTTCACTTTAGCAAACAGCAACACATTTTTATAAGGGGGAAAATGTTGGTGGTGCTTTGCATTCCAAACATTTGACAGTGTCTTATTTACTCCTCACTCTCGCAGCCGGCTTTCCTGGTGAGGAGAAATCTGTGTAGACCTGTCGCGTGTGGCAGATTCAATGGCCTTTCCACCCGCCTCCCTCCTCCTATGTTTGTGCATTTCCGTGGCGTTGCTTTCCAGAAAAGGTTCCTTGCCTGCCACCAAGGAAACTCCCGTAGACTTTTGAAGGGCCTTGTTCTGCGATGGTAAACCAGTATAACTCTGAAAGGAGCAATGCCCTCCGTCTCCCTGAGTGCAGAGGGGTGGCGTGTAAAGGAGAAGGATTTTGATGTGGAATCCACCATTAATTTCCATGGAAGAGCATCCAGACACAGTCTTTTCCCCCCCAATACTGGGTTACTGCCTCCATAAGAACATGCCTGGAGACCTCTTTTCTAGCTTGAATTTGGTCACCCTGCTTCGCTTGGCTTCTTCGTTGCTAGGAAAAAATATATATGTGGTGGAAATAGTACAGATAGTCTCAGCTTCACCATGAATTTTAAATATGTCATTCAAGTTTTGCAGCAGGAACATTGGGCATAATTTGTTTCTAGTGATGGGCTGTAGTTTTCTGGGAGACGGGGACATCTTGATTTCCTTCATTGAATTGATGGGTCAGCTTTATCACGGAGCTTCCCAGTTGCATACCCAATGGCACAGCAGGAATAGCAAAAGGATTGGTGGCAGTTTAAAGACTACCATGTATTAAATGTGGCAGAAACTCTGACAAAATATGGCCGGTATCCTGTTGAGTAACTACTTGCACAGCATGAATGACATCAGCATCGGTGGCAGATTGATGCCGAGTTCCTTTTCCAGTTTCAGGATGTGCGCCCCTAGCACGGAATGAGATGAAGTCATGGGCACCCAAAAAATCAAGAAAAGAGAGTCTTTAAATCAGTAGCAATCTGCCACTGATGATGATGATGTCATTCCTGTTGTGCATGCACAGCAGTGCAACATGACAATTAATCTTTACAACAACATGCGGTTGTTTATTAAGAGATGGAATGAGATTCGAAAGCTGGTATAGATCCATTGGGTTGGCTGCACATATTTGATCCGTGATTGAGAACCTTGGCACTCCAGATGCTCTTGGACTTCACTTCCCAGAAGCCCAAACCCCCGTGAATCCACACGAATGGGTTTGCTGCAATTCATCCGGCCTGCGTCACGCCACCCTCATCGCTCATGGAAGTGGAAGTAAAACACGCCCGGATGGTTAAGACTCTTCCGGATTAACTCTTCCTCCGCACGGGCACGTTTTACTTCTGCTTCCAGGAGCGACGAGGGTGATGTGGTGCGGGCTGGATGAATCACAGCAAACCCATTCATGTGGATTCACAGGGGCTTGGGCTTCTGGGAATTGAAGTCCAAGAACATCTGGTGTGCCAAGGTTTGCCATCTTGGTATTAGATCTTTAATTATGGTGCTAAATGTGGCAGATTCGCTGGCATTGCTGGCCACCCGCCTATCCTTGTGTGTGCCATTGACTTTTTCACTAGTGCTTAAAACCTCAATAAATAATTGCAAGGTGTCAAGTCAGTTCAGACTTAAGTGGAAGGAGGGAAGGGGAAACCAGTTCTGTGGGCTCTGAACCTGGGAAACTCTGAAAAGGGTCACCATAAATCAGAATTGACTGGACAGCCTGCAATTATTATTAAAAGCCCCAGTTTCTGTTCAACGAATCTCCCACATTTCAAACTGACCATTCGAGATGGCTGCCCTGTCTTGTCTTCTGAAATGAGACACGGTCAAGTGTGTGTTTTTGGGGTGGAAGGTGGGCGGCTTAGGTAAGGAGTGAGATTTCGGCATGTGGCATCACATGGCTGATTCCATATGGGATGCTGCCATCCAGAACCCCAGGTGCAAAGCAAAGCTGGCCAAATTTTGATAGGTATTTATGAGGTGCAGGGCTAGCACAAACAAAGACCTCACTAAGGTCATCTAGATACCTTTTGGATCCACAGTCCAGACCCCTGGCCTCGCTTCTTTGTCACGCAGGGAAATGAGGGGGGTTCTTCATCTTTCATGTCCAGATGAAACCTCGGACTGCCAAAATGAAGCCACTTTCTTGACTTTGTCTTGACTTTGTCGTTGGCCAAACTTAAGTTCTTGTTGGTGAATGTTTCTGGCAGTCATTGGCAGACCAGTAAATGAGCCAATGGATTCTGTACCTCACCACAGTCACACAGCGTGTTGTTGTCCACTAGCAGCACCCCACTTGAGCATGCAGGGCATGGATTCTCAAACTTTTCATGCCACAGGCCAGACTGGTGGTTCCTTTGCCATAAACACTTCTGTAAAACGTGTCCACGGCTGTCGTAAATGCATTTACGACAGCCACAGGCACATTTATGGCTGTTGTAAACGTGTTTATGATAGCTGTGGGCGCATTTATGGCTGTTGTAAATGTGTTTATGACAGCTGTCAATGTGGGTGTGCTTGTTTTCACCGCTATCTGTGGCGGCGGCAGCAGGAGCAAGGGTGGTGGGCCACATGAAATGGTGTTGCGGGCTGGATCCAGCCCGTGGGCTGTAGGTTGAGAACCCCTGATGTAGGGAAACGAGGATGATCAGGAGTTATTCTCTTATTCCAAGCAGATGGCTGACGTGATGAGTGCTTTTTATCCACCCGATCTGATGCCTTTTTTCTACCACTGTTGACCACCAGCCTTTGACAGTGCTTTGCTCTTCTGTTGAGTGCTGTGAAATCCAGCGAGCGCCACTTTGCCAGCTTGCGAATTAATTGCAGGTTGAAAGCCCTGCTGAAGTGAGATGCGCTGGCTGCAGGTCAAATGTAGGGCAATAATCTCAGTTGGCCGGAGCAAGACCTTTCATACTTGGTTCCCGACCCTGTCCTGTGTGGGGGTGAAAGCTCAGCGCCAAACAATAGAGGCCCTGGGTTGTTGCTGTCCAATTATTTCCTCCTGCCAGTCATTGTGGCTTAGTGGTTAAGACACTCAACATGATGACTGGAAGGTCGGCAGGTCAGCAGTTCAAGACCCGAGTGCAGCATGATCCCTCTCCACACATAGCAGCCCCTGCCACCCAAAGTGGTCACCTTCCGTTTTCCTCTCCTTGCATCTTCTTCTTTATTGACGCTCCGGTTGGGACCTTTCTCTCTGCCTCTAGTTTTTCGAGGGGAAAGAGTTGCGGCTGAAGCAGGAATACTTTGTGGTGGCCGCCACCCTCCAGGACATCATCCGGCGGTTCAAAGCCTCCAAATTTGGAAGTACCGAAAGCATCCGGACAGCTTTTGATTCCTTCCCTGAGCAGGTAAGGTGGAACCATTCCTCTTGGTTCTTTTTCCCTCTGGGGAGGCAGAAGCCAGTTGCAAAATGCCCTCCGCTTTCGGGCAGCGAATTGAGTGCAACTACAGTCAAGGTAGAGGACAGGATATTAAGGATGGAGAACAAAGTAAAGTACAGTTTAGGGGATGGCAGGGCGATCCCCAAAGGGGCCGCCCAAGATCACCCCTGGATCATAAAGGGCTAGAGGTGTTCCTGTAACATCTGTGTCCAGATGTTTTCCATTACAATAGTAGGATTTTGGGTTTTTTTTGCCAAAGGTTGGTCCCTTGTTTGCTACCTTAGCCAACATTTAGAAAGTAAACTAAGTGAGAACATAGGAAGCCCTCAAAGTATGGCAGAGATTTCCCTCCAGCGGGTGTAAGGTAATTGTCCAAGCAAAGAAGAAATTATTTGGCTTCTTAAAAAATTTAACATTTAAATGTTAAAAATTTAACACCACAGAGGGTGGTGGACAAAGTAGATAAGGAAAAACTGTTTTCCCTATCGCATAACACTAGAACTAGGGGACACTCCATGAAACTTTTGGGTACTAGTTCTCAAACAAATAAGAGAAAGTACTTTTTCACCCAGAGGATTACTGGTCTATGGAACTCCCTGCCAGAAGAAGTGGTGACAGCTGTCAGTCTTGACAGCTTCAAGAAAGGATTAGACAAGTTCATGGAGGACAAGGCTATCAATGGCTATAATTATAATGGATACCTAAGGACAACCTCCGTGTTGGAGAGATAGGCAGGATATCTCTCAAGGCCATGTCCAGGGAATCCTAAGAAGATCAAGGCATCTCCTTGGGAATAATACCCTGAAGCAAAGGGTGAGCCACTGTGTGAGACAGAAGGCTGGAGTGGATCATGGGCTCCTGTGGCCTCTTCCAGCAAGGCTGTTCTTATGTAATTTAGCCGCCCTGAGTGGTGGTTCCTCCATGTCTAGGCCAGGCGTGAAACTGCCAAAATGAAGCCGCCTTTTGGCGAGTCCATTCTGCAGCTCCTTTGGTCTGACCTAGTGCGAGAAAGATTAGCCGGCAACACAAGGTTACAGTGACCATGACATTTTTGTGGTTCAAAAACAACATAATCTTCGAGGAGGCTCTTTTTGTGTACCATGAAAGACTCCATACCATGAAGACTGTACCAAGCATATAATGCAGTGGCTTTTCATCTGCCTTCCGCATCGCAGCATGACCCCACCCCACTTATACCACCAATCCACACAAAGTTCCCCTCCGCCCCAGAGCAGTATTGATGAAGCTGCTACCCTTCAGCAAGTTAGATTCAAGTGGGATTTAATTCACTTGGGGACCCTCTCCCTTTCCGGTGGACTTCGGCCACCTGACACTCGGTGTTGAATCATTGGCAGTAGGATCGACTCTATTACTGTAGCAGGATAACCTGGCCAGACAGGTGCCCTGAGTGGTGCTTGCATCAGAATGAATGAATCCTAGAACAGGGGTTCCCAACCTACGGCCCACAGGCTGGCCCCAACCCACAGCACCATTTCATGTGGCCCACTGCCGCCCCGTCAGCCGTAAAATGCACCCGTGCATGTGTAAACGCGCCCACGGTTGTCATAAACGTGGAAGTGGGCACATTTATGACAGCCATTAATGCACCCGTTTCAGCTTCCGGGGGGGGGGCATGGTCAGGCCCGCAGCGTAAACAGGTTGGGAACCCCTGGCCTAGAAGGTGGTGTCAAGCCCCATTTTGGTGAGCGATGCTGATTATGAGGGGCCTCTTGGTAATATTTTAAGAAACCATAAAAATCTTATTTAAAACATGTCTTGCTAATGCCATGGCTTTGGAAATGTAAAGCTTAAACCCTGAAGTTTACTGAGGTGCATCCTTTTTTTTGGGGGGGGGAGACAAAAATCTGCCCCCACCCTAGCCTGCCCTGGAGAGGCAAACAGCGCTGGCTCTTTGGCTGTGAACGGAGATGCGCACCGGACTCTAGAGTCGGGCGTGGCCGGCTTTTGAGCCGTGATGGCGAACCTTGGCACTCCAGATGTTCTTAGACTTCAATTTCCAGAAGCCCCCATGAATCCACACGAATGGGTTTACTGCGATTCATCCGGCCCACGCCGCCCTCGTCGCTCCTGGAAGCGGAAGTAAAACGCGCCCGTCCGGGCGCGTTTTACTTCCGCTTCCAGGAGCGACGAGGGCGGCGTGGGCCGGATGAATCGCAGTAAACCCATTTGTGCAGATTCATGATGGCTTGGGCTTCTGGAAATTGAAGTCCAAGAACATCTGGAGCGCCAAGGTTCGCCATCACGGCTTTTAAGCAAGGGAGACCTCACCTGGTCTCTTAGAAATGAATCTTCAGGGTCTATAATTTGGGTACCCTGTTTTCTCTCTGCTTCAACCTCCCCCAATTTCCCCACTGCCTCCTGGCTCTCTTTGCAGGTTGCTATCCAGCTGAACGACACCCACCCTTCCCTGGCCATCCCTGAGCTGATGAGAATCTTCCTGGATATTGAGAAGCTGCCATGGGATAAGGTTTGGAGCTCTTTGCCTACCGACGGACTCTGTTTTTTCTCAGCAATAAGAGATGCAAAACTCCTTCACTCCCTCCATCTCCCTCTGTCAGATCTTGGAAACCCTTAGGGTTGGTTGTGTTGCTTGTTTGCTTTTTTGGACCGTCAAACCCAGCTTCCTCCTCCCATCACTCTGTGGTTCCGAAAAAGAAGGAATTTTCACACACGGTGTTTCCTTTCCACATTTTGAGTCTCCCTTTACGGATTGCTCTCTGCTCTGTTTTCTAGTGTTGGTACATCTGAGCTTTTCCATGCTCCTGTCATTGGAGTTTCACTGGTCTATGGAACTCCCTGCCAGAAGAAGTGGTGACAGCTGCCAGTCTTGACAGCTTTAAGAAAGGATTAGACAAGTTCATGGAGGACAAGGGTATCCATGGCTATAATTATAATGGATACCTAAGGACAACCTCCGCTGGGTTGGAGAGATAGGCAGGATCTCTCTCAATGCCATTTCCAGGGAATCCTAAGCAGGTGAAGGCATCTCCTTGGGAATAATACCCTGAAGCAAAGGGTGAGTCACTGTGTGTGACAGAATGCTGGACTGGATCATGGGCTCCTGTGGCCTCTTCCACCAAGGCTGTTCTTATGTTTCTTATTAATTATGGATACCTAAGGACAACCTCCGCTGGGTTGGAGAGATAGGCAGGATCTCTCTCAATGCCATTTCCAGGGAATCCTAAGAAGGTGAAGGCATCTGCTTGGGAAGAATACCCTGAAGCAAATGGTGAGCCACTGTGTGAGACAGAAGGCTGGACTGGATCATGGGCTCCTGTGGCCTCTTCCAGCAAGGCTGTCCTTATGTTCTTATAAATCCCCACATCTCCAAAAAGAGATTTGTGTGTGTGTGTGACAGAACAGGGCAGGCGTTTGCTTGGGGTAAGATTCTGAAGCGTCATCACAAAGACGGAGGAGTCCGATGTAGTTAAAGAGGCCAGGATCTGGTATATCTGATCAGATAGCTCTGCCTTCACATCTGGATGGCTCAGCTTCAAGAATGGATCATGGCCAGGGATCTGTGACAGTGGCAGTACAATGTGGCGGCTCAGTGGTTAAGAAGCTCTCCCTGTTAGCTGGAAGGCCAGCAAGCCAGCAGTTCAAGACCTGGAGTGAGCTTCCGTCTTTGTCCCAGTTCCTGCCAACCTAGCAGTTCGAAAGTAAGAAAAAAATGCAAGTAGATAAATGGGCAGCACTTCGGTGGGAAGGTAAACAGTGTTCCATGCACTCCGGTGCCTAGTCATGCCTGCCACATGACCACAGAGACTTCTACAGACGCAGACAGCGGCTTTGGCTGCAAACGGAGTTCCGAGCAAGGGTGACCTAGTTAAAAAGGCTGGCAGGAGGAATCTGGGAGTTTAATCCCAAGCAAACAAGGAGCATGTCCATCCATATGTGTAGATTGCAGCCTCTCCATTATTTTGTCTTAATTACTTGTTAACTCTCCAAACCCCTCCTCTTCATCAAGCCCAGTCTTGGCATCCTTGGAACTGGTCCAGGCCAGGTTCAGAAGGAAACTGGGGAGTTCACTGTGGCTCCACCTCCTGGTGGCTGCTGGGATTGGAGAAACAAACTGGGAGGGATGTGTTTTCACATGGAAATGGGACATTCAGACCAGTGTTTCCCAACCTATGGCTTTGGGACTTCAATTCCAAGAAGCTCTAAGTCAATTCCCCAAAGCACTGGTCAGCCAATGTATTGACTTAGGCTTCTGGGATTTAAAGTCCCCCTGTGGGGAGTGGGCCCCACATTGGGAACCACAGGATTAGACTCTTTGGGGCTGAGGATTTGCCCCACACCTGCCTTTTTGCCGCTTGGTTTGCCACAGTTCATTTCAAAGCAAAGCCAAAGGATGGCATTTTGCTTTCTTTCTCCAAAAGAAGCTTCTCATTAAGAGTTCTTTTCTAATTTAAGTAATTAAAAAATATAACCTCTAATAAACATTTTATGCATCTAATAAAAATCTACCTACACCAGTGATGGCAAACCTTTTAGTGCTTGAGTGCCCAAGGAGGCACGCAAGCGATGTCACGGGGTGGGGGGGGTGCGCACATGGGCAAGTGCCTGCCCATGTGCCGCTGCCGCCACTTCTTCCTCCTCGGGCATTCACACATACAAACACACAATCGTGCATGGAGGGGTGTGTGTGGGGGTGTCTGATCGCCTCACATCACTGGGGTAATGGCGCACGCGAGAGGGCTGTGAGTGCTCCCTCTGGCATGCGTGCCTTAGGTTCACCACCACTGCGCCCCACTGTCACTGGGACCCTTTGGGAGTAATTGCCTATACCTCTTACCCTTGTGAAGCTCCGTTTCTCTTCCAGGATTTTATGGATTCTTGAATTGGTTTTTTTACTAATACAAAATCAATAAATTCTCCCCATATGTCTATAAATACATCTCTGCCAGTTGCTCCCCTCTGAACATCTATATTACATGTACATTTATTATTCATTGCTATATCTTGGACTTCCTTATACCAATGGTACGGATCTTCTCAAACAAATGAAGATTTTGCACAAACGGCAGCTGTAACTTAGCCTCTGTTTCTTCAGCTTGCCATGCTTAACGCTCTTTCTCCCACAAACGCCAGGCCTGGGACATCACCACGCAGACTTTTGCCTACACAAACCACACAGTCCTCCCTGAAGCATTGGAGCGCTGGCCAGTCGAACTGGTGGAGAAACTTCTCCCGAGGCACCTCCAGATCATCTACGAAATCAACCAGAGGCACCTGGACGTAAGTCTGGCTCTAAACCTTGTCCTCTGGTTCTTGAGCATCAGGCCACACAATGGGTGAGACTCTATTGCTGTGATGGTGAACCTTGGCACTCCAGGTGTTCTTGGACTTCAATTCCCAGAAGCCCAAGCACCCTGTGAATCCACATGAATGGATTTCCTGCGATTCATCCGGCCCACGCTGCCCTCGTCACTCCCGGAAGCGGAAGTAAAACGTGCCCCAAGAAGGTTTGGGTGACCCTGGATTAGACCCCTTTCAATCATGTCAGAGGGCAAGCAAAACAAAACATCAAAAAAAAGACAAAAAAAGTTGTGGCACCTTAAAGACTAACTGTATTTAAATGTGAACTTTCGTAGATCAAATCCACTTCATCAGACATAAGAGTAAGACCTCATGGCATCAATTTAAATCATGAATGTTGATGGAGGAGTTGACTGCCCAACTGATTTATTGAACCTACTCTAGTTGCCACATGCTAAACAGCAGGATTTAAGCCAGGGGTTCTCAACCTATGACCTGCGGGCTGGATCCGACCCATGGCGCCATTTCATGTGGCCCGCTGCCCTCGCTCCTACCACTGCCGGAAGCAGCGGAAGCAGTTGTAAATGCGTCCACAGCTGTCGTAACCATGTTTACGGCAGCGTTTATGGCAGGGGGAACCACCCGGTCCAGTCCGGTCCGCTCAACTGTCAGAGAGTGTGACCTGGCCAATGGCTTTAAAAGGTTGAGAACCCCTGATTTAAGCCAATGTCATTTGGGTAGGATAGAAGTTATATCCTGAAAATGCCTTTGTTTCTGTAAATATATTTCACTCCATTTAATTCAAAGGAGACCACGGCCTCTGGTTGACAAGACCTGAACAGGGCTGATAACAGTCGGACTCTTTGAACATCATTAACTTGTAGGTGTGTGTGAGACCGAATTCTCCTTTGAAGCCAGAGAAGTTTTAGAAACTTTGAACTTAGCCTGATAGCAAAGAATGCTTGTGTTTCATAATAAAACATCATGCACACGAGTTCTCCAGATGTTGTTAAACCAGACATTCTTTACTGTCCCCACAATTGGATGTGATGGTCAGGGCAGATGTTGTGGTACAGAAACATCTGGAAAAATGCAGAGGGACCAACCCCCGCTTTGTGGCTCCATCAGATCAGCTATGGAGGACAGTGAAGCCAACCTAGCAGTTTGAAAGCAAGAAATTGCAAGTAGATAAATAGGGACCACTTTGGTGGGATGGGAAGCAGCATTCCAGTGTCTGTTCATGCCTGCCACATGTCCACGGAAACATCTGCAAATGCAGGCAGCGCTGGTTCTTTGGCTATAAACAGAGATGAGCACTGAACCGTAGAGTCGGATATGACTGGCTTTTGAACAAGGGTGACCTGGAACTTCTGGGTGGAGTGAGGGGTTGACTCTTCTTTTCCTCTTGCTGCCCAACCCAGAGAATTGCAGCCATGTTCCCGAAGGATCTTGACCGCCTCCGGCGCATGTCCTTGATAGAAGAGGAAGGGGTCAAGCGCATCAACATGGCCCACCTTTGCATCGTTGGCTCGCACGCTGTGAACGGGGTGGCAAAAATCCACTCGGACATCGTCAAGTCCCAAGTGTGAGTATCAGCGGTCGTGTTTGACCCCGGAGTGACTCAATGTTAGCTAATGGTCAGGGCTCGGCAATGCATTAATTAGCCCAATCCCTTTCTCAAACCATTCACATTTGGAGCCATCCTGACATCTTGATGTGCATGCCACAGTTTAGCGAGTTACTTTGTGAAGAATTAAAAACCAGTTGGCTTGGAAAGAACATGGCCCGGAAATGTCCCTTTCTTTCTTTGGCAGGTTCAAGGACTTTGCTGAGGTGGATCCACATAAGTTCCAGAACAAAACGAACGGCATCACCCCTCGACGTTGGCTCCTGCTTTGCAACCCGGGACTGGCAGAACTGATTGCAGAAGTAAGAGGAGCATCCTCGGTCTTCCAGAATACGTCTTGCTCTTAAAGAGGATTTTTGTTTGGGAGAAATTGGATGGGTTGTTTTACACATACGTTATATTTTGTGATAGCTTAGACAGAGCCACCACGTCTCCCGGTTTCCCCCGAAATTTGAAATAGGTTCAAATCTTGCTGTCTGTTTATTCTGCGGTTCTATTTAGTGAAATTATAGGCCAGGGCCTCCCAACATTTTTCTGCCGGGGGCCATTCCTGCCCCCGACCATCCAGCTGTGGGGTCCAGAGGTGTGGTTGCTCCCACTGTTATCGGCAGCGGCAATCGCACCATTTTTGTGGCTGTTTGCACAACCTTTGCCTCTTCCCGGGGTGGCAGGAGGCTTTTCGGAGCAATTTTGCTCCGTTTTGGGATATTTTTTGCTACTTTCCAGCTGCATTTCAGCAGCTAGAATGTGGCGGTTGGCGACTTCCTCGTTCTGCACTGGGATCCCAGGCTCTGCCGGAAGCTCCACGCGGCACCTGAAGTCCCCAACCACTGCAATTTAACAGAGAAGCTATGGGGAAAAATCCTAAAATGGAGCAAAAATACTTCGAAAAGCCTCCTGCCAGCCTGGAGGCTGTGCAAGAAGCCGCAAAAAGAGGGTGATTGCTGCCGCCACCGCAGTAGTAATTGACGTATTGGGGCATCTGTTGGTGGTGGGAGCTTCTGGAGTTGCCTGGGTGGCCACCATGGGTCGTATTAATGGCCTCCAAATTAGGCCTGTAGGCCATAAGCCGGCCACCCCTGTAACAGGCTTTTAGAGCACTTTAAAAAAATCAGTAGAACCTGCCTGAAAGACAAGAAAAAGGATGTGATCTAACCAACTGCAAAAGCAACCTCTCTTTCAACTCCTTGTTTGAGCTCTTACTTACATCTATATCCGTGATGGTGAACATTGGCACTACAGATGTTCTTGGACTTCAGTTCCTAGAAGCCCAAGCCCCCATGAATCCGCACGAATGGGTTTACTTCCATTCATCCGGCCCGTGCTGCCTTCGTCGCTCCCGGAAGCGGAAACAAAACGCGCCCGTACGGTTATGGCTCTTCTGGGTTAATCTTTCCTCTGTACAGTCACATTTTACTTCTGCTTCCGGGAGCGATGAGGGCGGCACGGGCCGGATGAATCGCATTAAACCCCTTCATGTGGATTCATGGGGCTTGGGCTTCTGGGAATTGAAGTCCAAGAACATCTGGAGTGCCAAGGTTCACCATCACGGATCTATATGAACAACCTTTTAACAGCTGGGAAATAGATGCATTAAGCAGCCCAGCCTTCTTCTTTCGTGTCTAGGTGAGACTTTAAACTGCAAAATGAAGCCACCTTCTTGGCTTTCTTGTAGGCCAACCTTAAATCCTCCTTGGTCCGTGTTCCTGGCAGTAATTGGCAGACCAGTAAATGAACCAATGGATTCTGTATCTCTCCACATTCACACCACAAGTTGTTGTCTGCCAGCAGCCCCCATTTGAGCCTGTTGGTCTTTCATTTAGAGACTCCGACCCTCAGCCTATTCAGGATCCTCCAAGTGACGTAGGGGAGGTTGAGTTCCTCTACTATGTCCTCCTTTAATGCTGTTCCTTGTCCAGTGAGCGCCTTCCTCTATCTTTTAATTTGTTTTTGCTCTTGCTTACTCTCAAGAATGTTTATTCTTGCCATAAAGCAAGTGAAAATGGATTGATGCAAACTCTGTTCCAGTGACCCAAAGAAGGTTTAAGTTGACCCTTGTGGAAGGGAGAGGACACTCTTACTTTGCTTGCATGAAAAGTGAGAACTTCCTTTATGCCGGGAAGTTCTCCCCATGGATCAGGACCCAGGGGGAGAGCCTTCAAATGCAGAAGACACTCTTGAGTTTCTGATTTGTCCTTTCATGTGTGAGCAGAGCAAGGAGGGGCAAGATTAGCATGGACCCCCTCCTCGTGTGTAAATGAGCTATTACTTAAAATCTGCAAACAGACCTAAAGGTGGGGGGGGGGGCAGTTGTTTGTTGAGTGGTGGCGGGGCACCCTTCCTTGAAGGGCTGCAAGGGCCAGACATGGTTGACCTTTCTGCCTTCCTCTTCCAGAAAATCGGAGAGGATTATGTGAAGGATCTGAGCCAGCTGACAAAGCTGCACCGGTTTGTCAATGACGAGCTGTTTATTCGGGAAGTGGCCAAAGTGAAACAGGTGAGAGGCCAGGGAGGCGATGGAGGCGGTTGGGATTTTGCTCTCTGTTTGAGCACTCGCCCTCCGAAGTTGACCAGGGAGACAACCTCCAGAAGCTAGAGGCTGTATATAACCTTTCCTCGATCTCAGAGGGTTGTGTCTGGTTCAATGGAAGTTGCCGAGACAGAATTGTAAGAGTAGTGGTTGAACTAACTCCAGCAAGAACCCAAGTGGCTGTTTTCTGGAGTCGTATGGAATACTGTAGCTTGGCACATTAAAACAGGGGTTCCTAACCTTTTCAAGTCGGGGGACAGATCATGCTCTCTCAGTCAGCTTTGAGGGCCAGATGGTCATTTTGCCCTGCGTGCACAATGGGGGTGACCATTTTGTTTCAACAGCTTCAAGGGGGCAGCCATTTTGTTTCTCGTGGCCTTGGAGGGGTGGGGGGCCACATGAAATGGCACTGTGGGCCAGATATGGCCGACAGGACTTTGGTTGGGAACCCCTGCACTAAAATGAATGTTGAATGAATACAGTTTTAAAACATCAACAGAGAAAATGAAAACAAGGACTTCCTTTGCCAGCCAAGGCCATCTCTAAACAAAAATACTTTTGAGGACCATCCAAAGGACAAAAGAGAAGGACCAGTTTAGGCAGGAGGTCCACGGTTGAGAGTAGCCACCAAGAAGGCTTTCTCTTGTGACCTTTCCATGTGTTCTCATGAGGCTGGTGGGATCTGTCTTGATAGGAGAGGGTAAGAGGCTTTCTTTGAAGATAGTTGAAGATCTTAAATCCACAGAGGCTTCTTGGAGAAGATAGGGTCTGTGAGCCTGGACCCAGAGCGTATGGTTTCTCAACCTTGGGTCCCCAGATGTTCCTGGACTTCAGTTCCCAGAAGCCTCAACTAGCAGGTGTGCTGACTTGGGCTTCTGGGAACTGAGGTCCAAGAACACGTGGAGGCCCAAGGTTGAGAAACCCTGGAGAGGTTTATGCATGTCTTAATTGCCACCTTGATACCTTCAGACCATACCTATCGATTGGTTCTTAAACAATTTCCATCTCCTTTCCCAGGAAAACAAGATCAAGTTTGCCCAGTACCTGGAGAAGGAATACAAGGTTAAAATAAACCCGGCTTCCATGTTTGACGTGCAGGTTAAGAGGATCCATGAATACAAGCGGCAGCTCATGAACTGCCTCCACATTGTCACCATGTACAACCGTGAGTGAACACTGAACCTGTCAGCCTGCCTTAGTAGCCTTTCTGGGGTACACAGAAAGAGCCCCCTTGAAGATAGTGGTATTTATGAACCATGGTTGGGCGTACCCTGGTAATGGCAACCTTGTGTTGCCGGCTACTTTTTCTCACACTAGGTCTGGCGACAGGAACTACAGAATGAACTCACCAAAGGGTGCCTTCATTTTGGCAGTTTCATGTTGATAGTCTGCTTTCTCCTTTACAGGCATCAAGCGAGACCCCAACAAGCTCTTTGTACCCAGGACGGTGATTATTGGAGGCAAAGTAAGTTGGCTGCTGGTGCCTCTGCGTGCCAGGGGCCTGAATCGCTGGTTATGCCAAAGGGCACCTCCCACGCTGTGCCAGGTAGGGCTGTGAGCCTGCTGGATCCCTCCTGGATCCCTTTTCAAGGCCATCAGCATAGAACAGGGATGGGGCATCTACCCATGGTGGACTACAGCTCCCAGAAGCCCTAGCCAGCCAGGCCAAAGGAAGAGAAGGATGGGAGGAATAGTTTGAAGCAGATGAAGAACCAAAGGTTCCTCCTGGTCTACCTTGAGGGCCATTGGAGCAGATGATGGCAGCAAATAGTGTTCTGGTCTGGATTTGAACCCAGCCTAGAGAACCTCGAGCACTTTAGCTTTTTAAAGGGAACGTTAAATTATGAGGTTGAAAGGAATAGGGTGTCCAAACTTTTTGGGCCGTGGGCTGGTCATGTGGTTCAGGGGGCTGGTCACTATGGCCCACAGGCTGGATCCAGCCCCCAACACCAATTCTTCCGACCCACAAAGCCCTCGTTGCTCCTGGAAGTGGAAGTAAAACATGCCCATATGGATAAATTGGCTGGATGAATTGGTGTCAAGGGCCGGATCCAGCCCATGAGCCATAGTTTTGGCACCCCTATCTAGACCAGGTTTCCTTAAACTTGGCTCTCCAGGTGTTCTCCTGCTGATCAGGGCTTCTGGGAATTGAGGTCCAAGAACATCTGGAGTGCCAAGTTTGAGGAACACTGGTCTAGACCAACAGTGGTCAGCTAAAGCATCCCTGGTAGACAACCACCCAACCTCTGTTTCTAATCCAAGAAATAAGAAAAAGTCCACCCAAGCCATAATTAGCTATTTGGGCACCCTGGACGATCCTTCCCTCTCTGCCAAAACGCAGATGCCACCTCCCAGGGAAAGAAAAGCGAAAGGATGTGATGGATTCCTCAGGAAAAAATAATGTTTCCTGCTAAAAGAAAGAGAAAAATTAAATTGGTCCAGTAGGTGTTGCAGTTTCCTTGTGTCTCTTTCCAATACATGTTTTTTTTTTTTAGATTTTGGTTCCTTCTAAATTTGGGTTTCCCCAGTTGTTCTTCCTTAGTTACTGGCCTGGAGTTTGCTACCTTTTGTTGTCGTGACAATTGGGTTGCTTGTCCTCTTCATCCAGGCTGCCCCGGGCTACCACATGGCCAAGATGATTATCAAGCTGATCACCGCTGTGGGCCATGTGGTGAACAACGACCCTGTGATTGGGAACAAGCTGAAGGTCATTTACCTGGAGAACTACAGGGTGTCCCTGGCAGAGAAAGGTAAGGCTAGCATCTTCTGCTGTTTCCCATGGACAGAGCTGGGTGGGTGGGGTGTGCGTGCATGCATTCGAGCATGTACAAGCGCACGCTTCGGTGCAATGAAGGTAGCACACTTCTAAGGTGACACAGTCCTCTAAAACAAAGCCCCCCTCCTGAACTTAGTTTTATAGAAACCTGGGAACCTGCCTTATAAGGGCTGAAATCTTGTTACACTTGGTGTAGCACAGGGGTGCCCAAACATTTTTGGCCGCAGGCCAGTCACATGGTTCTGTGGGCCGGTCACGTGGGTCCTCCCACCGGAAGCAGAAGTAAAATGCGCCTTGCAATCTGTTTTGCAACAGGATGAGATAGATTTTAAGCTGCCATTTTCTCTGCTTAAACCAGGGGTGCCCAAACTATGGCCCGTGGGCTGGATGCGGCCCCAACACAATTCATCCAGCCCACGCTGTCATTGCTCCTGGAAGCGGAAGTAAAACATGGCAAGGGTGGCATGGGCCGGATGAATTGGCATCAGGGGTGGATCCGGCCCATGAGCCGTAGTTTGGGCACCCCTGTTATAGAGGGTATGGCTGAGTCCAAGGACTGCTAAAGTTGGCCAAACTTGCTTAATGGTAATGGTAACCAGGGAATGAAGCCCATTACCAAAAAATAAAATAAAAATCCAACTTTTTTGGCAGTGATTCCAGCCACAGATTTATCGGAGCAGATTTCCACAGCTGGCACCGAAGCCTCGGGCACTGGCAACATGAAATTCATGCTCAATGGGGCGCTGACCATTGGAACGATGGATGGGGCCAACGTTGAGATGGCAGAAGAAGCCGGAGAGGAGAATCTTTTCATCTTTGGCATGAGAGTGGAAGATGTGGCGGAGCTGGACCGGAGAGGGTAAGTAAGCGGTTGAAGCCGCATGAAGTGGGAGCAACTCGAGAGGAAGAGAGAAGTTGATGCATAGAGCTAAAATCTAACCTATGAGTACTGGAATCATTGTGGTTAATATGGATGAAACAAGTCGTTTAGATGGAATTGAGTAACAAGATGGAAGTTTTCAACCCAAACTCTTGGCAAGGGGGTGGGGGCTGCTTACTGGTCAAGATGCTGAGCTTGACAACCAGAAGGTCAGCTGGTTAGCAGTTCGAGACCCGAGTGCTACATGACAAAGTGAGTGCCCATCAATTGTCCCAGCTCCTGCCAACCTAAGCTGTTTGAAATCAAGGAACTGAAAGTAGATAAAGAAGGGAAAGCTTCAGCAGGGAAAGTAGCAGCGTTCCATGTGCTCTGGCTCCTAGTCATGCCTGCCACATGACCACGGAAACCTCTGCAGACACAGGCAGCACGGGCTCTGCCTGAAAACGGAGAGGAGCACGGAACCCTAGAGTCAGATATGACTGGCTCTCGAGCAAGGGTGACTTTGACCTTCACTCTGGGTATAATACTCTTATTCTGAAACCAGCAGAGTGTGCAAATTGTAGGCAGGTGAGCAGAAGTTGTTTTAGGCCAGTGATGGCGAACCTTAGCACTCCAGATGTTCTTGGACTTCAATTCCCAGAAGCCCCCGTGAATCCACACGAATGGGTTTACTGCGATTCATCCGGCTCGTGCTGCCCTCGTCGCTCCTGGAAGCGGAAGTAAAATGCGCCAGTTTGGTTAAGGCTCTTCTGGGTTAACCCTTCCTCCGTACAGGCGCGTTTTACTTCCGCTTCCAGGAGCGACGAGGGCGGCACGGGCCGGATGAATCGCAGTAAACCCATTCGTGCTGATTCTTGAGGGCTTGGGCTTCTTCTATGAACATCTGGAGTGCCAAGGTTCGCCATCCGTCTTAGGCAGTACCTTGGAAATGATAGCAGATCGGGAGGGGGAGTCAGCTTTAGTTCCCAGGTCTGCCGTAGTAGTAATCCAGAGACGTAACCTTTCAGGACTGTGGCATTAAGGTGCATATGAAATTGTCTTCTTTGCTTCGGGCTTCCACCCACCCTGCAGATACAACGCTCAAGAGTATTACGACCGGCTTCCGGAGCTGAAGCAAGTGATCGACCAGATCAAGAGCGGCTTCTTTTCCCCAAAAGACCCCGACCTCTTTCGAGATCTAATCGACATGTTGTTCCACCATGACCGGTGAGCTGGGGGGGGGGGGCAGGGGGGGCAGGGGGGGTCCTTACCGATCCTTCCGGTTGTAGGGTTGGCTCAGGAAAGGTTTGGCCTGACCGCACCATATTTTGCGCGACTTGGTCATGGTCGCTTTCTTGCCAATGTTTCCTGCCAACTGGATCCAGTGGAGGTGTGTGCAGATGGTCTAATGCGGGGGTGCCCAAACTTTTCGGGCCACAGGCTGCTCACGTGGTCCCTCCTACCTGAAGCAAAGTAAAATGCACCTTGCAATCTGCTTTGCAACAGGACGAGATAGATTTTAAGCTGCCATTTTCTCTGCTTAAGACAGGGGTGCCCAAACTATGGCCCACAGGCCAGATCCGGCCCCCGATGCCAATTCATCCGGCCCACACCGCCCTCTTCGCTTCCAGAAGTGGAAGTCAAATGTGCCCGTACGGGCCAAGATGTTGAATTCAGTATGTGGTCACATTCTAGTGTAGAGGTTTCCAACCTTTTCAAGCCGGGGGCTAGGTCACGCTCTCTCAGGGCTGGGCAGCCATTTTGCCCTGGCTTGCACAGTGGGGATGGACGTTTTGTCCCAACAGCTTCAAAGGGGTGGCCGTTTTGTTTCTCAAATGCCCTTGGGGGGGCACATGAAATGGTGCTGTAGGCCAGATGTGGCCCACGGGCCTTAGGTTAGGAACCCCTGTTCTAGTGTGTAACTGGGCAGTGGAATCCAAGGTAGGACTGTGCCAATTCAGGGGGAAACAAAGACCACAAATGTGCGTTCCTTCTCCACTCAGTGCCATCACATCTTCGGATGTCAGTTTGGGTTTCACGTCCATTTTCCTGATTTTATCAATGGCCAAGCAGAAGAGGAAGACAATAAAAGACACTAAAAATTATATCTGGCCAGCAATTTCATGGCCACATTGACCTTGGTCAGCTCGACCAGAAGAGGCACTTAGTGATGTATGCACGACCCAGTTTGTGAGCCGCCCAGAGTCGCCTTGGCGAGGGGGCAGCAATATAAATCCAAATAAATAAATAAATAAATAAAATGTACTACATGCTTTCTCTGTCTTGCTGCTGCTGATCCACAGGTTCAAAGCCTTTGCAGACTATGAAGCTTACGTCAAGTGTCAAGACAAAGTCAGCCAACTCTACATGGTAAGTTGGGAGCGGGGGAGACGCTTTGTGGCAGGACTTGGTCCCGGCATTGGGGAAGAGGTTGTCCGCCATGCTGGAGAGAATTCAACAAGCCAAGAACGCAGGAACTTTTCACTTCTGAATGGACGGACAATGCAGGTACTACACGCTGTCGGTTCAATCATTCTGTCTCCCCCTTCAGCCATTACTGTGTCTTAGCCCAAGTGTAAGGGACTGTGGTGGCTTTGTGGTTAAGATGCTGAACTTGATAACTGGAAGGTTGGCAGCTCAGAGACCTGAGTGCTGCAGGACGGACTTTGCTCCCGTTGCCTGTCCTAGCTCCTGCCAACCTAGCAGCTCAAAATCAAGAAATTGCAAGTAGATAAATAGGGACCACTTTGGTGAGAAGGTAAACAGCATTTCCAGGCACTCCGGTGTTTAGTCATGCCTGCCGCATGTCCACAGAAACGTCTGCAGACGCAGGCAGCACTAGCTCTTTGGCTATAAACAGAGATGAGCACTGAACCCTAGAGTCAGATATGACTGGCTTTTCAGCAAGGATGACCTATCCCCATGATGGTGAACCTTGGCACTCCAGAAGTTCTTGGACTTCAATTCCCAGAAGCCCCCTTGAATCCACACGGATGGGTTTACTGCGATTCATCCGGCCTACGCCGCCCTCATCGCTCCCGGAAGTGGAAGTAAAACGTGCCCGTACGGAGGAAGGGTTAACCCGGAAGAGCCTTAACCAAACTGGCGCATTTTACTTCCGCTTCCAGGAGCGACGAGGGCAGCACGAGCCGGATGAATCACAGTAAACCCATTCGTGCAGATTCACAGGGTGCTTGGGCTTCTGGCAATTGAAGTCTAAGAACATCTGGAGTGCCAAGGTTCACCATCATGGACCTATCCCAAGTCTTCTCAAGCTATGACTGGCAGCAATGGAGTTTCTTCAATGTTCAATGCAGGATTTTTGCCTTGGTGGGAATTGAACCTGCCATCTTTAGTGGGCAAAGACCAGGCTTTGCCACTGAGCGGTGTCCCTTTTTCTTTCACCTGGAGCCCAAGCCTTTCTGGAGCTGATCTGGAAGATCTGCCACGTGACAGAAATGGCCCATTCGGAAGGCTGGTGGCCACTTTGCCCAAACCTAACGGGACCAGCCATTCTCTCGTCAAAAACTTTAAATCCCATTGCCCCCGACACTGCAGTCCATACCCAAAATGTGCAGAACTGTTTTTCTTGTTTTGGAGTAGGTGCAGCCCACGTGTGGCCACCCACCCATTTCAGTGGCTGATGTGGGAAAATAGGAATTGTGCGTCTAGTTTCAAGCTTACTCGTGCTCTGAGTGCTCTTAAGAAGCGGACCACATGGGGTGTTTCGCCTCGTTTGCTCCGCTTCACAAATGGGCTAGTTCATGCTTTGATTTTATTAATTAGATTTATATCCCACCCCGTTTGCGGTACTTTCCGCCCAGGGTAAGAAAATCACAAACTGTCCTATCTCCTCCTGGGTTCTAACATGCACATTATATGTAGAACTGCCACGTTTATAATTAAGGCATCATCTAAAAGAATCCAATACATCTTATTGGGGCCAGGAAGAGAGCCTCCTCCGTGTCGGCCCCAGCCCTGTAGAATCTCCTTCCACCCGAGGTGCGTCTCCAGACGGAACTACTCCCCTTTAGGAAGATGCTCAAGACATGGTTATGTCAGCGGGTGTGGGGCATGAGTGCTCCCACCTCTCATGCCCGCTGGCTTGTCTAGCCTGGGAGATGGACTATGCTCTGTTTGGGATTTCTATTTTAATGTGGGTGGAGAGGGCTGTTTTTTAATGATTATTTGGGGTTTATGTGTTTTAATGCAGATTTCAGCTGGTATTTTTTTTTTGGGGGGGGGGAGGGTAATGTTTTTAGCTGCTGATGTTTTAATTGTTTTATATTGTATTTTTATTGCTGCTTTCCCCTTTCCCTCTTTTGTTGCTAGCCGCCCTGAATGCATACCTGTCAACCTTCCCGGATTTGCCGGGATTTCCTGATTTTCGGCGCCGATTTGCGCCATTTCCCACCCACAGCTGTCAAAACCCCGGAATTGGCAGCGGGGGAAAAAGAGGTACTGCGCATCCCTTCTGCGCAGATCACCTTCTACGCATGCGTAGACGGGTTCTACGCAAGCGTAAAAGCCTTCTACGCGTGCGTAGAAGGCAACTTGCGCAGAACCGTTTGCGCAGGTCCCGTATTTTCCGGAGCCGCAGTTGACAGGTATGCCTGAATGGTGTTCCCACCAGGAGGGCGGGATACAAAAATAAATAAATAAATAAATAAATAAATAAATAAATAAATAAATAGATGATGACACTCACTCCATCATGAAGCCCTCGGGTCTTGAACTGCTGGCCAGCCAGTCTTCCGGTCATCATCTTAACCACTAAGACCTGCTTTTACACATATGTATACATAGACACTAAATCAAATTGGGGTATCCTGCATGGGAGATTCACTTATCTGACTATGGATATGCATGTATTATTTGTATTAAGACACCTCCAGTTTACATTCATTTTAAAAGTAGCTCAGGTATGTACATATAGTATCTTTATTGTATTTTATTGCACTCCATTGTATTGCACAGATTTTAATTCTTCTGTTATGTTATTGATAAGTTCGTAGGACTAATCAATTAATGAACATTCATTCATTACCCTGGGCAGCTTACAACAAATAAAAGCCCTTTGTAAAGATGGCAGTCGGGCAGCGTCTTTGCTGGGGTCCACCAGCCTGGCGGCAGAGTGGCCATAGCCTAGCATGTCCCCAGAGTGTTGGGGGCAAAATGTTAATTACCTTATGAGTTGCCCAAAGAGTACACTAAGCCCTATGGGGAACTTTATAAGTGTAATTGCTAAATTAACCCAGAAGCCAGATCTGGTGCACAGGGTCCTATTATCCTTGTAAGGGACTGAGTACTGTACTTGGCAGTAAAATTGATGATGATGATGATGCTCCTTGGTAGCGCAATCTCCTGGGTTTTCCAAAAGTGACGTCTTCCTTGGGATTTGTCTTCTCCCCAAGAACCCCAAGGAGTGGACCAAAATGGTGATCAGGAACATTGCTGCCTCCGGGAAGTTCTCCAGCGACCGGACCATCAAGGAATATGCCCGGGACATCTGGAACATGGAACCTTCTGACCTGAAGATTCCGCCGCCCAATGTGCCCCGGGATGTCGCCGACGAGATGCTGGCTAATGACATCGCTGAAAAGGTGCACGTGTGAATTTGAGAGGGGGGGGCGAGAAAGTCGCTTTCCTTTAGCCTGCTGTGCTGTGCGTGTGATGGGAAATTCAGTCCCATCCCTGTCTAGCGAATAAGCAGTAGAGCATAAAACCACATTAGGGCCATGATGGCGAACCGTGGCACTCCAGATGTTCTTGGACTTTAATTCCCAGAAGCCCCCATGAATCTGCACGAATGGTTTACTGCGATTCATCTGGCCCGCGCCGCCCTCGTCGCTCCTGGAAGCGGAAGTAAAACGCGCCCGGACGGGCGCGTTTTACTTCCGCTTCCAGGAGCGACGAGGGCGGCGCGGGCCAAATGAATCACAGTAAACCCATTCGTGCAGATTTATGGAGACTTGGGATTCTGGGAATTGAAGTCCAAGAACATCTGGATTGCCAAGGTTCGCCATCACGGACATAGCTGTTTTTCTTTCTATTGCTTTTAAGTTCCCAAGACTTGCTCCGAGGATTTTGCAAATTCTCCGGAGATGCAAATAACAGGTGTGTGCTTGTGCATGTAGAGGGTGATTTGCAAGTTTTAAATGGGTTTAGGTGTCATGACTTAAGCTTTCCTCCTTCCCAAGGAATGCTGGGAAATGTAGTTCTGTGAAGCACCTGGCCCCGCTGTTAGCAAAACGTTTGATGCTTCTGCAAAACTAGTTGTCCGTGTTCTGAGGAGCAAACATGCTGTAGAACAACTTCGCTGATTCAGACCAGCCGCTTAAAAAGCCGCCTCACATCCATGCTGTGCAAAGGACAAGATGTGGTCACTTTCCAAAAGGATGTCTTTGAGTCTCTAGCACAGCGTTTCCCAAACTATGTTCCACATAACACTGGTGGACTTCAATTCCCAGAAGCCTCAGTCAGTCCATCGGCTGATCAGTGCTTCTGGGAATTGAAGTCCAAAAATGAAAGGTTGAGAAACACTGTGTTTAGCGCATTCTCCGCCGAAGCACCTTGTTCCTGGTGGAGGCATTAACACAGCACACCAGTTTAAGCCTGTCCTCACACGCTCAACGCAGCCAGTCCAATGTGCTTTACATGCATACCTTGTGATATATCACAGGTGCTACGTGTTCATTGCCCTTGGCGCAGGTGCAACTCGAACGCACCTTGCAAGATTTGTGAAACAAGAGTGTTAGGCTCAACTAGCGCTTATTCAAAATAAGACCCAAGGTTTAGCTGCAGTTATAATTTTTTTAAAAGTATCAAAGCATCTCTCTCTTTGCACTGTTGTCCCGCTGCTCTGTTGTGTCGTTTGACACCTACACTCGTACATTCCTGAAACTGCATAACAAAATAAAATGGAATTCACACTTTTGGAGTGTTGTTTTATTCTCTCGAGGGGGAGGACGAGGGTGGGGGGCTCTTTTTGACGGCAGTTCTCATGGCTGGAGTCTGCTTGCTGCGGCTGTCATTTAATGCTGTTAAGGAACTCTCTGTTGAAAGACACAAAAGGAGATTAATTGCCTCTGGATTATTATTATTATTATTATTATTATTATTATTATTATTATTATTATTATTATTATTATTATTATTATTATTATTATTATTATTATTATTATTATTATTATTATTATTATTATTATTATTATTGGATACAAATTACCATTTCAATGGTTCAAGCCCTAACCATGGACCTAAGAACTGTTTAGTTAATGTCTGAGCATATATGCAGTTCCTAGTAGAGTTGTTTTTTGGAGAGTTAGGATGTTCAAGTCCGATAAGTCAAAACTTTCCAAATATCTAGGGCAGGGGTTTCCAAACTTTTCGCACCATGCGCGATCCACATTCCCCGGGGGCCAGTCACATGGCTACCTTCCCCACCAAAGTGCCACCTATTCATCTACTAACAATTCCTTGCTTTCAGACAGCTTGGTTGACAGGAGCTCGGGTAGAGACCGGCGCTCACTCTATCATGAAACCCTCGGGTCTTGAACTGCTGGCCAGCCAGTCTTCAAAGTCATCAAGATCAGTATCTTAACCACTAAGACCTGCTTTTACACATATGTATACATAGACACTAAATATCTACATTTAAAAAGACGAGGCAAAGTTCTGTTTTGTTGAAATAGATGGCTGTAGCTTTCCTCCTTGTTGTTGTCCAGTTGCACAGTCGAGTCCGACCCTTTGCGAACCCATGGACTACCACACACCTGGCTCCTCTGTCCTCTGCCACCCTCTGTGGCCTGCCCAGATCTACGCCCACTGCGTCAACAATGCCCTCTAGCCACGCGCTTGTAGCTAATGGGTTGTGCGAGAGCTAAATGTCACACTTGACGATAAACCTGGACGTGCCGCTAAAATTATGATTACTACTGTTTCCTGCTATTGCTGCTGTCATTGCTGTTTCCCTGTCACCTATGGAACGGGGTTATTGAGATGCAACAATGCACCCCGTATCACCTTCAATGCACCACGATCCATCTTGTCTGGTTTGGAAAGCTAAGCAGGGCCAAGCTGAGATAGTAGCCTCTTTAGCATCCAGACATGTGGCTGGAATCATCAGCCTATCTATGGCAACGGCTGAAAAGGGTAACTGCCTTTTCGGTCTTTCCTAGACAGAATATCAGAGAGATCTCAAATTTTGTTGTTGTTCAGTGGCACAGTGGAGTCCGACACTTTGCGTCCCCATGGACCACCATGTGTCATCTGCCATCCTCCAAAGCCCACCCAGATCTACACCCACTGTGTCAACGATGCCATCTAGCCACCTCCTCCTCTGCCACCCCCTTCTCTTTTTGCCTTCGATCTTTCCCATCATCAGGGCCTTCTCCAGTGAGTCCTCTCTTCTCATTTGGTGGCCAAAGTACTTGAGCTTCATCTCCAGTATTTGTCCTTCCAAGGAGCAGTCAAGGTTGATCTTCTTTAGGATCAACTGATTTGATTTCTTTGCAGTCCAGGGGACTCTCAAGAGTCTCCTCCAGCACCACAGTTCTGCACCTTCAAGCCTTCCTTTATGGTCCAGCTCTCACAGCCATACATGACTACTGGGAAAACCATGGCTTTGACTATGCGGACTTTTGTTGGCAGGGTGATGTTTCTCCTTTTTATTAGGCTGCCTAGGTTTGTCATAGCTTGCCTCCCAAGAAGTAAGTGTCTTTTTATTTCATGGCTTTACCCAAGAAGGTAAAGTCTGTCACTGCTACCATTTCTTCCCCTTCTATTTGCCAGGGAGTGATGGAGCCAGACACCATGATCTTGGGTTTTTGGGGGTTGAGTTTCAGGTCAGCTTTTGCACTCTCCTCTTTCACCCTCCTTACCTGTATATAAAACTGCAAACCAATTGTCAGCCTAAGGCCCTAGAATGGAACTTTTTCCCAGTGGTTCTCCCAAATGCTCAAGCCACAGACCTCGTCACCTTTAGCCAGCTGAGCTCCACTGTGACTGATGCTAGGAACTGGAATCCAACCACATCTCAAGTTTTGGCCACTTCCATTTTTATGCATAGGGAAGGGACTGAATGCTTAGCAAATTTCTTATTTGGCATGAGCAACCCTGGGAAAGCCGTTCTTCTGAAGGACACAGAGAGAGCCACCTTGGTCCAGGTAAAAAGTCCCGTCATGTTTCAAAGAGCTGTTGTTAGGAAACCCAACATTCTGGTCACATAGCATCCAGCAGACAGGAAATCCACCTTTGTAGCAATGACACTTCTATGCCACCCCATAAAAGTGCTTAGTGGCCTCACTGGGGGGTTCACAAGTTAATTAGCATTTTGCCCCCAACATGCTGGGTACTCATTTTACTACCTCGGAAGAATGCAAGGCTGAGTCATCCTTGATCCCTGGTCAGGATTGAATTCACAACATTTTAGCTTCTGTACAGCAGTTTAATCACTGCACCACCAGAGCACTATAATGACAGGTTGCTTACCTGTAACTGCTGTTCTTCATGGTCACCTTGTGAAAACAAAGTTATGGGCTTAATGCGCGTATGCCGTAAACCCATTTCTGTGGATTCACAAGCCATGAAAAACTTGATAGGAGGAAGTGTAGAGGCCGAAAAAGCCTTTGTAGGTAGCCCATTATTAGAACATTGTTATATTTAACAAAGATACAGCATTGACACTTCTACATATTGTCCCATAGCTCTTAGTGCCCTCTCCAGGTGGTTCACAAGTTAATTAGCATTTTGCCCCCCAATATACTGGGGACTCGTTTGAAGGAAGTTGGAAGGATGGAAAAAGCTGAGTCAACTTTGAGCCGTGGTCAGGATCGAACCCACAACTTTCTGGCTGCAGTACAGCAGTTTAACCCCTGCACCACCTGGGCTCTTGTAATCTGCACCCTTCCACACAT
Source organism: Bradypodion pumilum (assembly GCA_035047305.1). Taxonomy (NCBI): domain Eukaryota; kingdom Metazoa; phylum Chordata; class Lepidosauria; order Squamata; family Chamaeleonidae; genus Bradypodion; species Bradypodion pumilum. Next base: position 529,724,918 of record JAWDJD010000001.1, read on the forward strand.
AACAAACCCGCTCCGTGCACTTGGGACCGGACGGCTGTCCTGCCTGCTCCCTCCCCGCCCACCTCCAAAGCTGTCCTGGAAGCATCAATGGGGGGAGAACACACACGGGTCCAATTTGTGCAAAAGGGCTGTTTATAGGCATGCTTACTTTACAATTGCAGGGAGCTCAGGATTAGTCGCGATGTAGTCGTGGCCTAAACCCATGGAAGCTGGGAAGGTGATAAACTGGATGCGCTCCTTCTTGGCAGAGGCGGTGTGCGCCATCTCGTAGAGCTGGCAGGAAAAGAGAGACATGAGAGTGTGGGTGGTGGCTGCCAACACATCGTGCATGCACTGAGTCTGGGCCTGGGGGCAAGATCTGGCCCCTGACACCAATTCATCCGGCCCACGCCACCCTTGCCACTCCTGGAAGTGGAAGTAAAACACACATGTACAGGCATGTTTTAGTTCTGCTTCCAGGAGTGGCAAGGGTGACGTGGGCCGGATGAGTTGGTGTCAGGGGCCAGATCCGCCCCCTGGGCTGTAGTGTGGGCACCCCTGGTTTAAGCAGAGAAAATGGCAGCCTAAAAATCTCTCACCCTGGTGCAAAACACATTGCAAGGCGCGTTTTATTTCCACTTCGACGTGACCGGCCCCTGCCTTAAGGAGTGCCTGTCAGAGAGGCCGACCTCCCTGCTGGACACCTGAGTGACCGCCCTCCTATGAAGCCACAGCCCACTGACAAACGTTCTCCCTTCTCCTATGAACCGGGATGAGACCTTCATGCTGCTTCTTTTGCAAAGGTTCAGCAGTGCAGCAGCAGTAATGTCACACATAGCAATGACCCTGATATATTGTCCCCATACTGCTTATTGCACTCTCTGGGCGGTTCACAAGGCAATTAGCATTTTGCCCCCAACATGCTGGGGACCGACCTTGGAAGGATGGAAGATACTGAGTCAACCTTGATCCCGGTAAGGATCGAACTCACAGGAGGGAGGCCTCACAGGGATGGGAAGGCCCCATTGGAGTGGGGAGCACTGTGGGGTGGTGGGGAGTCCCCAGGGATGGGGAGGACCCTTGGGGGGGGAGCAGGAGTGAATGAACCCATGTGACTACACAAGGTATGCCGGTACCATCAAATGGGTGTGTGGGCACTCATGGTGCCTGCCCACGTGCCACCTCCTCCTTGGGCACTCGGTCTTTAAAAGGTTTTCCATCACTGGAGTAGACCCTACTGCCAGTGACTCAATGCTGACTGTGAGGCAGCAGTTAACTAACTGACCACCCTGAGGACTAGCAGCTTGGGTGCCGAAGTCCACAGGGACGGGTGATGGTCCCCAAGTGGATGAAATCCCACTTGAATCCATCTTGATGGAGGTCAGCAGCTTCATCCATCCTGGCCTGGGGCTGAGGAGGACTTTGGGTGCCAAAAGGGCTCAGGACCAGTGGTACTATGGGGGTCATGCTGAGATGTGGAAGGCAGATGAAAGGCCACTGCATTATATTCTCGGGACAGTCTTGATGGCTGATCGCCATGAGGATCGCCAATATTCAGATTCGGATACTGCAGAAGAAGAAGACAACGACAAGGACAAAGCGAGGGCCCCCTTCCCATCCGTTGTGATTTCCTCTCTTGCCGCCCTCTTTTCTACTCTTTAAAACCAGGAATCCAGCTGGGCTACCTTTCTCCCCAGGTGTACAGGTACAATGGCATCATCTTCTGAATGCAGGATTAACAGAGGGCTGGTCAGCACCTGGACACTGGAGAATGAGAAAGTCTGGAGTAAGTAGTGTGTGTGTATCTTTGTTTTGCCTTACTTCTAAGCAGTGACTGCCAAAACAGTTCAAAGCAATTAATTAAGTGTTTAGAAGAAGCCATGTGGGTGCCCTTGCACAATCCAAAAGCAATGAGTAGCAATTACTTTAGTAAAGGTCAAAGTCGCCCTTGCTCCTACTGCATGACCGAGTGAGTTCTGCCACATGTCCATGCCTGCCAGGTGTCCACGGAAATGTCTGCAGACGCAGACAGCATGTCATGGTAGCACAGTACTATAGCATCACAAATTATTCATTATGGATCTTCTTAGGTTTAGAAGCTGCTGTGATAGCTAGAATTTTGCAGAGATGCCAAGGCCTGTTCTCTTTCTACTGCCCTTATCAGCAGGTGCAGCTATGGCCCATGGGCCAGATCTTGCTTTGATTGAGTGCATGCTAATTGAGTGGCCCCTGACACCAATTCATCCGAGCCATGCCACCCTGGTTGCTCCCAGAAGTAGAAGTAAAACACGCCCATATGGGCACATTTTACTTCTGCTTACGGGAGCAGCAAGGGTGGTGCGGGCAGGAATGAAGGTGTCAGGGGCTAAATCCGGCCCACAGGATGTAGTTTGGGTACCCCTGGTTTAAGCAGAGAAAATGGCACCTTAAAATCGATCTCATTCTGTTGCAAAAGATTGCAAGGTGTGTTTTACTTCCACTTCTGGTGGGAGGAACCATGTGACAGGCCCGCTGAAACACATGACCGGCCCACAGACCAGAAGGTTTGGGCACCCCTGCCTTGAGGCCTGTATTTTGTCTTACCCATTAGGAATGGAATGTCTGACCATGTCAACATCCTGCCCATGGGAACGAAGAAGACATTGTTTTGGGAGCAGGGAAATGTTATGTTAACCACTTGCTTTGATTGGCTTCAAGCTAATTTAGTGGCCTATAGGCGCATGGGACTGGGAGTCAGTTCGAGTGGGATTGCTTGAGAGTGTGGGTGTGGATTGCAAGCTACTATGGAGTCCATGCTCCTCTAAGCATACCCGTCAAGCGCGGCTCCTGGAAATACGGGAACTGCTCTGGCCTGGGTGCGCATGCACCACAACAACTCATCTGCACATGCGCAGAACCCCTCTGCGCACGCGCAGAGCCCGTTTGCGATGGGCACACGTGCGCAGTAACCCCTTTCCCCGCCATTCAAATACAGGACGGCAGCAGAAAAGGGGGGGAATGAGCGGAGAAATATGGGAAATCTCGGCCAATCCGGGATACTTGACAGGTATGCCTCTAAGTCTTCCAAAGGATAACTTAGAATGTAGTCAGCTTAATTTGCTTTTATGGAGGGAAACCTTAGTGTGGCTTTTTCTGTAACTTTTGATTAGAAACTTTCTTTTCGGATCTATCTGTATCCTGAGATCAACAGATGCAGTGTAATCATAGCTGTCAAGTATCCCTTCTTGGCCGGGAAAAGCCCTTATTTTACCCTCTTTCCCGCCGTCCTCCCTTATTAATTAGACTGCAATGCCCTATTGCCACCATTGGAGGGCAGCACAGGGTAAGCATACCTGTCACGTATCCCGTATTTGCCGGGAAATTTCCCTTATTTCCAAATCCAAAACTTGACAGGTATGACTGTAACCTTTTTACTCTGTTTCAAGAACAATAGGCAGCCTTTCTTCAATACATCATGTGATTATTGGAAGGGGGTGAGACAACGAGTTGAGCCTGGCTCAAGCCATTTGCTACCACAACTTTATTTTATTCTCTCCATAGTGATGGTCTGGGATCTCTTTAACTGAGAGAAGTCCCAGATTGCTGCGTGGTGATTGCAGGACCACCATCCATCTCAGCAGTTCCAAAGGGGGCTGGCTGCCGGTGACAGGGGGGCCACGGGGAGCACCGAGAGGTCTGATGGCGGAGGGCGCTAAGCGGTTTGGATACGGTGACACAGCACTGGCACTTTGGCTATAAACAGAGATGCGCACTGAACCCTAGAGCCGGATAGGACTGGATTTCGAGCAAAAGGCGACCTTTACCTTTACTAAAAAGCAATTGCTTCCTTTGCACCTAAATTGGTCCTCATCAGACTAGTTACTATGATATCGTGAACAGTGCAAAAAACAGTCCCAAAATCATGGTGGACATCCATGGAAACATCTGCTTACAAAATCCAGGCTGGAAACACGCACATATCAGGAACATAGCTTTCAAACCCCAATCTCCCCGGCCCGTTTGTTGGATTATCTACCTGTCCCACTAGAGCGGACAGGTGGGGCTCTCTTATGGTCCCATTGGCTAGAGAGGCTCACCTCTCTAGCATAAGAAAGAGGGCCTTCTCTGTGTCCGCTCCAGCCCTGTGGAACCTCTTGCCCACTGAATTTCATCTCCATGCGGAGCTGTCACCCTTTTGCACAGGCGTGAAGACCTGGCTGGCACAGCGGGTGTGGCGGGCGGGCAGGGAAATAGCCACCGTGAGCTGGTTAATCTGAGTACAGTCCCTTGGAGTTCGGGATGTGGCTGGTGAGTTTTCTATGAAGGAATTTTTAAGTGATTTTTAAAGATTTTAACTGCTGTAAATCTTATTGTGTTTTTTCTTTTTGCTGCAAGCTGCCCAGAGTCGCCCAGGTGAGTGGGGCGGCGTTAGAAATCCAGATAAATAAATAAATAATCTCCTTGTTTAATCTCAAAAATCTTGTTGGGGATTTTGGAAGCAACTTGACAATACGTAACATGTCCAGCATGAAGAGTGATGTGAATCTCCCTGCCCACCTGAGCACCTACTCCAATTTGTATCCATTATAATCCCTGCGGTGATGCAAAGCAGAATTGAACTCAATGCATGGAGACTGAGAAGCAGGAACTGGGTCCTCTTTGCCAAGGGGTTCCCAACCTAAGGTCTGCTGGCCAGATCCTGCACCCGACACCATTTCATGTGCCCCACCCCCACCCCTCCAAGGGCATTCGAGAAACAAAATGGCCACCCCCTTTGAAGCTGTTGGGACAAAATGGCCACACACACCCATTGTGCAGGCAGGGCAAAACAGCTGTCCGGCCCTCCAAGCTGACTGAGACAGCGTGACCCGGCCCCTGGCTTGAAAAGGCTGTGAACCCCTGTCTTAGCCGAACACTTACTTTTTGTCGTTAAGAAAGTACATGCCAGCTCGCGCCATTGTGTCCAAGATAAGAGACTCAAAACCAGGAAACTTGCGATATATCTAATTCAAAGAAAGGGGGGAGGAGAGAACCAGGTTAACAGGATCGCATGTTTGCAACAATGGACATTTTTCCATGGGTGGAAATTCTGCTCCAAAACTGCTATGGTAAATAAGTTGTCATGGAAAACTCAACATCAGCCTTGTTCCCTACAATGCAAAAGAAAAGAGGATCACAGCAGGGCCCCATATATCGGATGGTTGCCATACACAGAGTCCGCCTTTTCCCAGCGCAGAACAAACACCAGCTGGGGACAATTGTGCAAAGTTAGTGGTCACTTATAGTCTTGTGGAGTGAGAAAAGGTTTGGGGACTGGAGTCATGAGTCCCCCATTGGGAAAAAGATGGTCTGGCTAAATCCATGATGGCGAACCTTGGCACTTCAGATGTTCTTGGACTTCAATTCCCAGAAGCCCAAGCCCCCGTGAATCCACATGAAGGGGTTTACTGCGATTCATCCAGCCCATGCCACCCTCGTCGCTCCCAGAAGCGGAATTAAAACGCGTCCATACTGAGGAAAGGTTAACCCAAAAGAGCCTTAACCGTACGGGCACGTTTTACTTCCGCTTCCAGGTGCGGCGAGGGCAGTGTGGGCCAGATGAATCGCAGTAAACCCCTTTGTGTGGATTCATGGGGGCTTGGGCTTCTGGGAATTGAAGTCCAAGAACATCTGGAGTGCCAAGTTTCGCCATCACGGGGCTAAATGAATGGAGGTGTGCTATTAAGTTTTCTTTGACATAAGATTTTTCTGGACTGTAGCCAATGGGCTAGCCACAAGAACTTCTGCCAAATAAAACTTACTCATCTCCAAAGTGTCAGGAGGATCTTTGTACATTTTCCACCGATAACTTCTGAACCAAATCCAAAGATGGAGGAAGGAGCTCACTGGAGAAGGAATCACATGAAAGGAGGAGGGCTGGAGTTCCTAAATATAAGACCAACAGGCTCAAGTGGGGGCTGCTAGTGGATAACAACATGCAGTGTGAATGCGGAGTGAGACAGAATCCAGCTCATTTATGGTCTGCCGATGACTACCAGAAACAGGCACCAATGAAGACTTGAGTTTGGCCAATGTCAAAGCCAAGAAAGCGGCTTCATTTTGGCCATCCAGGGTTTGATTGGGACATGAAAGAAGAACTGATAACTTGATGTGAACTAGGTCCAGTCTTTGTTCTTTATTCATGTCAGATGCACCATCAACGTATAACAACATGCAAAGCTAAAATTAACACATCTAAAACAAAATAGAATTAAAAGGGCTAGATGACATCCGCCCAATATCGGGGCCTCTTCAACAGCTTTTCCTCTTGCCAACATAAGGTCCTTCTCAGTGAATGTTGAGGGGCATCGTGTGCATTGTATCCTATGGGAGATAGTTTCTACTTCTACAAGCACCAGAAATAGAAATTACTGGGTTCAGTAAGGAAGGGTCTTACACCTCTGTCTTGGGCTCCATGTCTGGAATATATTGCTTGGAGTAGTAAGTTGCAACTCCTGTGGACTCACTGAATCAATGGAGAGTCAGTGAGTTGGCTCCTCCCTACGTTCCACTGATTCAAATGGGCTTACTTTTGTTGGGACCTACTGCGGCACTAAACAATAGGCTCTGAGTCTCTTCCACACGCAAACACCTGGCTCCCACTTGCTGCCTCCCAACCCAATGGTGTCTCCAGTGCTACAGATTTCAGAGCAGCTGAGCCAGCAGTTGAACCAGAAAAACCAATTTCAGGTTGAAGGATTGCACAAGAAAGCTTACTTTGGTAAAGGGGATGTTGGCCGCTGCATCTCGGATGTTGGTATACGGCGCCTCCAGGATGATGGCATCCACTATTATCCCATCTGGAGAGGAGAAGAGAAAGGAGATCCAGAGAGTTAAACCAGTACCAAATAAATCCCTTGGTAGGAAAAGGCATGGATTGGGTCCTTCCTCCCCGTGCCTGGATGCCAAAGGAGAAATGCAAGAAGGGGTTATTCTCCCTGACAAATTCCCTGCTTTTTTAAATATATAAAAAAAATTAATAGTTCTGTATAAATGGTATTTCCATTGTTAATATACAGCACTCCCTCTTTAAATGCTGGGCCCAACCTCTCCATGCAAAGATCAGCATTACCTTTCTCTTGAAGATGCCTGGCAGTATTGGTGGCAATGCTAGAAGGAATGAAGAAACAGGGAAATTAGAGTGCTTGGTGGGGAAAATGGTCTTTCTTATTTGCACATGCACGTACACACTACCTTAATTTAGTGCTGATGTTCTCCTTGCACACTAAGAATAGAATCTTTCTCACATTCTAGTTTGATGCACCGGTTAAACAATGTTCTAATTATGGGCTAACTACAGTGTCTATTTCTGCCCCTACACTCTGTCAAGTTCTTCTTCATGGTCTCTGAGAATCCACATGAATGGGTTTACTGTGCATACGTACAGTAAACTCATTTGTGTGGATTCACAGGGGACCACGAAGAAGAAGTAGAAGAACAGGTTGCTTACCATTACAGGTTAATGTTACCTCTCAATATAGAGCCCTGGTTGTGCAGGGGTTAAACTGGTGTACTGGAACTAAAACATTATTTCGATCCTGATGGGGATCAAGGATGTCTCAGCCATCCATCCTTCTGAGGTCAATAAAATGAGTACCCAGCATGTTGGGAGCAACAGGCTAATTAACTTGTGAACTGCCCAGAGAGTGCTCTAAACACTATGGGTGCCTTATGGGTGGGACCTACTACTTATGGTTGCCAGTTTGTCTCCGGGTGCAATTCAAGGTGCTGGTTATGACCTTTAAAGCCCTATATGGAAGTGGGCCAGGATACCTAAGAGACCGCATCGCCCTAAGAGCATCTGCTCGCCCAACAGAGCAGACCGGAGAGGGTCCCTGATTGTTCCATCGACCAGAGGGGCTCGCATCTCTGGCACAAGGAAAAGGGCCTTCTCCGTGTCCGCTCCGGCCCTTTGGAACCTCCTGCCAATAGAACTATGGTTGCAGATGGAGTTGCTGCCCTTCAGGAAAGGACTTAAGACCTGGCTGGCGGGGCAGGTGTGGGGCCTTGAGGGCAATGTGGTTCCTGCCCGCTGGCTCTTGCCATGAGATTCATCCTCTCTCTCCTGTATGGGGGGGGGGGGGTGGGAGTTTTAAGGGAGGGGGTTGTTTTTTTTTAACTGTTTTTATTGTATGGGTTTTTTAGTTTATGTAAGCCGCCCTGAGTCGGGCTTTTGTCTGAGTGGGCGGCGAACAAATCAAAAAATTAAATTAAATATAACAGTCCTTCAGAGAGCCCAGAAACACAACATTTTGGACTACAACACCCAATATCATCGAGTTAAGACATTCTGGTTGTTTTAGGTTGTCGTTGCTCGAAAGCCAGTCGTATATGACTCTAGGGTTTGGTGCTCATCTCCATTTACAGCCAAAGAGACAGCGATGTTTGCACCTGCAGATGATTCTGTTGTCATGTGGCAGGCATGACTAGACGGAACCACTGTTACCTTCCTACTGAAGTGGTACCTATTTATCTACTTGCAATGTCTTGCTTTTGAACTGCTAGTTTGGCAGGCGCTGGGACAGAGATAGGGCCATAGCCAAGGGGGGGCCTGGGGGGCTTTGCCCACCCTGAGTTAGCAGTTTTGCCCACCCTCAAACTCCCTGCTGAGCCATGCCCTGTGACCCTCCCAAACCAAGGAGCGATAAGTGGGACCCCTCTGTGGGTATGCTTTGCTCACAGTGGAAGGGGGGAGGGAGGGAGACATGTGCCTTTCTCTATTTGTTGAGAAGTAAGCCACATTGTTCAGTGGATCTTACTCCTAAGTAAACCATGGAATGCAGCATTCCAAAATAGATTTTTGGAACAGATCTTTTATAACACGTTCATGCTTAAAGATCCCTAGCTATTTAATCCGCCAGCTCCCACACCGGCCCAGCTGGCCACAGGAGGTGGGAGCACAGCTGTAGCTCATCATGCGGTGGGGCTACAAGAGCCGCTGTCGACACTCCGGACGTTAGAGCCATGAGCTCCGTAGTGGATGTTTGAGCCATAGGCGTTTGAACCATGGGATCAGTGGTGGACGTTGTATCTTACTTTTGTAATTTTGTAATTTGAAAACTTTACTTAGTATTTTTGCTGTGAAATGTGTTTTATTGTTTTGAATTGAACATATGGAGTGCCAAGGTTGGTCCTCACTGCGCTAGGGCATCTGGAGAAAGCTGTAATTTTGGAATCAACTTTGAAAGGCCTAAAGGCTTTAACAGCCCTAACAGAACAACAACACTAGAATATAATTGCTTTACAGAATGGTAAGTTAATGCCTAGCACAACACAAGAGACATATTTACAGAAAGAAAGAAAGTTGATAGTTAATAGAGAAATCCTTGGATGAGAAGAAGGGAAAAGGAGTTTTAATCTTGAAATTTAGACAGACAACAATTTAATGATTTTTACCATATTTTCATGTATTTGATTATTGAAACCCACTAGCAGCTGCTGCATTTCCCACCCTTGGCTTATACTCGGGTCAATCTATTTTCCTGGGTTTACAGGTCAAAATTAGGTACCTCGGCTTATATTCGGGTCAGCTTATACTCGAGTATATATGGTAAATTATATTTCTACTCGAAGTGAAGAGTTAGAAACATAAACAAGTGGGCAGCTCTCAATAAACTTAAATACTGCCTATGCACTGTGGTATATTTAACTTATGCAGGGATTGGCAGTGAAACCCACATATTTTATTTTATCCCTGCATAAGTAAAATATACCACAGTGCATAGGCAGTATTTAATGACATTGGCAGTATTTAATGACATATATGTGACATTGCTAATCATCCTGAAAAATTCTTCACCCACCCACATCTAGAATCCTGGCTACAGTCCTGGAGAGAGACAGGAGCTCACTCCATCATGCAACACTTGGGTCTAGAACTGCTGAGCTGCTGGCCTTCCAGTCACCAAATTCAGTATCTTAACCACTAAGCAAACAAATTCCAGTAAAATGGGAAACCAGTGTCCCCCTCTTGTGATTCTTGCTTGCTATGTACAAGGAGTTCACATGGCCCAGTGGTTAAACTGCAGCCCAAGCTTTGCTCATGATATGAGTTCAATCCCACACCCACACTCCTGGGCTCAGAGTTAACTCATCTTTCCATCATCCCAAGGAGCACTCAGAAAAATGTTAGTTTAGGAACTGCCCAGAAAGTGTTCTAAGCCATCATTTGCTATTGCTAAGGATTGATGGATGGTTGAGTAGGTGTATAGTTGATTCAATGATTGATGCTCTGCAGAGTGGGCAGGTAACGACTTAATTAGACTCCCTCACCCCCATGAGAACTAGGACCTTGATGTTGACATGACTTTGGCAGCTTGCCCACTGCTATATCTTCTGAGCACAGCCTCTGACTGCTTGGCAAGCAAATGTCAAGATCAAAAGACAACATGCAATCATTAAGCTGTCAGTATAGGACATGAAGCCATGGGGGAAGGGCTTTGGTTATTTCCTCAACCCACATATCAAAGTATTCCAAACACAAACAGAATAATATTTTGCACTCAACACAATGCAGAAACTCCCACAAGGTGTGATCCTGGTTCACAATAAAATCAGTCATGCGTGAATCAGTATATCAGCATATTTTTGAAAATCAGAAAAGTAAAAAGAGGAAATACTCAAGAAATCAAAGGCCTTGAAATGAAACACAGTAAAACAGAAAGTAGCAGAAATTACTATGTAAAAGAGCAGAACTACAAGATGTAGAAGCAAAAAATGTATTATGAATTTAAGAAGAATTCAAAACTTATGGCTAATACAGAGGGAAAATATAAGGGAAACTATCTCAGTTATGAAAAACAAATACAGAAACTAAATATGGGAACATTAAAAAGTAGGAAAGCAATTTAAGAAAGTTAAGAAATGCCAATAATAATAATAATAATAATAATAATAATAATAATAATAATAATAATAATAATAATAATAATAATAATAATAATAATAATAATAATAATAATAATAAGTCATCAAATAAATTCCAACTTATATTATGAGCCTTTTCAGGGACACAGTTTCAGTTCAACATGAACTTGTCTAATCCTTTCTTAAAGCTGTCAAGACTGACAGCTGTCACCACTTCTTCTGGCAGGGAGTTCCATAGACCAGGGATCCTCTGGGTGTGAAAAAGTGCTTTCTCTTATTTGTTTGAGAACTAGTACCCAAAAGTTTCATCGAGTGTCCCCTAGTTCTAGTGTTATGCGATAGGGAAAACAGTTTTTCCTTATCTACTTTGTCCACACCGTGCATGATTTTATCAACTTCAATCAGGTCACCCCTTAGACGCCGTCGTTCAAGAGTGAAAAGGCCCAACCGTTGCAGCCTCAGATGGTAAGGAAGGTGTTCCAGTCCCCTAATCATTCTAATGTAGATGTTTGAGGTAGCAGGAAATGAGGATGACCAATGATGAGAGGGACTTCCAAAAAGGAAGCCACAGGCTCAAGTTTACGAGGCCTAAGCATGCCCGTAACGTACGGGCATCATTGTTTTGAGGCCACTCATTGACGGGGCCCTTCTAGCTCAGAAGAATCTGGACATCATGGAGTAACAACAGAAGACTCCCTATCTGCAGTTCAAAGCAAGGGCTGAAAATGGAAATCATTTCCACTCCGAAGACCAAACCTACCCAGAGCCGAGCGAGTGTCCCCACAGGATCACAGTGCTGTTGCCACTCCGTGCTTTCGCCCAGTCGTAAACGCAGAGAGTGTCTTTCGTGAAGCCATCCTCACTCGGGTGGCCAGTGGAGTCCGCGTAGCCTAGGAAGCAGATCGCCAGATCACAGGTCAGAGGAAAAAGCACCAGCTGAGGTCTACGTCAGCCAGTTCCCCAATTCAGTAGCATCCACCATCTCCCAACCACCATGGCCAACATCTTCGCTAAATAGGGTTTTCACTCTCACCATTTCACTTACCTCTGTAGTCAACGGCCAAGACATGAAAGCCACCATCACTCATTACCTGATGAAGAAATAAAACTATAAATATAAATATATATATAAATAGACAGGGTGGATAGATAGATAGATAGATAGATAGATAGATAGATAGATAGATAGATAGATAGATAGATAGATAGATAGATTTGTTGTTGTTCAGTCGCACAGTCAATTCTGACCCTTTGCGACCCCATGGACCATTTTCCTCCAGGCACCTCTGTTGTCCTCCACCATCCTCCTCAGCCCACCAAGCTCTGTGCCCATTGTGTCCACAATACCATCTATCCATCTCATCTTTGGACGCCCCCTTCTTCTCTTGCCCTCCACCTTTCCCAGCATCAAGGCCTTCTCAAGTGAGTCCTCCCTTCTCATTTGATGCCCAAAGTACTTTAGTTTCATCTTCACTATCTGACCTTCCAATGAGCAGTCAGGTTTGATTTCTTCTAAGATTGACCTATTTGTTCTCTTTGCTGTCCAAGGGACTCTCAGGACTCTCCTCCAACACCACATCTCAAAGGCATCTATTCTTCTGCGCTCAGCCTTCCTAATGGTCCAGCTCTCACACCCATACATTACCACTGGGAATACCATTGCTTTGACTATACGGATTTTTGTTTGCAAGATGATGTCTCTGCTTTTCACTATATTCCCCAGGTTTCTCATAGCTTGTCTCCCCATAATCAGTCGTCTTTTTATTTCATGGCTGCACTCTCCATCTGCAGTGATCTTAGATCCCAGGAAAGTAAAATCTGACACTGCTTCTACTTCTTCCCCATCTATTTTCCAGGGAGTGATAGGGCCTGTTGCCATTATCTTGGTTTTCTTGATGTTGAGTCTCAAGCCAGCTTTTGCACTCTCCTCCTTCAGCCCAATCAAGAGGTTCTTTAGGTCTTCCTCACTTTCTGCCATTAGGGTGGTATCGTCTGCATATCTCAAATTGTGGATGGTTCTCCCAGCAATTTTGATCCCATATTGTGATTCCTCCATCCCTGCATTGCACATTATGTGCTCTGTGTATAGATTGAATAAGCAGGGTGATAAAATGCAGCCTGGTCTTACTCCTTTTCCTATTCCAAACCACTGTGTCAAACAGAGTGTATGACAGACAGACAGAAACAGTGGCAATCAAGACAGACAGACAGATGTCTGACAGACAGACAGAAAGAGAGGCAATCAAGATAAATAGGTGGGTAGTTTTGTTAAACCAGGGATAGGTGGAAAGGTAAAAACGTTCCTTTTTATGTTGTGCTTATGCCCTTCATATAATGAAACTAATTTTTTACATAAAACATTTGTACTTTTTATATAGAGCATAAGCTGGTGGGAGAATTCCCATCCCTTTACTGGCAACGCTACATAGTGCTATCAAATCTACACATTGCTATTTCCTACCTGATCCGGCTGGTTTGTCAGCATAAACAGCCAGTGATTGAAACCTATCATAGATTTCTCTATCCTGGAGCAGAACCACATGGACTCTGAACTTAGTAGCCAAAATGTTTTATGCTGGCTTCCTGAATGGGTGTATGTCTCAGGTGGAACGATTCCTGTGGTAGTGGGATAATGTGGGTGTGTTATCGTGAAAGGAACGAAGGAAGGAAACTAGAAAACTATCAAGTGGTAGACCGTGGGTCTGCAAATAAAGCAAACAAAATGAAAATAATAATAATTAATCATAAGGGAAAATAAAAAATAATTAGCCACCAGGAGAAATAGCTTTATATGCCTCAGAATGTGATCAGGAAAAGGGGATGGGAAATGTTGCTTTTGGGACTACAACTTCCAGAATCCATAGCCAACGTAGCCTTTGCCATGGTGACTACAGGATTCCTGACCGATCGTTTCACAGGATGGGAATAGCATGGCTCAGCAAAAGAGGGGGAATCAAGGACGCTTTGAAGGGCCCAGAATCACACCTACCTTGGAGAAAAGAACTCTGTGCCTTGTTGCCCTGGAAGGGAATTTAAAAATGAGAGGCGTTTGAATAATAGAAGGGGCTGGAAAAGAACGACAGAACACGTGGGGAAAGTATTGCTCTTCATAATCTGAGCGTGTTTTTAAAGCAGAGTTTGTAAAATTCTCTTTTTTTGGACTTCAACTCCCAGAATCCCCTCTAACCACTAGGGGTGTTGGGACAAGAATTCCCAAAACTGTAAGGCCAAGATAAAGGTCGCCCTTGCTCAAAAGCCAGTTGTATCCAACTCTAGGGTTCAGTGCTCATCTCTATTTACAGCCAAAGAGCCAGCGCTGTCTGCATTTGCAGATGTTTCCGTGGACATGTGGCAGGCATGCCTAGACACCGGATTGCATGGAACACTGTTTACTTCCCCACCAAAGTGGATCCTACTTGGAACTTCTTGTTTTCGAACTGCTAGGTTGGTAGGAGCTGGGACAGACAAGGGACTCATTCCGTCATGCAGTACTCAGGTCTTGAACTGCTGACCTGTTGACCTTCCAGTCATCAAGTTCAGCATCTTAACCCCAAAGAAACCCCTTTAACTTAGCCAGGCTCCGGTTTTGCTAAGCAAGGTTTCACCTGCCATGGCATCAAGACCTCAGCAGGCAGAAGGAGAATTAAAACTTTCTTTTTACAAGAACAGGTCCAGCCACAAGTCACTTCAAGTCATCCCAACCCAAGCAGAAACTGGCATCATCTGGGCAGAGATCCCACTGGGGATGGCAAGATATGAGTGCCAAGGCTGTGGGAAGCAGGGGTTGTTCAAGAGTGGGAGAACCTTTTGCCTGTGGGCCAGATCCGCCCCCCAATGCCAATTCATCCAGCCTGCACCGCCCTCATCGCTCCCGGAAGCAGAAGTAAAACACATTTTATTACGCATTTTATTTACTGGCATATTTTATTTCCGCTTCCAGGAGTGACGAGGGCAGCATGGATTGGATGAATTGGCATTGGGGGCCGGATCTGGCCCACAGGCAATAATTTGGGCGCTCCTGGTTTAAGCAGAGAAAATGGCATCTTAAAATCTATCCCATCCTGTTGCAAAACAGATTGCAGAACAGTTTTTACTTCCACTTTTGGTGGGAGGAATCACATGATTGGCCTGCGGAACCACGTGACCGGCCCATGGCCCAAATGCTTGGGCACCCCTGATTTATATCCACACAATGAGTTCTGCTTATTTGTTCTTCCTTTGCTTGTTTTGAAACAAAGAAAGCCCACACTCACCAGTACTCTTTCATATTGCTGTTATTTTATATTTTTAGTACAGTATATCATCTGCTGCCAGGGGATTCTGGCTATTGGCTAGCTCAGCCATACCAATCTCTCAGTCACGCTTTCTCAAAAATATTTGCAAAACTGCTTCGCAGATAATAAGAAAGCAGAGGTGGTCACAGGAGACGTAGGTGTTAGCCAACTGGCTCTAAGAATGAGCTTGAAGTGTACAAATACACCTGAACAGAACGTCAGCTGGCTGCCTTGCAAATTTGCTTTTTTTTTTAAGTACCTTCTTCCTACCTGAGAATTATGATAATTTTGTGTCAGAAATTATTCTGGGTTGAAAGGATTTTTACTGAAGAAACTCCGCTCAGGGAACACCCAAATGATGCTCCTTTCATGTCCCCAAGAGCTGGGACAGAGACCGACATTCTATCCATCATGCAGTACTCTGGTCTCAAACTACCGACTTGCCAGCCTTCCAGCTAATGAGGTGAGCTTCTTAACCATTGAGCCACTGCAGCCTCTATCTGAGAGTTGAAAAATGAGAACTGGATTGAATGCAATGCGTAACCTTCCAAACTGGATCCACAGCGTTACAATGGGGTGCAACTTTCTCCATCTGATCTTGGAACACCCTTTGCATCAAAGGAAGAAATAGGAACTACTGAAACATCTGTCTGCCTCCATGCCTCTCCATATCTCTAACTTGCTGTCCAAACAATGCATCTGGAATAATCACCATCATTGCGTTTGTATGTTCAAATACCCAACTCACCTGGTGCCTCCGTTGCCATGGAGATAGATGATGATGGGATTATCGTCGGCCAGGGCTTCTTCGTACCAGCTGCGCTCCTTCCCTTCGGCTTCTTTCCATCTGCTGTCCGGAAGAGTGTGCCTAAGAGGGAAAGCCCAGGGAGGATGGGGGGGAGAGAGAACGGTCTTTTCAACCAGAACATGGGGGTTTCCACTGATATGGGGAGAAAGAGATAGACTGCATCTGTTCGAGGGAACAGAGAACTAAGTCCCCAGACAAATGGCTTTTAAAGACGAGGGATCTGTAGCACACAGATGGAGCAAAGGAATAAAAATGGAGCGAGCAAAGCTCGGTCTTTTGGAATGCAGCTCAAAAAAAGACCACGGAAACAGAAGGCATCCCAGCGGATACCCAACGCGGGTACTCACCAGAAGCCAAAAGTGATGCCAGGCTCAGAGGTGAGGTAGACGTTCTGGGTGTGATTCAAATAGACTTCAGGCTTCTGGAAATCCACCCCAAAGGGATAGGCAACTGCAAAAACATTTCAGTTACAAACTTCCTTCTTGGGAAAGGTTGACATTCTTTTCCTTCTGCGCACCCCACCCAATCCCAACCCAATTATCAATGGCAGGACGGGCAGGCTCTACTAGATATTGCAAGATCACAAAACTGAAATAGCAACTGCCAGCCCCAGGCCAGAATCCTCTTATGTACGCCAGTGTAAACCAAGATAGAAATCAAACCCGGCTGCAAACCGTTACCAGTGAAGTTGTCAAAGCTTCTATTGCTGGTTACGTACCAGTTGTTATTTGGCACACAGCAAAAAAACACAAGCGCTGGGTTCTGAATCAGCAACCATTCACCACAGGGATTTACACTGCAGGCATAAGTACATTAAAACCTCGCATAAAGAGCGCCACACTTAGAGACTAACTCGCTTAAAGAGCAGGATTTTCTCTGAATGGTCGCCTTGCTTAACAACTAAAACCAACCAAAAACTCGCTTAACAACTAAATCGGGGTTCGCAATCACCCCCACCACTACCCAGAAGTCACAATTGGTCACTTACAATGGTGTTTTACTTAAAGAGCAAACTCACTTAAAGAGCAATCCCATGGAACGCATGATGCTCTTTAAGCGAGGTACCACTGTAACAGGATTCTGACCATTTTATCTGCTTTCTGGGCAGGGGATGAGATAAGGATAGTCAGGAACTGCCCCCACTCATTAGGAAAGTGACAATAAAACTCACTGTTTCTTTCCTTTAAAAAATATATTTAAAAACTTTATTGAGAACAACAGAAATGCTAAAAAGCAGAAATATATAACAACAATACAATAAAGGCACAATAGCCAAATGTATATACAGTCCATCCTTTGTGTAAATTCAATGGAATAACTTGAAAGATATCTGCTGACATTCAAAGAGAGAGAAAAAGTTAGGAAACAAAGAGAAAAAAGAAGACATTCTTTATTTAAACTAAAAATCTAGTTTGTTTTTTAAAAAAAGAAAAAGAAAGAAAAGAGAAAAGACTCTAGCTACCTTAAAGGAATTTCTTTCAGTTCCTCCAGAGCAGTGATGGTGAACCTTTTAGAGGCCGAGTGCCCAAACTGCAACCAAAACCCCATTTATTTATCACAAAGTGCCAACACAGCAACAGGGAAGGAAGGAGGTGCACCCATTGGGCTGCTGGGCAGAGAGGTGGGGTGAAATCTGTGCTGAGGGAGGGAGGGAGCGCTCCCATTGGTCTGCTGGGCAGAGGGGGCGGGGTGAACTCTGTGCTGGGGGAAGGGAGGAAATGCTCCCATTGGGCTGCTGGGCAGAAGGGTGGGGCAAACTCTGTACTTTGGGTGACTACACAGCTGTCCACAGAGAGGGCTCCGAGTGCCACACCTGGCAAGCGTGCCATAGGTTCGCCACCACTGCCCCAGAGTATTAACTTCCATTTTAATCTCAAGCTTTTTCTATATGAATCCTAATACAGTGGAACCGCATATAACAAATGCTTCGTATAACAAAAAAAATCTGTTCAACGAAGAGTTTTTGCGCTATTGCTGATGCACCATATAACAAAAAGAAAATGTTTGTTATACGAATCGCTATTGGCAATACCCTGTTGTATGGGGTATTGCCAACAGTGATTCATTTAACCAACATTTTTTTAATTGTATGGTGCATCACCCATAGGGATCCGTATAACTGAGCGGGGAGGAGTATAGCAAAGAGCTCCATGGAACAGAGTTTGTTCATTATATGGGGTTCTATTGTAGTTGCATTTCTTATTGTATCTTTTCCAGTTTACATGTCCAAAACCGACCCTCATATAAGGTTCATTATAACATCTCCATACATATTTTCCCAGTATTTTATGAGGAGGTTCCTAAGGTTCTGGAAATACCCCTGTTACGGTTTCAACCATAAAAGGGTGGGGGAGACATACAGCCACAAAACACCAGTAATGCTTATTTAACAAGACATGTATTAGTCAGCAGTGCCTGTTCAGAAGTGAGTCAGTGATTAAGTGATGCAAAAATCCATTTTGAATGTCTGCAACCCTTATTTGAAGGGAACCGAGACACAGAAGAAGGCCTCTTACACCCAAAACCAACCAAGCTGGCCTAGCCTGAAAATAAAGAAGTTCCCAGTGATCCCACAGTGGCTATTAATTTGTGATGTAAAAACCAGTCCTATCTGACTCTAGGGCTGTGATGGTGAACCTTGGCACTCCAGATGTTCTTGGACTTCAATTTCCAGAAGCCCATGCATCCTGTGAATCCACACAAATGGGTTTAATGTGATTCATCCAGACTGTGCTGCCCTTGTCGCTCCTGGAAGTGGAAGTAAAATGCACCCGTATGGTTAAGGCTCTTCCGGGTTAACCCTTCCTCCATACGGGCGCATTTTACTTCCGCTTCCAGGAGCGACGAGGGCAGTGTGGGCCAAATGAATCGCAGCAAACCCATTTGTGTGGATTCATGGGGTGCTTGGGCTTCTGGGAATTGAAGTCCAAGAACATCTGGAGTGCCAAGGTTCACCAACACAGCTCTAGGGTGTGGTTCTCATCTCTGTTTATAGCCAAATGTCAGCAGACATTTCCGTGGACATGTGGCAGCCGTGCCTAGACACATGGAACGCTATTTACCTTCCCACCAAAGTGGTAGCTATTTATCTACAGTACTTGCAATTTCTTGCTTTCGAACTGCTAGGTTGGCAGGAGCAGATACAGAGAGGGTGAGCTCACTCCGTCATGCAGCACTCAGGTCTCAAACTGCTGACCTGCCGGCCTTCCAGTCATCAAGTTCAGCGCCTCAACCACCAAGCCACCACAGTCCCAAATCTATGCTACTCTCCCATTGAAACATCAAGGCTGATAAGCAATTATTTATATATTTATACAGGAATACGTACCAAAATTGAGATAAACAAACTTCTGTAACAGCGGAGGGAATATCCGGATGAGGAAGGGCAGAGAGACATATATAATAAGCACAATCAGAAACATCTTCTTCACTTTACTTGTTTGCAGAAAGCTCAGAAGTCCCCTAAAAGAAAATGAATGCATTTAAATGTATTATCAAATAGAAACAATGACGAGAGTAAAAGTATTTCAGTGGTGGAAAGGTATTTAAATAATTTGTATCTCAGTTTCTGCATCTCTCCTACTGTATCTCTCAAAAGAAGTAACCATTAGTTACAAAAAAAAAACAAACTTCCAAAGTTGTTTCAATATAATTCATTTAGCCACTTTTAATTATTTAGTTACTCAGTTCAGCATAGGAAATAAAACTCTTACATTCCTTTGATGGCATTTTAGACTAGAAACAATGAGGAGGAAATCCAGGAACTTTATCCAATGAGCAAGATTATCAGATACAGTAGAACCCCGATTAATGATAAAAGTCCATCCTGCGAGGCAGTTCATTATACGATATATATATTTTTGTTATACGATGCATGCATCGTATAACGAAAATCTCTATGGGGAAAAAAATCATACAAAAAAACAAACAAAAAAAACCGTTGTACGATTTTTCCCATAGAGATTTTTGTTGTACAATATTCTCATAGAGATCCATTGCATCGTATAATGAAAATTTTCATTATACGGGGCACAATGGTTTTTGAAAATCCTCTTCAATGTACGAATTTTTTCCCCATTGTATGAGACATTTGTTATATGGGGTTCCACTGTATTGCATTTTATTTATTGATTTATTTAAGTGTTTGTTTGTTTGTGTATATCCCACCCAGCTGAGATATTTTCCCACTCTGGGCAGTGTACATAATAATAATAATAATAATAATAATAATAATAATAATAATAATAATAATAATAATAATAATAATAATAATAATAATAATAATAATAATAATAATAATAATAATAATAATAATAATAATAATAATAATAATAATAATAATAATAATAATAATAATAATAATATGTAGACACATTTTGAATAAAATTATAAATATCAAGCAATAAACACCCACACATTTTTTTAAAAAAAATAAGAAAAATGCTTTTTGAAAGCCAGTGGAGTAATACACATCTGGAAGCCAAGGTTACCCCCATTTGGTTATCCACATTTACAGAAAGTTGGGACAGTTAGTTCTGCTCTTACAACATGAGGCGATACCGACCAGCACAAATAAACACCCCATACAAAGCATATTCATTTCCACCTTAAGTTATCAGTACCAAATGTGGACCCTGACAACAAATCATAAACAAATGTTGGTTACCACAGAAATGAGACATGTGAGGGAGGCTGCTGGGGTGACTAGAAGGAATGAAATCAGGAATGAGAATATAAGGGGAGGAAACTGGAAAAGAACCCATCTTAAACTACACCAAGAGACAATGCATAAAGTGGTTTGCCCATTTGGAGAGAATGTCTTTAAATTCCATGCCGTACAAGGCAGAGCTGGAGGAAGGTGGAGTTGTGTTGTTGTTGTTGTTGTTCAGTCGCACAGTCAATTCCGACCCTTTGCGACCCCATGGACCATTTTCCTCCAGGCACCTCTGTTGTCCTCCACCATCCTCCTCAGCCTGCCAAGCTCTGTGCCCATTGTGTCCACAATACCATCTATCCATCTCATCTTTGGACGCCCCCTTCTTCTCTTTCCCTCCACCTTTCCCAGCATCAAGGCCTTCTCAAGTGAGTCCTCCCTTCTCATTTGATGTCCAAAGTACTTTAGCTTCATCTTCACTATTTGTCCCTCCAATGAACACTCAGGATTGATTTCTTCCAGTATTGAGAGAGAACGTCAAAGAAATACTACAAGACCACCAAATGAAACCGGTGAAGGCTGCTACACGTGCCAAAACAAGAACCTTGTATCTCCCTCAACACACAATGGGGTGAAGTAAGAGGAAGTGAAGAAGAAGAAGAATACAGAGAGAAAGTGGAGAGAAACCATGTGGGTGAATGGAGAGAGGGTGGAACTTATTTAAGACTGAAACCAGAGGTGTTGTGCTAGGTTGGCAGCAGCTGGTAAATTAAGTTCACCCCAAAAACAAGAAAAAAAGGCTGAAGGCTTCTTTCCTCTTCTTTCCACATTTCTACTTCATGTTGGCAGAGAAAGGAGAAATCAACATGGAGCTGATCAGAAAGTAAACAAAACCAAAAAGACAAAAAAAAACTTTGTGGCACCTTAAAGTCTCACTCCTATATTTTAATGTGAGTTTCTGTGGATCAAGTCCACTTTGTCAGACACATAAGAGTGGATTTTCATGGTACCCATTTATACCAGAGGTGCCCAAACTTTTTGGGCCGTGGGCCAGTCACATGATGCAATGCACCGGCCATGTGGTTCAGCAGGCTGGTCATGTGGTTCCTCCCACCAGACGTAAAAGTAAAATGAGCCTTTCAATTTGTTTTGCAACAGGATGTGATAGATTTTAGGCTGCCATTTTCTCTGCTTAAACCAGGGGTGCCCAAACTACGGCCCATGGGCCAGATCCTCCCCCAATGTTTTTACCTGTCTGGGCGCATTTTACTTCTGCTTCCAGGAGCGACGAGGGTAGTGTGGGCTGGGTGAATTGGCATCAGGGGCAGATCCGGCCCACAGGCCACAGTTTGGACACCCCTGGTTATACATATCTGGCATAGAGACCCAGAGTGGCTGATAACTCTGATGCAAGCATTGGTTTAGCGTGAGCATCGCCAACACAATCTGCAGTCGATGATCTACTCAGCATCAAAGATCATAATCTCTTAAACTGATGCTCTGGGGAAATAGTCAAGCACACCCAAAGGGTAGCATTTCAACTATTTTAGATAGCACAAGAAGAACAACAACACGAGGAAGTGATCCTGTTAGGACATGAGTGTCAATGAAACTGATCCAGTGCTCTTTTCATGCTAGGACATGAATGTCAATGAAATGTGTGCATCCTTTGATTTAGATATCCTTAAACTGATGCCACAAGCCAAAGGTGGGTTAGAGACGCGACATGGGTGGTGTTCAACTGGTCCTTTCCAACAATGTTGACTTACTAAACTGTTTCTTTCTGAGCTCTCTCTCTTTCTCTCTAAGCAGGGATGCAATAAAGTTCACAGGTTTGAAGCCCCAGGATGTTCTTGGTAGCAAGGATTCGGAAGCATCATCTGCTGCTACTTCCATCACCCTGTCGCCTGTTCTCTCTGAGTTTAGCTGCAATCCTGAAAGTATATGGGAAAGAAAGAAAAATTCCCAGGAACAGTAAGTATGTCCTTCCAAGTGATTCCTGCTATCTTATGGAGTACTAGCAGAGGTTGCCCGGCGTTGCCGGGCTGTTTTAAATTGTGTTGGAAGGTTAAATTGTGTAAATGTTTTTAAAAAATTGCTTAGTCTGTAATTTCAATTTTTTAAATGTTTATTTATGTAAAAAATTTTTGGCTTGGCTGTTATTATCTGTGATCTGCTTTTTTGTTTTTTTTAGGATTAATAAAAGAACAAAGTATGATATAATTTTTTCAAATTGTTTTATGTAAGCGAATAATGTTTTAGTTTTTTGTATGTCCTTCCAAGTGATTCCTGCTATCTTATGGAGTATTTGAGTATGGCTTGATCTTTAGTGGGCGATTAAGAACCATTGACTTTACAAAGTACCTGCTCTTCATCTTTTGATATAGATCAATCCTCTCCATGCATTCTTGGATTAAGTGGGGAAGGGGGTTAGATATAGAGGCTACCATGACCACTGCATGGCTGTCTTTGGAAAAATAGAGCTGTATAAATATTATGCTTTAACATGCTTTATTTAACATATTGTAAGACAACTTGAGACCTCCATGGGGAGAAAGGTGGCCTAAATAAATAAAGATAGATAGATAGATAGATAGATAGATAGATAGATAGATAGATAGATAGATAGATAGATAGATAGATAGATAGATAGATAGATAGATAGATAGATAGATAGATAGATAGATAGATAGATAGATAGATAGATAGATAGATAGATAGATAGATAGATAGATAGATAGATAGATAGAAAAAGTTGGAAATAGCAGGAAAAGAAGAAGACCAACCATGAAATGGAATGACCCAAGAAAGGAAACCACAACATCAAGTTACAAATTCTGGACAGGGCTGCAAATGGCAGGATCTTTCAGGAGTCATTAAATCTGAGGAATGCCGTAAACTGGAAAAAAACCTTACAGCATATAACATGCAAAGATGAGCAAGGAGCACAAATAACGTGCAGTTCAGTTTCTCCTAAGTGCAAAATGAACAAACATATAGTTTTAGTTCTGTTTAAAAACATATGCCCCAGGACTGAGAGGCAATCCAAATCATTAGAGGCAGAACCATAAAGTAACGTAGTGTTCAGCTTGCTTGCAGGAGCATTTGCAAACCCTTCAGAAAACTGGAATCCCCTGGGCCTGGAATCTGACGGCGGATCGTGATGGTTCAAACTCAGTTAAACCCTTCAGGACAAGCCCAAAAGAAGATTATCCAGCCACTAAACCTCAGGCAATGGTATGAATATTGTCATTCCTGACAATAAGCCTTACTAGTTGTGTTCACAATAGTCCTCTTTTTACCATAAATAAACCTCTCTCTGCAGCAAGTCATACTTTTCCAAGGCAACAGA
Organism: Bradypodion pumilum; assembly: GCA_035047305.1. NCBI lineage: Eukaryota > Metazoa > Chordata > Lepidosauria > Squamata > Chamaeleonidae > Bradypodion > Bradypodion pumilum. The sequence goes on from JAWDJD010000001.1 coordinate 529,748,869, forward strand.
AAGCAGGTGATGGGCATAATGAATAGTTCAAGAAAGCCTGGGTTTTATTAGCAGTAGTCAAATCCACAGCCTTTTAATGTTTCTAAATATCTGCATAGCAAAATAATTAAAAAAGCATTTTCCATCTAGGAGACTAGCTGTCTGCTAGTTAGACATTAATCCGTCTAATTTCCAAACCATTCCTGAAATAACACAATTATTATAGGAGGAGAAATAAAAGATAATCTGTTCCCACGGGGTGAAGTATCATCAGTATGCTGATGATATATAATTTAATTTAATTTTTCTCACAGAGCAACTTGGGCGGCTAACAAAGCACATAAGGACAGCCTTGCTGGAAGAGGCCACAGGAGCCCATCCGGTCCAGCATTCTGTCTCACACAGTGGCTCACCATTGGCTTCAGGGTATTATTCCCAAGGCTGCAGTGGCTCAAGTGGCTAAGATGCTGACTGGGAGGTGGAATGTCAGCTGTTCGATTCCCGAGTACTGCAGGGCGGAAGGAGCTCCTGACCTCTGTCCCAGATCCTGCCAACCTAGCAGTTCAAAAGCAAGAAATTGCAAGTAGATAAATAGGGACCACTTTGGTGGGAAGGTAAACAGCATGCCTGCCATATGACCATGGAAACGTCTGCAAAATCAGACAGCGCTTTGAAACAGAGATGAGCACTGAGCCCTAGAGTCAGATATGACTGGCTTTCGAGCAAGGGAAACCTTTACCTTTCCTATTCCCAAGCAGATGCCTTCACCTGCTTAGGATTCCCTGGAAATGGCATTGAGAGATATCCTGCCTATCTCTCCAACCCGGAGGTTGTCCTTAGGTATCCCATAATTATAGCCATGGATACCCTTGTCCTCCATGAACTTGTCTAATCCTTTCTTAAAGCTGTCGAGACTGACAGCCGTCACCACTTCTTCTGGCAGGGAGTTCCATAGACCAGGGATCCAGAAAAACACAATATCACAATTACAGTACAAAATATCAAGTCATAAGCGTTTCAGAAACCTTACAGTGAATATCCCAACCACCATCATAAAACTTCAACCCATTGTACATCTCAGCCCGTGGTGATCCAAGTGATGCAGTCAGAGTCCTATCCAGGTGTCTGGAGGCTGTGAGGGTCTGGATGGGGGACAATGGGCTACAACTGAATCCTGGCAAGACTGAGTGGCTGTGGGTCAGGGGCCCTGTGTTGTCTAAGGAATTACCAACTTTGGCATTAGATGGGGCTTTTTTTGCCCCAGACAGACCCGGTGCATAATCTAGGGGTCTTCTTGGACTCACGACTCCTGCTCGAGGAGCAGGTGGCAGTTGTGGCCAGAAGGGCTTTTGCTCAAAATCAAATGATTTGCCAGTTATGCCTCTTCCTGGACTCCTTGCTCATGGTCACTCACGCACTGGTTCCCTCCCGGTTAGATTATTGCAACATGCGCTACATGGGGCTGTCCTTGATGACCATTCGGAGGCTGCAGCTGGTGCAGAATGTGGCGGCCCATGTGGTGATGGGGTGTGGCCATTATGACCACGCCGCACCCTTGCTGCAGGAGCTGCATTGGCTGCCAGTGTGCCTCTGGGTGCGATTCAAGGTGCTGGTTATAACCTTTAAAGCCCTACATGGTAGTGGGCCAGGTTATGTAAGAGACCGCATCACCCTGAGGATATCGGCCCATCCCACTAGAGCAGACCGGAGGAGCTCTCTAAGGGTACCAATGGCTAAAGAGGCTTACCTCTCTGGCACTAGACGGAAGGCCTTTTCGGTGCCGACTTGACCTCCGTCTCCAATTAGAATTGCTAGCATTCAGGAAAGGCTTGAAGATCTGGCTGGCCCAGCAGGTGTGGGGTGCCGCGATGGGAGCTGCCCCCCCCATTGACTCATATGACTACTCTAAATAACTCGCCATCTGGGGACTTTAGTTTAACTGTCTAAGGATGTTTTAATGTGTATTTTAGCTGTTTAAGTGTACTGATTTTAGTTATAATGTTGTGTCTTGATTTTGTACTGTGATTGTCGTTTTTGTTGACTGTAAGCTGCTCTGAGTCACCATGGCGAGCGGGCGGCGATACAAGCCTAATAAATAAATAAATAAATAAATAAATTTGAAGTGCTGATATCTGCAGCTCAACACAAGTATATTATGAACACTGTATTTGGTATGTGCCTTATTTAAGTATATTGATGTTTCATACACACACAGGAGGAGGGGGGAAATATGTATAGAGGATCCTGATGAAACAGTATTCCCATCAAAACAATCCAATCCTATTCTCCCTCCTTTTGGGATGAGGCAATAAGCATTCTTCCAATCCACTCCAATGAAGAAATAAGAGGCAGGCTGGGGCCAAAGGACTACGGTGGCTTAGTGGTTGAAACACTGAACTTGACAACTGCAAGGTCAACAGGTCAGCAGTTTGAGACTTATTTATTTATTTTATTTATTTATAACTCAAATTTCTATGCCGCCCAATCAGGTGAACCCGACTCAGGGCGGCTCACAACAGGATTAAAACATACATATTAAAAATAATTAAAACCCCAACATACCCACCCACCTATTAAAAACTAACCACATTAAAACTGCCCATATTAAAAAGATGGGGAGGCTTCATTTTATAAGCCAACAGGCGGGGGCCACTCTTCCATCTGGGCCCCACACCTGCCCCGCCAACCAGGTTTTTAATTCTCTTCTGGAAGGCAGCAGCTCTGTCTGCTCCCGCAACTCTACTGGCAGGAGGTCCCACAAGGCCGGTGCGGACACGGAAAAGGCCCTCCTTCATGTGCCAGAGAGGCAAGCCCCTCTGGCAGATGGAACAATTAGAGAGCCCCTCCGGTCCGCTCTGGTTGAATGGACAGACACTCTTGGGATGAGGCGGTCTCTTAGGTATCCTGGCCCACTACCATGTAGGGCTTTAAAGGTCAAAACCAGCACCTTGAACTGCACCCGGAGACAAACTGGTAACCAGTGAAGCTCCCAAAGCAATGGTGAGGAGCGAGCATAACGCCCGCACCCCATCACCACCCGGGCTGCCGCATTCTGGACCAACTGCAGCCTCCGAATGGTTGACAAGGGCAGCCCCATGTAGAGCGCATTGCAATAATCTAGCCTGGAGGTGACCAGAGCATGTGTGACCCTGAGCAGGGAGTCCCGGTCCAGGAGCGAACGCAACTGATGGATGACGCGAAGCTGTGAGAAAGCCCTCCTGGCCACGGCCACCACCTGATCTACAAGTAGCAGTCCCGAATCCAGGAGGACCCCCAAGTTGTGTACCGGGTCTGTCTGGGGCAAAGCAGCCCCATCCAAGACCAAAGTTGGCAGCTCCCTGGATAATGCGGGGGGCCCTATCCATAGCCACTCAGTCTTGGACGGATTCAATTGTAACCCGTTGTCCCCCATCCAGACCCCAACCGCTTCCAGACATCTGGATAGGACATTGACCGCATCACTGGGGTCCCCACGGGCCGAGATGTACAGCTGGGTATCATCACCATACTGATGATACCTCACCCCATGGGAACGGATAATCTCACCCAGCGGCTTCATGTAGATGTTGAATAGGAGAGGAGAGAGCACCGAGCCCTGAGGCACCCCATAACGCAGGGGCCTAGGGTTGGACCTCTCACTCTCCAACCATACCGACTGGGTCCGGCCCTCCAGAAATGAGGAAAACCAGGATAACACAGTGCCCTGGATCCCCAATCCTTTGAGCCATTCCAGAAGGATACCGTAGTCGACAGTATCGAAGGCTGATGAGAGGTCAAGAAGGGCAAGGACGGATGGATGGCCACTGTCCCACTCCCGCCAGAGATCATCTACCAGTGCGACCAATGCCATCTCTGTACCATATCCAGGCCTGAAACCTGATTGAAAGGGATCCAGATAATCCGCTTCATCCAGGACACCCTGCAGCTGTCGCGCCACCACCTTCTCCAATACCTTCCCCAAAAAGGGGAGGTTGGAGACCGCTCTATAGTTAGATGGAACTGCTGGGTTGAGGGATTGTTTCTTCAGGAGGGGGCGCACCAAAGCATGTTTTAAAGGTGCAGGAAACACCCCCTCCCATAGCGATGTATTGATTATAGCCCCATCCCAGCCTCCCGTCACCACCTTCACCACCTTCGAGGCTTTCACCAACCAGGTGAGACAGGGATTAAAAGGGCAGGAGATGGTGCGAACAGCTGCAAGAAGCCTGTTCACTTCCTCAGGGACAACTGGATCGAATTGATCCCAGATAACACAGCCAGACTGAGCTCTGGTCCCCTCCCTGCTGCTGCTTCACCACCGTCATCACCACCAGGTAGGTCTTAATAGCAGCCCTAGCCAGTGTCCAGTCGGAATCGCTTCGGGTCTTCCCCCAGCGGCGCTCTCGGCGTCTCTTTGCCCGTTTAAGCTCCCGCAGTTCTTCTGTAAACCACGGGGAAGAGCTGTTCAACAGAGTGAGCCCCTGTCTCTGTCCCAGTTCTTGCCAACCTACCAGTTCGAAAGCAAGAAATTACAAGAAGATAAATAGGTGTCACTTTGGTGGTAAAAAAGGTAACAGTGTTCCGTGCACTCTAGTCATGCCTGCCACATGGCCATGGAAACATCTGCAGACGCAGATAGCACTGGCTCTTTGGCTGTAAATGGAAGTGAGCACCGAACCCCAGAGTCGGATATGACTGCCTTTCGAGCAAGGAAGAGCCTTTCCCTAGGGCAGATAAAGGAAAGGTCCATCATGTGGCTGGAAATGAACAGGTGAGCAACCTGTCCCTCTCCTGGTTATAAGAATCCTTATACCTTTACTGTTTCTATTCCACCTTGCCTCCAATAAGCTCATCTGAAGAGATGTGGCGTTTCTCTCTCTTCTTTATCCTCTCAACATTGGCTCGACCAGGTCAGGCAAACCATGAAGAAGAGGTACAAGTCCTCACCAACCCCTGTAACCACTACAACCCATGGCCTCTCTCCCCCTCCCCCTCCCCATGTGCCATGACATCATAAGAGAGCCCCAACAATCCCTAGAAGGGGAATAGGAGGCAGACCAAAAACCCACCAACCTCTAGGGCAAGGGTGCCCAAACTTTTTGGGTCATGGGCCGGTCACGTCGTTCAGTGGGCCGGTCATGTGGATGCTCCCACCGGAAGTGGAAGTAAAATGTGCCTTGCAGTCTGTTTTGCAACAGGATGGGATAGATTTCAGGCTGGCATTTTCTCTGCATAAACCAGGGGTGCCCAAACTGTGGCCCATGGGCCATATCCGGCCCCCAAAACCAATTCATCTGGCCCACACCACCCTTGTTGCTCCTGGAAGTGGAAGTAAAATGCACCTGGGTGTGTTTTACTGCGTATGCACAGTAAACCCATTTGTGTGAATACACAGACACTTGGGCTTCTGGGAATTGAAGTCCGAGAACACGCACAGTAAACCCATTCATGTGGATTCACAGAGACTTGGCCTCTGGGAATTGAAGTCCAAGAACATCTGGAGTGCCAAGGTTCACCATCATGGACCTAAGAGGTCAGCAAAAACAGTCCAAGCTCTTAACTGCTTAGTTCTCTTACCTGGGGATTTAATAACATGGCCCTAGATATGCCTGCTCACTTACAACATCTCCTTTCAGTGGGGCATCCTCTCAGGTAAATGGGTCCAGGCTTGCCGACTCAATGTGGGCTGTTCTGGAATGACTAGGACTCCTATCTCAACCTATCTGGGCTGGGTAGGCCACATTTCCCACAACTCCTCCAGATATTGCAATTGGCCTTTGGCAATTCCTCACTTGTTGGGCAGGTGCCCCCACCTTCCAGGCAGCATGGCCACAAAACCTGGACCCATGATGGTGAACCTTGGCACTCCAGATGTTCTTGGACTTCAATTCCCAGGAGCCCAAGCCCCCTGTGAAGCCACATGAAGGGGTGTGCTGCAATTCATCCAGCCCACGCCGCCCACGCCGTTCCTAGAAGCGGAAGTAAAATGCACCCGTACGGAGGAAGGGTTAACCCGAAAGAGCCTTAACCGTACGGGCGCATTTTACTTCCGCTTCCAGGAGCAACAAAGGCAGCGTGGGCTGGATGAATCGCAGTAAACCCCTTTGTGTGGATTCATTGGGGCTTGGGCTTCTGGGAATTGACGTCCAAGAACATCTGGAGTGCCAAGGTTCACCATCATGGGTCTAGACCCACACGTGCAAAAACAGTTCTTCTCTCCACGTCTTCATTTTAAACCGAATGGCACTAGATTCCTTGCATCGGGTGTGTGTTTCTAAATCAGCAAAGGCCTCGCCTATCACCGCACTGGAAATCAGCAATGCAAGCAGGAATCCCGAGGGTGGCTGATCCAGTTTAGTCACAAACAAACAAGCAAAAAGGTTGGTGTGGGTGTGATAATAAGTGAGAAATGTGCAAGTGGCAGGTTAACACCTGATAAAGCAAGAAGTTCATTCATTTTTGTATCAGAGATTACTCTGGGTTGAAAGGATTTTTTAAGGAGATGCCCAAATGAGGCTCCTTTTATGTCGCCAAATGCAGCTCTCGGGTATCAAAACCCAACCTTCCAGTTTTCAGCTCAACACCTTAACCACTAAGCCACCGGAGGAGATGGAAGGCTGGGAAGCTAGACACCAAGACCTATTTACACCAGCCCAGCATAGGAGAGTTTTTTAAAAGTCATTTACAATAGGTTTAAAAGAATGATTGATTAAGTGAATATTACATAAGCCTTATAGTGTTGTGTTTTCTATTGTTTTGTTTTCATATTTTAGTGTGAGTTTATATGTTTTGAAAATTAAAATACAATTATTTTAAAAAGCAAGCAAAGGAATCATACTTCTATACTGCCCCATTGCGCTTAGTACACTCACTGGGCAATTCACACATTAATTAGCATTTTGCCCCCATCATGCTGGGTCCTCATTTTACCGACCTTGGAAGGATGGAAGGCTGAGTCAACCTTGATCCCTGGTCAAGATCGAACTCACAACCTTTTGGTTGCAGTCAGTATAGCAGTTTAACTACTGCATCACCAGGGCTCTATAATGACAGGTTGGTTATCTGTTGTTCTTCAGAACAACAGATAATGACAGAACAACAGATAATGATAATAATAATAATAATAATAATAATAATAATAATAATAATAATAAAAAATAAAAATAAAAATAAAAATAAAAATAATAAAAAATTATTATTATTATTATTATTATTATTATTATTATTATTATTATTATTATTATTATTATTATTATTATTATTATTATTATTATTATTATTAGACTTGTATGCCGCTCTACTCGCTGGTACACAGAAGTGGCCAAACGGTGTGGCAATGTTCAAAGATAGGAAATCCGTTTGAGGCTTGAATATGTAGTAATATAATATAATGGGGCAAATTATATTACAGTACAGTATTACAATATCAAATATGAATACAACAACATAATATAAATATAACAACATAATGCAATACAGTCAATAAAATTGCAAAATAGACATTGTACATAGCCCATAATTGGAACATTGTTATATTTAGCAAGGATATAGCAATAGCAATTCCACTTCTATATTGCCCCATAGCAGTGAGTGCACTCTCTGGGCAGTTCACAAGTTAATTAGCATTCTCCCCACGCCAACCCCCCAACATGCTGGGGACTTATTTAAGCAACCTCAGAAGGATGGAAAGCTGTCAACCTAATTTCTGGTCAAGATTGAACTCACAACCTTTTGGTTGCAGTACAGCAGTTTAATCACTGCACCACCAGTGGTTAGCCATGTTCGTCTGTACAAGCATATCAGAGATGCGTAATGGCACTGTGTTTATTTTGAAACCGTCTACCAACCATTGTCAACTCAACAGAACCAAACTTCCCATTAATACATCTGAATACCAGTCAGGGAGGGGACTGTGGTGGCTTAGTGGTTAAGACACTGAACCTGATGTCTGAAAGGTTGGTTGGAAGTTCGAGACCTGAGTGCTGCACAATGGAGTGAGCTTCCATCTCTGCCCCAGCTCCTGCCAAGCTAGCAGTTCTCAAACTTTTAAAGGGCCGGACGGCCATTTTGCCCTTCCTCCACCACATGGCAATTCCGGGTGTGGTGGAGGTGGTAGGGGGGCCACACAAAATGGCATCGCAGGCCGCAGGTTGAGAATCCCTGATCCTAACAATAGGGGTCTTCTGTTATTATTGGTTGTGAAAAACCACACAGATGGGGATTGCAGCCATGAAATAAAAAGGCGACTGATTCTGGGGAGACAAGCTATGAGAAACCTGGGGAATATAGTGAAAAGCAGAGACATCACCTTGAAAACAAAAATTCGCATAGTCAAAGCAATGGTATTCCCGGTGGAATGGGTGCGAGAGCTGGACCATTAGGAAAGCTGAGCGCAGAAGAATAGATGCCTTTGAGATGTGGTGTTGGAGGAGAGTCCTGAGAGTCCCTTGGACAGCAAAGAGAACAAACAGGTCAATACTGGAGGAAATCAATCCTGACTGTTCATTGGAGGGACAAATAGTGAAGATGAAGATGAAGTACTTTGGACATCAAATGAGAAGGGAGGACTCACTTGAGAAGGCCTTGATGCTGGGAAAGGTGGAGGGAAAGAGAAGAAGGGGACGTCCAAAGATGAGATGGATAGATGGTATTTTGGACGCAATGGGCACAGAACTGGGAGGGCTGAGGAGGATGGTGGAGAACAGGGGCGCCTGGAGGGCAATGGTCCGTAGGGTTGCAAAGGGTCGGAATCGAGTGTGCGACTGAACAACAAAAACCAGCCATTGTGTGCCTCTGTACCTGATACGTATAAATTGATACCATGAAGTCTCACTCTTTTATGTCTGACAAATGATTTTTTTTTTTTGTTTACTCTCAGATATGCTGTATTTTAATGTTAGCTTTCCTGGATCAAGTCCACTCCCTGTGAATCCATTAGTGTGGCTTCACAGGGAGTGGACTTGATCCACGAAAGCTAACATTAAAATACAGTAAAACCTCACATAAAGAGCGTCTGACTTAGAGACTAACTTGCTTAAAGAGCAGAATTTTCTCTGAATGGTCACCTTGCTTAACAACTAAAACCAACCAAAAACTCACTTAACAACTAAATCGGGGTTCGCAATTCCCACACACACACACCAGAAGTCACAATTGATCACTTAAAATGGTGTTTCGCTTAAAGAGCACATTCGCTTAAAGAGCACATTCGCTTAAAGAGTACATTCGCTTAAAGAGCAATCCCATGGAACGCATGATGCTCTTTAAGCAAGGTACCACTGTACAGCTATTAGCCTTTAAGGTGCCACAATGTCTTTCTCTTTTGTTTACTCTCTGATATGCAAAATGACATTGTTCCCTAAACAATGTGAATTGAGAAAAACTGTCCTGACTAAACTGCTCCATGTGGAGGTGTTGTAATGAGAGCTGCACCAAACCTCTGCCCCAAAGATGAGATATGCAATGATGCAGACAGTCTCCAAGATAAAGAGCATTCACACTATGTACAGATGTGAAATCTGGATAATTAAGAAAACTGATAGGGGAAAAATGAATTCATTTGAAATGTGGTGCTGAAGGAGAGCTTTGTTGATACCATCGGTTGCCAGAAGGACAAACAAGTGGTTCCCAAAGCAAACCAAGCCTGAACTCTTCCTGGAGACAAAAATGATGAAACTGAGGCAATCCTACTTTGAGAACATCAGATGAAGGCAAGATTATTTGGAAACAACAAGAATGCTGTGAAAGGTAGAAGGCAGCAGGAAAAGAGGAAAGGCAAATGTGAGATGGATTTACTCTGTAAAGGAAACCACAGGCTTGTGTTTGTCCTAGCCAAGCATACTGCCATCAACTCAATGCCAAGTGTTGGTGGCAATTAACTAAGCTGACAACTCTGAGGACTTGGGTGGCAAAGTCCACAAGAAAGGGTGAGGGTCCCCAAGTGGATTAAATCCCACTTGAATCCCTCTTGGGCAGCAGCTTCATCCATTCTGGCCTCGGGATGATGATGAGGACTTTGTGTGCCCAAAGGGCTCAGGAACTAAAAGTGACTTGCAGATCAGTGGTACTCTGGGTGCCACACTGCAATGCAGAAGGCAGGTGAAAGGCCACTGCCTTATATTCTCAGGACAGTCATCATGGTGCTGGTACACAGAAAGAGCCTCCTCGAAGACTGTGCTGTTTTTGAACCACAATCGGGCATAGCCTGGTAATGGTAACCTTGTGTTGCTGGCTAATCTTTCTCACACTAGGTCAGGCCAAAGAAATTGCAGAACGAATTCACCAAAAGGTGGCTTCATTTTGGCAGTTTCCCATCTGGCCTAGACACGGAAGAAGCAGCAGCAGCAGCATTGCAGAGGACAGGGCATTTTGGTGATCACTCATTCATAGGATTTCCATAAGTCAGAGACAACTTGACAGCACTTAACGACAACAATGCAACAATGGAATTATTAACACAGGTAGTGAACCAACAGGTCTTATCTCCATACCATGCGCCCTGAATATCTAAGCCAGGGGTGCCCAAACTACAGTCTGTGGGCCAGATCCAGCCCCCAATGCCAATTTACCTGGCCCACGCCGCCCTCATTGCTCCCAGAAGCGGAAGTAAAATGTGCCCATACGGGCGCATTTTACTTCTGCTTTGGGGAGCAACAGGGGCAGGGTGGGATGGATGAATTGGCATCGGGGGCTGGATCCAGCCTGCAGGCCATAGTTTGGGCAGCCCTGGTTTAAGCAGAGAAAATGGCAGCTTAAAATCTATTTCATCCTGTTCCAAAACAGATTGCAAGACACGCTTTACTTCTGCTTCTGATGGGAGGAACCACATGACTGGCCCGCTGAACCATGTGACCGGCCCTCAGCCCAAAAGGTTTGGGCACCCCTGATCTAAGCCTGTATCAAAGAGATTATCCTTCATGTGTTTGAAGCTAGGCATGCTCCTGTTCTGCTCAAGAAACCGCCATATTTTGCACACCTTAATGAAGGTGTTCCCAACCTGCAGCCTGCGACACCACTTCATGTGCCCCCCTGCCTTTACTGCACCTGAAAGTGCCATGTGTGTCAGGCAGGGCAAAATGGCCATCTGGCCCCTGCAGCTTTCTGAGGGAGCATGACCCGACCCTCGGCTTGAAAAGGTTGAGAACCCCTCCCTTAATGAAATGGTGGGCGAATGCCTCACAGGACAGATGATGCTTCAGGAAGGAAGAACCAGCAATCGTGCACCGTTTGGTGTTCCTTCTGCCCTTTACAGGAGATTCCTGTACAGGAAAAACACTGTTCTTTGCCGAGATTATAGTAAGTACTTGTGGAAAATAAGTGACCAAGAAACATTTATTTATTTATTCATTCATTCATTATTCAAATTTCTATGCCGCCCAATCAGGCAAACCCGACTCAGGGCAGCACAACAGGATTAAAACATACATATTAAAAACAATTAAAACCCCAACATACCCACCCACCTATTAAAACTAACCACATTAAAACTGCCTGCATTAAAAAGATGGGGAGGCTTCATTTTATAAGCCAGCAGGCGGGGGCCACTCTTCCATCTGAGCCCCACACCTGCCCCGCCAACCAGGTTTTTAATTCTCTTCTGGAAGGCAGCAGCTCTGTCTGCTCCCGCAACTCTACTGGCAGGAGGTTCCACAAGGCTGGTGCGGACACAGAAAAGACCCTCCTTCATGTGCCAGAGAGGCGAGCCCCTCTAGCAGATGGAACAATTAGAGAGCCCCTCCGGTCCGCTCTGGTTGGACGGACAGACATCCTTAGGGCGATGTGGTCTCTAAGGTAATCTGGCCCACTACCATGAAGGGCTTTAAAGGTCAAAACCAGCACCTTGAATTGCACCCAGAGACAAACTGGTAACCAGTGCAGCTCCCGAAGCAATGGTGAGGCACGAGCATAATGCCCGCACCCCATCACCGCCCGGGCTGCCGCATTCTGCACCAGCTGTAGCCTCCGAATGGTCGTCAAGGGCAGCCCCATGTAGAGCGCATTACAATAATCTAGCCTGGAGGTCACCAGAGCATGTGTGACCATGAGCAGGGAGTCCCGGTCCAGGAGGGAACGCAACTGACGGATGACGCAAAGCTGTGCGAAAGCCCTCTTGGCCACGGCCGCCACCTGATCTACAAGCAGCAGCCCCGAATCCAGGAGGACCCCTAAGTTGCGTACCAGGTTTGTCTGGGGCAAAGCAGCCCCATCCAAGACCAAAGTTGGCAGTTTCCTGGATAACGCGGGGGTCCCTATCCAAAGCCGACTTCCCAAAAGCATACGGTTTAATGCGTGATTTCTAAAGGAAGGGGGAGGACTCACTGCAAATAAACCTTGTGAGAAGAAAAGGGTGTTTTGGTTTGGTTTCCCCCCTTTCCCAAGAGTTTGAGGCTGTGAGATTCTCGCCCCGGACTGAAGCAGGCTAAGACAGCTACCTCTCCGAAAGCCAATTAAATTTAGGAGGCTATTAGACAGACACTGTAATTTATTCAGCAAGAATCTCAGCGACTACATGAACTGACTTCCATTTCTTTCCCCCTTCTGAAGCTACAGAGGAACCTCGGTTAACATAATTAATGCGTTCTCTGGGATGTTTCTTACAGTGAAAATTACTTTAACCGAATTTCCCATAGGAATACATTGAATGCAATTTCCCATAGAAATGCATTGAAAACCAATTAATCCATTCCGGGGGGGGGGGGATTCTGTAAACCGAGCCACTATTTTCTATGGATTCCTTTTTGTTATGCAACCGATCAGTTTGTTAACTGTATTTAAAGTTATATTCATGATCCTATTTCAGTTTGACTCCAAGTAAGCGTAAAGGTCACCCTTGCTCGAAAACCAGTTGTATCCAACTCTAGGGTATGGTGCTCATCTCCATGTATAGCCAAAGAGCCAGTGCTAACTGTGTCTGCAGACGTTTCCATGGACACGTGGCAAGCATGACTAAACAGTGAAGTGCACCTAATGCTGTTTACCTTTCCCACCGAAGTGGTACCTATTTATCTACTTGCAGTTTCTTGCTTTCCAACTGCTAGGCTGGGCAGGAGCTGGGACAGAGACGGGTGCTCATTCCATCAGGCAGCACTCAGGTCTCAAACTGCTGACCTGCCAAGCTTCTAGTCATCAAGTTCAGCATCTTAACCACTAAGCCACCGCAGTCCCTGAGTCCAAGAACCTCCATCTAAACTCAGCCTTCGCTGGCCGGGAACGGCCTGCCGTCTTCTGACCAGTCTTCTCCATAGATTGAAACTGACAAAGCCCTTCATTTGAGAATACAATTAAGCTAGATGCGCCCCCCACCCACCCTTAATATTCCTCTCATGTTTCAGGTCTCGATTGCTCAGCCTTACAGCTATGGCAGGGATCTACCTACACTCTATGATGATGATGATGATGATAATGACATCTAATAATTCATCACATAATCAACTTCTCCTTTCCATGGTTATTCTGGAACTGTTCCCATAGATGTAAACAAGATATGCTCAGTACAATCAATCAGCCTGTCTCTTCCGCAATCTTTTTCTGTTCCCAAAAAAGACTTCACAGCATCTCAGGGGGAGAAACCTGCTTTTATTTAGCATAAACTACAATCCAGCAATAATGTAGATTTTTTTCCTTTTTGGGCTGCAACACAATGGCATGGCTCCCCTCTCCTTGCTGTTATATTCTGTATGTCCCCTTTTTTTTGTAGTTAGTTCCCATTTTTACCTTCAAACTAAAACGGAACTTGTGGAAGGGGGGGGGGGGATATCAATAAAACTTTCCTCTACCAGTGACAGTGGGACTAACAATGACATTTTAATACCATCCTTTTACATCACCCTGATTCTATGACGTTTGAATGATCAGCAACAGTTTGCTGGATGTCTTGTATTGACAAACATTATTTTCATTAATGCATGGTTTAATTTCTCTCTAACCTCCTTGTTTATAATCCCACATCCAACATGTATTACATCTGCAGCATGCAACTGAAGGTAAACTCGTCATATATCTGAAGAATTGAGCTCTGAACCATACCTGTCAAGTTGCGGCAATGAAAATAAGGGAAGGTTTTCAGGTGCCAGCGCAAGCACACGCAGTAACCCATTTGTGCATGCGCAGTAACCCATTTGCGCATGCACAGAAACCCTTTGTGAAAGCGCAGAAACCCTTTGCGAAAGTGCAGGAACCCCTCCACGCATGCACACATGCGCAGTAACCCCCTTCACACATGCATGCATGCGCAGTAACCCCTTTCCTGGCCGTTCCAATTATGGGATGGTGGCGGGAAAGAGGGGGAAAGACCGGTGAATTATGGGAAATCCCAGCCAAAATGGGATACTTGACAGGTATGCTCTGGACTATTCTTCTTGCATGTCTAGGCCAGGCGTGAAACTGTCAAAACGAAGGTGACTTTTGGTGAGTTCATTCTGCGGTTCCTTTCGCCTGACCCAGCAACACAAGTTGGCCTTTGCCCAGAATACACCTGATTGTGGTTTTAAAATACCACAATCTTCAAGGAGCCTCTTTCTGTGTGCCCCAGCTATGGACTATGAAATGTCATGCTACAGAAAAATCTGTTGGCCTTGAAGGGAAATGAGAATTCACAACTCCTTTAGCTACAAGGAGCTACTGAAACCAACTGAAGGGCCCTCAAGGTAATGGAGACAGTTCAGGAATGGCTTTCCCAGTTCCACAACCAAAATGAGTTTCCATGGCTGAGTGGGGATTCGAACCCAGTCCCCCTGAAGCCCAATCCATTACTTTATCCACTGCACCACACTGGGTGCCAGAGGTCCAATGCCCAGTTCTTACTCAAACCTGCTATCTATCATCTTCCTTCTGTAGGCAATTCCCACACATTGCCTTTTGGACTGTAACCCCTCCAGTCTCCAGTTTGCCTGTTTGCTGAGGGTTTTCTGGGATTTACAGTAAAGAAAACGAAATTTCCCCGATGTTGTGTTCTGTAAAGCTGTGCCTTTAACAATGTACCTTAGCCATGTGTTAACAATGTAACCTTTCTGTGTGCAACATTATAACCTTCAGCTGTATCGATGTAAACCTGATAAGGGGACACGAGCTAGTGACCACTAGATGGCAATAGCGAGAGTCCAGCTCTCATGGCTCAGATTCACCTGGATCAGCAGCGCGGGAAGATTCCCCGCCACCTCTTCACCTGGTCAAGAAGGGCGTGACCTTCTACGACGTCACGCAGGCAGCAACCAATAGTCTGCCAACGAGCCACATTCAAATGTATAGCCAGCTGTATATATTGAGCTACCCATCCGCCATTACCACATGTTCCTCCGGATCATCATGCAATAAACCTGTGTTAAGCCAACCCTTCGGCTGTTTCATCGTCTTTGGTCCCTTACACTAAATTGGCGACGAAGGTGGGATCATGGCAGCCCACGGGACCAAGACATGCGCCGGTTTCGAAATCAGGAAACCGGGCGACTGGGAGATCTTCGAAATGGACTTCCAGGCAGCACTGATTGAGTCCGAAGTCACGGAAGAGGCGAAGAAAAGAGCCATCTTCACCAGGATGCTCGGACAAGAAACCAAAAGGACCTTGGTGGACCTGATCGCACCGAGGAGGGTGAGTGAATTCAAGGCCAAGGAACTCATGCAGATGCTGCGTGAGCACGTCCGGCCCGCCACGGCGATGTTTCCCACTCGGAGTGCGTTCTGGAGGCGAGTCCAAGCGCCCGGGGAGACGGTCGCCGCATTCGTGGCGGCCCTGCGGCTGGCGGCCGGCCCGTGCAAATGGGAGAATGCCGAAATCACCCTCCGGGACTGTGTGCTGTGCGGCCTGAACGACGCCGAAACCCAGCGCACATTAATGAACCAAGAGCCGCCTCCCACGTTGCAGGAGGTCATCAGAGCGGCCCAGGCCGCAGAAGCTACGAAGGCCGGGGTCCAAGAACTTCAGGACTGGCGGCCGAAGTCGAGCAAGGCAGAGACTCCGGTGCAGGCGGCCCGGCGAGCTTCAAGGTCGTCCGCAGAGAGCAGCGACGACGAGGACGTCCGGAGGGTCTGGAAAGAGAGCCGGCGGTGCGACGGCTGTGGAGCGGCCCACGACCGCGTCAAGTGCCCGTTTCGGAAGGCCGAGTGCCACAACTGCGGCCGCCGCGGGCACATCGCCAAGGTGTGCAGGAAGAGGCGCGAGACCCGGAGAAGCTCAGCAGACCGTTCCGCGGGACAAGACCGCTCAACGAGACCCAAGGACGGCGCTCAGGCCACGCGGAAGCAGGACGGCGTGGGCCGCATCTCCGACGGCAGCGAGGACGATGCCCCAGTATTCAGCGTGTCCATAGGACACCCCCGCTACTTTGTTGAGGTACTAGTTCAAGGGGTTCCCATTAGCATGGAAATTGACTCGGGGTCCTCATATTCAATCATTTCCCAGAGGGAGTTTTTGAGAATTGCCCCCCACAGGCGACCCAAGCTCAAAGCATTGAGGTCCACACTACGGGACGTGCAAGGGAACAGTATTCCAGTGTTGGGGGTTGGAGAATTTCAGGTTAAATTCAAGAAGCACGCCACGTCCCTCCCTCTAGTCGTGCTTAAAGGGGGAGATTGCAGCCTCCTCGGGACGCAATGGTTCCAGCCCCTGGGGTTGTTTATTGGGGGGGGGGTGCACGCCGTTGGAATGCACGCCGTTGGGTCTGACCCAATTCAGGAGGTGTGCGAGGCGCACCCAGAAGTTTTCAAAAAGGGACTGGGGAAATTCAAGGGCCCCCCAGTGACTTTCGACCTGGACCCGGAGGTCCGCCCAATTCGACTCAAACCACGCCGGGTGCCGTTCGCACTCAAGGACAAGATAGAGGCGGAACTGGACAAATTGGTGGGCCAGGGAATCCTTGTGCCTGTTGATTCTGCGGAGTGGGAAACTCCAATTGTAACCGCACTAAAGGCCAATGGGGAGGTCCGCATATGCGCCGACTACAAGTGCACCATCAACAAGGCGATCCGCCCGAATGCATATCCGGTGCCGGTAGTCAGCCATCTGCTGGCCAGGTTACACGGGGGAAAGTGTTTCGCTAAGCTCGACTTAGCACAGGCCTACCAGCAGCTTACGGTGTCCCCTGCCGCAGCTGCTGCGCAGACCATAGTCACCCATAAGGGGGCGTTCCAGGTGACGCGCCTCCAGTTCGGCGTAAATTCGGCGCCTGGGATTTTCCAGTCACTCGTGGAACGCCTCCTGAAGGGGCTGGAGGGGGTGTTGCCTTATTTTGATGACGTGTTAATAACGGGGGGGAGTCGGGTCGAATTGGCCAAGAGGTTGGGGAAGGTCCTGACAATATTCGAAAAAGCGGGGTTGAGACTGCGAAAGGACAAATGCGTCTTCTTCGCAACCGAGGTTGAGTTCCTAGGGTTTTGTGTGACTCCTGAGGGGATAAAACCATCCAAATCCAAGGTGGCCGCCATTAAGAAAGCCCCCCGCCCCACCTCCAAGCCCGAGCTGCAGTCGTTCCTAGGGCTGCTCAATTTTTACCACTCCTTCCTCCCCCGGAAGGCAGCAGTGGCTGAACCGCTACACAAACTGCTTAAAAAAGACCAGGCATGGAAGTGGGGCGATGACCAAGAAAGGGCATTTTGTGAGCTAAAAAGTCTCCTAGCGTCCGATGCCATACTGACCCATTTCAACCCCAAACGCCCGGTAGTTCTGACCTGTGATGCATCTCCGGTGGGGGTGGGGGCGGTGCTGTGCCACGTGCTGGAGAACGGAAGGGAGGCCCCGATAGCATTTTACTCCAGGTCCCTGTCCCAAGCGGAGAGAAACTACGCACAGACAGACAGGGAGGCACTAGCAATAGTTGCGGGGACGAAAAAATTTCACGATTTTCTGTATGGCCGCCCCTTCACCATTGTAACAGACCATAAGCCCCTGCTAGGCATTTTTACCGCGGATAAGCCCACCCCACAGATCCTGTCCCCGAGGATGCTCAGGTGGGCCATTTTTCTCAACGCGTACCAGCACGCGTTGGTCTACCGGCCCGGGAAAGAGATCAGCCATGCGGACGCTCTATCGAGGTCTCCCCTCCCCCTGACGCCCAGCCAGGTGAGCAAGGGGGAGCGGGACCATCAGGTTCTTATGATAGAGGTGCTGGATTCGCCCCCCGTAATGCCCGCCGACATTGCCAAAGCCACAGAGAAGGACAAGACGTTAGCGGCAGTTAGCTCCTGGGTGCAGAAAGGGTGGCCGGCATCCTCCCCAGCGGAGGAGTTCGCCCCATTTTTCAGGAAAAAGTTAGAGCTGTCCCTAGAGAGGGGGTGCCTCTTGTGGGGGCAGCGGGTGGTGATTCCCACTTCCCTTCGGCCGCGGGTGCTCAAACTGCTGCACGTCAGCCACCCCGGCATCGTGCGATCCAAGGCGCTGGCCCGGAGTTACTTCTGGTGGCCCCAGCTGGACGCCGACATCGAGCACATGGTCGGCACTTGTGAAAGTTGCCAATGCTCCAGACCAGAGGAGGCCCGCCTTCCCCACAGGGAATGGGACTCGGCCAAAGGGCCGTGGTCCCGGGTGCACATTGATTTCGCGGGCCCGTTCAGAGGCATCCTGTTTCTTCTTGTCGTGGACGCCTTCTCCAAGTGGTTGGAGGTTATCCCAGTCACGAGCACCTCCTCGGCCCAGACCATTAAGCATTTGCGGAGGCTCTTTTCCACGTTCGGCATACCCGACACGTTAATTAGGACTCAGTTGGATCAATTTAAGAGAGAGTGGTTTGGAAAACGGGTAACGTCCTTGCACCATAGAGAAATAACGAAGGAGGCAGAAGGGACGCGTTATAAGGTATTACTTGATTATTCTAGGACTATGTGAGGTAGCATGCATGATCTGGGCGCCGAATAATAATATGTATTTTGTATAACTTTACAGATAAAAAGGTTACCCCCCTGATGAAATATACATGAAAGGTCTATTAACCGGATAGACGTCGGGAGTATACTATGGACTTGATTAATTAATCTGTTAATGTGTGGGAGCCTTGACTCCACATTGATTATCATGCTAGAGCCTTGACAGAGGACAACGAGAGACAATTGAGAATTTTGGAGATTCGGTTCTGGATCAGGACATCGTTGAAGTGGACCCCATTATCAAGGACATGTTTAGTGGTGCTTGCACCAAAAGGGCAGGGCATACATGTAAATAAATAAATGTTGACGCTACTGGACTTTGGTAGCCTTTCTAACCTGCAAGTCACCAAGCCCACTGTAGGGAGGAACTTTAAAAAACCCAGAAGCCTTTTCCAATTCTGTCACTTTTTATTTAAGGTAACAAGACTCACTGGGAAAGGCGCTGATGTTGCGGATTGGGGGGAAGTGGAAGACTGGACATCAAATGGATTGACCAGAAAGAGAAAGCTACAGCCTTGAGCTTGTTCCCCCTACCCTCTCCTTTCTTTCATCTCCAGGTCAAATGTAAACTGCCAAAAAGAAGCCACCTTCTTGGCTTTGTCATTGGATAAAATTAAACATTACTCGGTACATGTTTCTGGCAGTAATTGGCAGACCAGAAAATGAGCTGGATTCTGTATCTCTCCGCAATTACACCGTCTGTTGATGTCCGCCAGCAGCTCCCACTTAAGCCTGTTGGTCTTGCATTTAGGGACTCCAACCCTCAGCCTATTCGGGGCCCTCCAAGTGACGTCGGGGAGGTGGAGTTCCTCAGTCATCTCCTCCGTTAATGCCGTTCCTTATCTAGTGAGCTCTTTCCTCCACCTTCTAATTTGGTTTTGCTCTTGCCTACCCTCAATAATTATTTTAATGTGTTGTGAGCAGCACAAAGTGGGAGAAAATCCCAGATGGGTGGGATATAAATAAATAAATGCAAATGTTGTAATAATGTTTGCCATAAAGCTATTAGGAGTCAGATTAGGTAAATGCTCCGACCTACTGGAAGATGTTGAATTCTAGGGCTAGGGTTGGAAGAGATTTGAAGGCACGGAACAAGCTTCTCAAGTTAAACCCACTCCCACCCGCACCCCCGTGGACCCAAAGAATCATAGGTAAAGGTAAAAGTTTTCCTTGCTTGACAGCATACCTGTCAAGTATCCCGTATTGGCCGGGATTTCCCATATTTTAGCGCTTGTTCCTCCCCTTTCCCGGTGCCATCCCGTATTTCGAACAGCGGGGAAAGGGGTTACTGCGCATGCACGCCCATCGCAAAGGGGTTCTGCGCATGCACAAATGGGTTCTGTGCATGTGCAAACGGGTTACTGAGCATGCGTGACTGCGCATGCACAGTAATTTCCTGTATTTTCTGGAGCCGTGCTTGACAGGTATGCTCGAAAGCCAGTCGTATCTGACTCTAGGGTTCAGTGCTCATCTCTGTTTTAAAGCTGAAGAGCCATAGAAGGTGCATTTTGGGAATAGAAGATAAAGCAGGAGTTCTCAACCTTTTTAAGCGGGGGGGGGGGACGGGTCTTGCTCCTTCAGACAGCTTTTGGGGGGGGCAGATGGCCATTTTGCCCTTCCTCCACCACATGGCACTTCCAGGTGTGGTGGAGGCGGTGGCGGGCCACATGCAATGGTGCTGTGGGCCGCATCCGGCCCACGGTCCGCAGGTTGAGAATGCGGGTAATCCAGGAAGGCCTTTGCTAAAACAAATCCGACAGCTTTCCAAGCGTCACAGGATGCTTCGTCGCGCCCTGAAAAGAAAGGTCGGGAAGAAGGGCGATCCACGCCAAGCCTGACCGTCGGGTCGATATCCCATCAGTCCGGATAGTCCCAAGGTGGATCCCGCCCGGGCTTCGTCCCCACCCCACCCCGACGTCCTCCGGCCCCATTCTCTGGTCCTTACCGGGCCCCGGCGACCCTCCCTCGTCCACGGAGCCCCGCCAGGCTCGAGCCCCGATCTCCCCGGGCGGGCGGAGTGACTTACCGGGCGCCTCGCGGCGTGGCGGTGCCTGCTGCCCGGGAGGCGGCCTGGCCCATGGCGGCGTCGGCGGGGATCCCCTCGGCCGGGCGCCCCGGCGTCGCCTCTCGTCCGCGCCGCTTCATCTCCGCGCCGGTCGTGCCGAAGCCGGGGCCGGGGCCAGTCCAGCGCCGAAGCCGAGTCGGGGGCGGAGCCGGAGGAGGAGCCGGGACCGCCCCCTGCCCGCCTTTCCCACGGGAGCCGGCGAAGGAGGCCACGCCCCCCGGCAGGAGGCACCTGCTGCGGGGAGGGGCTTGTATGGGAAGCCACGCCCCCTTCCCACACTCACACACTCACACACACACACACACTTGTATTCCAGTGGTGGACTCCATTACCCAGGACTGTATATGTTTGCAATATGGCCTTGGGTGCCTCTTCCTTTTCATTATCCATTTTCAACATCGGACATTTCTCCTTCCACATAAGGCTTTGCTGCAACACCCTCACTTGCATGGGAAATTAAAGCAAGGCTCCTATAAATGATGCTCCTTGGCTTCTTCTTTTCTGTTCTGCTTCTTCAGCTGCCGTATCCATTCCAGATATTGGCTACCCTCATGGCGATTGTCTTCCTGTTCTTCACTCCTCGGAACAACAGTTCTTCCGAGGACGTTCCACGCCCGGTCTCTTTCAGGGTCTTCAGCCATGAAGTCTATCTACCTCCAGGTCTTCCCAGGGATCTTTCCTTGCAGAGCGAGTTGGAGGATTCTATACTTTATGTTGTTCCTCGTGACATGGCCCATGGCATCTTTCGTGAGAACTGGGATTTAGATTTGAGCATTGCCGGCCTGTGGGGCAGGAGCACTCTTTTCTTTTCCAGTTTTGCTTGGCCTTGTTTCATAAGATTTTGAATGATTCAAAATCTTATGAAACATGGTGATTTGTTTTCTCCTAGTACTTTCAGAGCATATTTCACTTCACATTCTAGAACTGCAGTTTGATTCTTCTTCAAAGGAGTCTGTTATTCTTTTATCTCGTGTGTACAGTCGTTCAGTGCCCTGTTTCCACCTTCTTGTTGTTTCTTCCTGATCAGATAACATGAATTCCTAATCAAGGCTCAAACTTGTGCTCAATTTCTCTGATATTCTAGATGAAATGTCATGTTTTCCCCTTTAATTTCCTCTTCTTCAACATCCATGACTGGAGCATAGACTTGAACCATGGTTATGTTGATGGGTTTTCCCCACCTGCCTGTGTTACATCTTGCCTCACTGTTAGAGCCCCTCCATTCCTTTTGAGTCTGCCATTTATTTATTTATTGGATTTACATAACCACCCTTTTCGCCTAAGCGACCCAGGGTGGTTCACAACTTCAGTTAAAACCTATACCCAATGCTAATTAAAACTGAATACTATAGAACTATCTAAAAACATTTACAAAACCTCCCCAATCCCCTTAAAAAGACGGACACCTGGGCAGGAGTAAATAAGATCCCTGGGCAGGGCTAGATAAGCCAGCAGGGCTGGGCTGTGGTACCAGTTGTTCCATAGGGCTGGAGCACATACTGAGAAGGCTCTTCTCCTGGTCCCAGTGAGATGTGCCTCCACATTGCTACACTTTGGAGTTGTCAGACTGAAAATATCTTGCTCCGGTCCACTTTAGTTCACTGACACCAAGCTCTGCCATATTTATATGCTCCATTTCTTGCTTTACAGTTTCCAGTTTACTTTGACTCATACTTTTCTTGTTCCATGTTCCAGTTGTGTGTATTGTGCCGCATGAGTCTTTCCTTTCACTCCTGTGCACGCCAGAGTATAGATCAAGGGTGCCCAACCTACGGCCCATAGGCTGCATCTGGCCCCTTATGCCAATTCATCCGGCCTATGATGACCTTATTGTGGGCCAAGTGAGTTGGCATCGGTTGTAGAGGGGGGGGGGAATACAGCCCATGGGTCGTAGTTTGGGCACCCCTGGTTTAAGCAGAGAAATGGCATCCTAAAAAATCTATCTCGTCCTGTTGCAAATCATATCTGTTGCATAACAGATTGCAAGGTGCATTTTACTTCCACTTCCAGTAGGAGGAACCATGTGACCGGCCCGCTGAACCATGTGAGCAGCCCCCTGAACCTCATGACCGGCCCACAGGCCAAAAAAATTGGGCACCCCTTGTCTAGATATCCTTTTGACTGCAATTTAGTTACCTCATTAGTGGCAGACTTACTCCTGATTGCCCTTTGATCTTCCTTAGTAGCCACTGAGTATTTTCTGTCCAGGGGATTTCAGTTTCTGGCATTAGCTCTTGTTTCATGTCAAAGGGCTTTCCTTGGTAACTTTGGATGGGATTTATTTGTCTTATTTAGTACATTTATACCCCGCCCCTCTAGGAAAAATATCATTCCTAGCATTGTCTCTTCTGCAAAGTTCGCTTTCAACTACTCCTACTCCCTAGTAGCTGTTCAACCCACCAGCTTTTGAACTGTTCAATCCAGGGGGACAGTTTTTTTAGCAAGGGTCCACCATCTCTTCGGCTTAGACACAGAGATGAGCACTGCACCCTAGAGTTGGATACGACTGGCTTTCGAGCAAGGGAAACCTTTACCTTACCACCATCTTCAAATATCTGAAGGGCTGTGAAAGATAAAGCAAACTTTTTTTATGTGGCTCCAGAGAGTAAAATCTTTTAATTTCCCCCAAGCTTTTAGTTTCCTGATACATTTCAAGCTTTTAAACTTGAATCTTTTAATTTCCCGGAAACTCAAGTCCTTTGCAACACTGTTAGCCCAACGTACCAGAATGTTGATGTTCCTAGTATCAGTGGCTCAAGTGGCTAAGATGCTGACTGGAAGGTGGAAGGTCAGCAGTTCAGTTCCCGAGTACTGTCCCAGCTCCTGCCAACCTAGCAATTCAACAGCAAGAAATATTAATATTAATATTAACATTAACATTAACATTAACATTAACATTAATATTGTTGTTGTTGTTGTTATTATTATTATTATTATTATTATTATTATTATTATTATTATTATTATTATTATTATTATTATTATTATTAATAATAATAATAATAATAATAATAATAATAATAATAATAATAATAATAATAATAATAATAATAATAATAATAATAATAATAATAATAATAATAATAATAATTTTTAATTTATATCCCGCCCTTCTCAAGCCCAGGCCAACTCAAGGCGGCTATATAACAAAATGAAAAATACAATATAATCACACAAAATACAATAGGAAAAGCACAAATACAATATCAATAATGCAATAACATCTCTCAGTTAAGCAATCAGAAAAAAATACAACACAATCCTCCTCCCTCCCATCAAAACCGGCCAAGGCGGGCAGGCGGGGGTCCAAGATCCACACAACAAGGAGGGAGAGTCCATGGCCAGCTGGACCCAAGAAGGCACCAAACATCTCGGTCCCCCCCAGGTGCACCTACTTCCCCCGGCTGGTGAGACCAAGGAAAGGAGCTTGCAGAGGCACCTACTTCCCAATCCCAGGGTTGATGGAGTGAGCCCTGGGGCGAGGCAACATGGCAGCAGGCTCCAGCGACATCTCCCTTTTGAAGCGCTCCAGACAGGCGAGGCTCGTTGGGGATGAGGGGACGTACCTGCCTCCCAACCCCAGGGTTGATGGAGTGAGCCCTTTGGCCTGCGGTGGCTTAGTGGTTAAGATAGAAAGCCAACTTCATGCCAGATCAACATTTCAAGACCCGAGTACTGCATGATGGAGTGAGCTTCCGTCTCTGACCAAGCTTCTGCCAACCTTATACATTTTGTCTTCTTAATTTACAGGAAAGAACATGGACTCTGTCTCATTTGTTTGTTTTTAAATGAGAGAATACACTAAACTGGGCCAATTTGGAAGACATGGCGTATAATTTCTTGCTTTCGAAGTGCTAGGTTGACAGGAGCTAGGACAGAGACGGGAGCTCACTCCGTCATGCAGCACTCAGGGTCTCGAAGTAGATAAATAGGGACCACTTCAATGGGAAGGTAACAGTGTTCCGTGTCTAGTCATGCCTGTCACATAACCACGGAAACGTCTGCAGAAGCAGACACGCTGGCTCTTTGGCTTTGAAACAGAGATGAGCACTGCACCCTAGAGTTGGATACAACTGGCTTTCGAGCAAGAGAAACCTTTACCTTTACCTTTACTAGTATCACTACTGCTTTTGAAGGAAGTGGATTGTAATCCATAAAAGCTTTTTTCTGTCCAAATCAAACTTTGGACTGCCCAAATGAAGCCACTTTCTTGTCTTTCTCACTGGCCAACATTAGATCTTCATCGGTACATGTTTCTGGTAGTAACCGGCAGAATAGTAAATAATTAAAATCAGTGGTGGGCTCCCAAAAAATTTACTACCACACTGTGGGTGTGGTATGGTGGACGTGGCCAGGGGGGAAGAAAGTGTCCTTAAGAAGCATTTCCTTGCTGGCCTTTTAAATTGTGACTTAGATCACTTCATTGTGCACTGACAGGAGCTTGTCAGAACATGCTGTGAGACGGTGTAGCAAGAGTTGGGGGGGGGGGAAACCCTTTTTGCATAATGTACAGCAGTCCCAGTTTCCTGCCTTGAACCTGGCTGGCATCCATCCAGACGGCCTTCACTAGCTGCCAAGAAGACTGTAAGATCTTGTGGTTTCTCTCAAAGTGCCAGCAATTTAACCTTTTCCTCTACGTGTCACTCTTCAGATGCCAACACATGTTGGCTTTGGGGTGAAGGAAGCTGGTCTCAGTCACATTAAGCCCTCCACTTCTGGGAAAGAAATCCAATGGTTTTGTTTGCATGCATTTTGTCACCCTATCAGAAAACAAAAACAATTAAAAGCAAAACACTGCAGCACTTTAAAGACTAACTGCTCTATTTTTACTGATAGCTTGCGTGGGTCAAGTCCACTTCTTCTGAGAAGGAGTAAAACTTCTAGGCATGGTTTATGTATACCAAATGCAGGGATGCCACAAGGCAAAAGGATCACAAAGCAATGAGGTAAAGAGTAATCAAGCAGAATGACAGACAAGCATGCACAGCTTCCTACAGTAGCAGTAGCAATAGATTATTCAGATTACTTTTAAATGTCTCCCTTTCAATCTCAAAAGTGTGAAGCTGTCAAGCAAAGATAATGAGTTTAACCTCTTCCTGGTTTACCCTCTTACTTGGTTACCTGGTTACTTCCTGTTGTGCCCATGTTTTAAGAGACAATTTGCAGGAAGGTGGTATAATACGCCAAAATATAATACAGTGGACCCTCACATAACAATGATGCTTGGTACCCCAAGTAGCATCGCTATAGGGGAAACGTCGTTGTGCGGTTTTCAATGGCAGCTGCGCCATCTAGCGGCAAAAAACTGTCATTATCCACACAATGACGTTAAAAAACGTCGTTAATCCGCACAATGACGGTTTTTTGTCGTTGTGCGGATAGTCACGTGGTGAGTGATGATGCGTCATTAACTGGAAATGATGCTATTCGAACGCGTCGTTAATAGAGGGTCCACTGTATATAAAATATCTAGCAGCATATAGCAATCTGTGTATTAAATTTGATAATGTCCCAGAAACCCTTGGTTAATATTTAAGTCTCTGTGATGGGTGTCCAACAGATGGATGTATTTGATTTCTGTTGTCTCTCTTTGGATCCTAGTCTTGTAATTTCTCTGTTCCAGAATTGTAACTTTCAGGTCTTGGATAAAGTGTTTCTCTGTGTTGCCATTCTGGATGTCTGATTTGTGTCCATTAATTCTTTTGCACAAAGATTGTCCTGTTTGTCCTACGTAAAGTGCAGAAGGACATTTTTGGCAAGAGATGGCATAAATCACATTGGCAGAAGCACAAGTAAAACTGCCTTTAACGTTGTGCGTGGTGCCGTTTTGTCACCTTGCTTATTTAACTTATATACAGAGCACATAATGTGCAATGCAGGGCTGGACAAATCACAAGTTGGAATTAAAATTGCTGGGAGAACCATCCACAATTTGAGATATGCAGATGATACCACCCTAGTGGCAGGAAGTGAGGAAGATCTAAAGAACCTCTTGATTGGGTTGAAAGAAGAGAGTGCAAAAGCTGGCTTGAGACTATACATCAAGAAAACCAAGATAATGGCAACAGGCCCCATCAGTCCCTGGAAAATAGATGGGGAAGAAGGAGAAGCAGTGACAGACTTTACTTTCTTAGGATCTAAGATCACTGCAGATGGCGACTGCAACTCATGAAATAAAAAAGGCGACTAATTCTTGGGAGACAAACTATGAGAAACCTGGGGAACATAGTGGAAAGTAGAGACATCTCACTGCAAACAAAGGTCCGCATAGTCAAAGCAATGGTATTCCTGGTGGTAATGTATGGGTGTGAGAGCTGGACCATTAGAAAGGCTGAGTGCAGAAGAATGGACGCCTTTGAAATGTGGTGTTGGAGGAGAGTCCTGAGAGTCAATCTTAAAAGAAATCAACCCTGGCTGCTCCCTGGAAGGTCAAATATTGAAGATGAAGCTAAAGTACTTTGGACATCAAATGAGAAGAGAGGATTCACTTGAGAAAGCCTTGATGCTGGGAAAGGTGGAGGGCAAAAGAAGAAGGGGGAGGCCAAAGATGAGATGGCTAGATGGGCACTGAGCTGAGTGGGTTGAGGAGAAAGGTGGAGGATAGGGGTTCCTGGCATGCGGTGGTCCATGGGGGTCACAAAGGGTTGAACTCAACTTGCGACTGAACAACAAGAAGTAATCAATATGCAGTTAATTGGCTGCTCAATCTCTTTTATGATGTTTCTACAAGTTTTGTTAAATTGGTTGAATGAGTCCTCCTATAGAAATAGAAATGTCATTCTTTTTGCTCTGTTATTATTTTCAGACACATATGGTAGATAAAGGTAAAGGTTTCCCTTGCTCGAAAGCCAGTCATATCTGACTCTAGGGTTCAATGCTCATCTCTGTTTATAGCCAAAGAGTCAGCGCTGTATGCATCTGCAAACGTTTCTGTGGACATGTGGCAGGCATGACTAGGCACATGGAACGCTGTTACCTTCCCACCAAAGTGGTCCCTATTTATCTACTAGCAATTTCTTGCTTTTGAACTGCTAGGTTGGCAGGAGCTGGGACAAAGACGGGAGCTCATTCCATCCTGCAGTACTCGGGAATCGAGTACTCCACATAGTAGGAATTTAATAGTAGGTATTTTTTAAATCAGGGACTGCAGTGGCTTAGTGGTTAAGACACTGAATAATAATAATTTCATATCAGAAATTATTCTGGGTTGTAAGAATTTTTGCTGGAGAAACTCTGCTCAGGGAATGCCTGAATGAGGCTCCTTCCATTTTGTCCGCGAGATATTTTCCCACCGAAGTGGTCCCTATTTATCGACTTGCAATTTCTTGCTTTCGAACTGTTCGATTGGCAGGAGCTGGGACAGAGACGGCTGACTTGCCAGCTTTCCAGTTAACAAGGTGAGCTTCTTAACCACTGAACCACCACAGCCCTGTAAGACACTGAACTTGAAAGCCAGAAGTTCAGTAGTTCGAGACCCGAGTACTACATGATGGAGTGAGCTTCCATCTCTGTCTCAGCTCCTGCCAACCTAGCAAGTAGATAAATAGGGACCACTTTGGTGGGAAGGTAAACAGCGTTCTGTGCATTCTGGTGTCTAGGCATGCCTGCCACATGACCACAAAAACATCTGCAGACACAGAGAGTGCTGGCTCTTTGGCTGTAAATGGAGATAAGTACTGAACCCTTGAGCCGGGTGACCTGTGTGTGTGTGTGTGTGTGTGTGTGTGTGTGTGTGTGTGTGTGTGTGTGAACTGGCCCTTCCTCCCAGAGGTTGTCTCAGCAATGAAGGTCAGCAGACATCTATTTGTTTGGCTCCTTTGTCTTGTTTCTAGATCAGGGACCAGCAAACATGGCTCTCCAGGTGTTCTTGGATTTAGTGTATGAAACTAAGACACAGGACACAGCCTCGGGCTGGGTTAACTCAGGTTTATTGCATCGTGGACAGAGGGAACATGAGGTAATGGCGGATCAATAGCTCTTTATATACAGTAGGAATACATTTGAACGTGGTGCCATGGTAGCCCATTGGCTACTGTCTGCGTGACGTCATTGTGGGTCACGCCCTTCTTGTCCAGGTGTAGGTGGTGGCGGGAAAGCTTCCCGCGCTGTTGCCTTTGATGAGTTCGGACCAAGAGAGCTTGGACGCTCGCTGCTGCCAGCTGGTGGTCATTAGCTCGCGTCCTATTACAGGGTTTATATGATACAGCTGAAGGTTACATTGTTGCTATAGGCAAGGTTACATTGGCTCAGATACATTGTAATCCATGTGGAAGGTAAAACCATTAGAACACAACATCCCTCCCCCCTAGGACGAGACAATGTCTCGAGCCCACACTTCAACACACTCCCCCCCCTTAGGAGACAAAGTCCCTCAGCCAAGATGGCTTATTTCGAACACGCTGGGGTCTCGATGCGGGCTGCCTTTCCCCGGGTTTGCTACCTTCTCTTTGTCCCCTGGTTTCCTGCCCTGTAATTGGAGAGGGAGACTTGTTAGTGACTAGCCGCGGCTCCGCGGCGTTGTTGGGAGGTGTGCTCTTTCTCGGGGAAGAACCGGGGGCACTGGGGGCTAACGAAAAACCCCTCTTCTCGCTTGGAAGGGTGGGGGAACACTCCTGAAAACCCCCCCGGCTCGCAAAACCAAAATCAAAATCAAAATTACATTCGGGGGACGCGGCGGCGGCCGCACATTCCTTTTCCCTCCCCCCGGGCTCTGATAGAACTGGGGTATCAAAAGGATATGAGTCGGGACCACCGCTTTCCCCCCCGGTTTCGGACTGCTGTCCCTCAATGTCTCCCCCTTGGGCTAAACGGGTGGGGGAGAACCCTATCGCTGAATCCTGTTGCTGAGCCTCACTAACCGGCCCTTCACTCACTCGGCGCCTCAGTTGGTCAGCGTGTCTCCTCCAGAGGAGGCCGGTGCTCGTTTCCACCCGATATGACACTGGCCCCGTCTGCTCAATTACTGTTCCCGGCACCCAGGCTGGCCCTGCGCTTGCATAGTTCCTGCAGTAAACAAGGTCGCCGGCGGCGAACCCTTTCGAGACTGCCAATCCTATGTTTTTTCCTTTGTCCTCGACTCTCGTCGGGTCCAGCCTGGTCAGAAGTGTGGTCAGTTTCCGCCGCATCAAGAGTTCTGCCGGCGAGTACCCCGACGCTAAGGGGGTCACCCTATACGCTAACAAGAACTGACATACTTGGTGATTTAGGTCCCCCGGGCCCATGCGCCGCAACGCATCCTTTGTTGTACGCACCAACCGTTCCACTTGGCCGTTCGTGGCCGGGTGAAACGGCGCGGATGTGACATGCCGAATGGCGTTTGCTCCCATGAATGCCTCGAACTCCGAGGAGGTGAAGCAACTCGCGTTATCGCTGACTAAAGTGTCGGGTAAACCGAACGTGGAAAAGACCCTCCGTAGCTGGCTAATTGTTGTGGCGGAGGACGTGCTCTTTACTGGGATAACCTCCAGCCACTTGGAGAACGCATCCACCACCAGGAGAAACATGGTTCCTCGGAATGGGCCAGCGAAATCTACATGTACTCTGGACCACGGCCCCCTTGCTGTGTCCCATTCCCTATGCGGGAGGCGGGCCGCCTCTGGTCGGGATCCCTGGCAAGCCCCACAAGTGCCGACCATGTGCTCAATGTCCGCGTCCAGCTGTGGCCACCAAAAGTAACTGCGGGCCAGCGCTTTCGAACGAACGATGCCCGGATGGCTGACGTGCAGCAGTTTGAGCACCCTCGGCCGCATGGCTGCAGGAACCACCACCCGTTGGCCCCACAATAGGCACCCCCTTTCTAGGGACAACTCTAGCTTTTTCCGAAAGAATGGGTCGAATTCCGTGCTTGGGGACGATGCCGGCCACCCCTTTTGTACCCATGAGCTGACTTTCTCGAGTGTCCTGTCCTTGCCTGTCGCCCTCGCAATATCGGCTGGTACTATTGGGGGTGCATCTAAAGCCTCAATTAGTAACACCTGGCGGTCTCTTCCTACTCTAGCCTTCTGATCGTCCGACAAGGGCAAAGGGGATCTCGAAAGTGCATCAGCATGGCTGATCTCTTTTCCGGGCCGGTACACCAACTCGTGTTGGTAAGCGTTGAGAAAAATGGCCCATCGCAGCATTCTCGGTGATAGGATCTGCGGGGTGGGCTTGCTTGCCGTGAAAATCCCTAACAGGGGCTTGTGATCCGTCACGATTTTGAACGGGCGGCCATACAAAAAATCGTGAAACTTTTTGGTCCCCGCTACAATTGCCAATGCCTCCCTGTCGGTTTGTGCGTAATTTCGCTCTGCCTGGGACAGGGACCTTGAATAAAATGCAACCGGGGCTTCCCTTCCGTCATCCAACACGTGGCAAAGTACTGCCCCCACCCCCACCGGTGACGCATCACAGACTAGGACCACCGGCCGTTTGGGGTCGAAATGCGTTAGAATTGCGTCAGAGGTCAAGAGTTGTTTTAATTCTTTGAACGCCCTCTCGTGCTCGTCACCCCACACCCAAGTCTCCTCTTTTTTAAGCAGCCGATGAAGCGGTTCGGCCACGGACGCCTTCCGCGGAAGGAATGTATGGTAAAAATTGAGGAGCCCCAGGAATGACTGTAGCTCGGTTTTGGATGTGGGGCGAGGGGCCTTTTTGATGGCTACTACTTTGGATTTGGATGGCTTGATACCCTCGGGTGTAATCCTGAACCCTAAGAACTCGACCTCGGTTTCGAAAAAAACACATTTGTCCTTCCTCAGTCTCAGCCCCGCTTTCTCGAACACAGTTAGTACTTTGTCCAATCTCCGTGCCAGTTCGGCCTCACTCCCCCCTGTTATTAATACGTCATCAAAATAAGGTAACACCCCCTCCAGCCCCTTCAGGAGGCGTTCCACTAGCGACTGAAAAAGGCCGGGTGCCGAGTTCACGCCGAACTGTAACCGCGACACTTGGAACGCTCCTTTATGTGTGACTATCGTTTGTGCCGCGGCCGTGGCGGGTGTTACGGGAAGCTGCTGATAGGCTTGTGCCAGGTCGAGCTTAGCGAAACACTTTCCCCCATTTAGCCTAGCCAAAAGGTGGCTGACCACCGGCACCGGATAAGCATTAGGGCGGATCGCCTTGTTAATCGTACACTTATAATCAGCGCAAATGCGCACCTCCCCGTTAGCCTTCAGAGCTGTTACAATTGGAGTTTCCCACTCCGCGGAATCAACAGGAATAAGAATCCCCTGGCCCACCAATTTGTCCAGTTCCGCCTCTATTTTGTCCTTTAGTGCGAAGGGCACTCTGCGCGGTTTGAGTCTTATCGGGCGGACCTCCGGATCTAGGTCGAAGGCTACAGGGGGTCCCTTGAATTTTCCGAGTCCTTTTTCAAAAACGGCGGGATGCGCATCGCACACCGCTTGTATTGGGTCCACCCCCACTGCATGTACTCCCCCTATAAACAGGCCTAAGGGCTGGAACCACTGTGTCCCTAGGAGGCTACAACTCCCCCCCTTGAGGACAACTAAGGGCAGCTCTGCAGAGTGTCTCTTAAACTCAACCCGAAATTTCCCGACCCCCAACACCGGAATGCTGTTCCCCTGTACATCTCGTAGCGTGGACCTCAAAGTTTTAAGTTTGGGCCGCACGTGGGGGTCGATTTTTAAAAACTCTTTCTGGGGAATTATGGAATAGGAGGACCCCGAGTCAATTTCCATCCTGATGGGGGCCCCTTGTACTAGTACCTCAACGAAATAATGGGACTGTTCCGCGGACACACTGAGCACTGGGACGTCGTCCTCGCTGCTGTCCGAGACGCGGCCCACGCCGTCCTGCTTCCTCGTGGTCTGGACGCCATCTTTGGGCCTCGCTGAACGGTCCGGCCTGGTCGAACGGTCTGGTGACTGCCTCCGGCTCTCCTTCCGTTTTCTGCATGCCTTGGCGATGTGCCCCCGATGGCCGCAGGTGTAGCATTCGGCCTTTCTAAACGGGCACCTCGCACGCTCGTGGGCCGCTCCGCAACCATCGCAGCGGCGCCCCCCTTTTCGGACCTTCTGGACCTCCTCGCCGTCGCTGCTCTCTGAGGACGACTTTGAGGCCCGTTGAGTTGCGTGCACCGACCTTTCCGCCTTGCCGGCTCTGGGACGCCACTCACGCCACTGGTGCATCTCGTCCACTCCAGCATTCGTGGACTCTGCGGCTTCTGCGGCCTCGACGACCTCTGCCAGCGTGGGTGGCGGCTCCTTATTCATCAAGCTGCGCTGCACCTCCTTGTCTTTCAGGCCACACAGCACGCCGTCCCTGAGGGCCATTTCTAGGATGCTGCCCCATTTACAGGGGGCAGCGGCTACCCTCATGGCGGCCACGAATGCCTCGACCGACTCGTCCGGCGCTTGGACTCGCCTCCAAAACGCGCTCCGAGCGGGAAACATCGCCCTCGCGGGTTGGAAGCGCTCCCGTAGCAGCTTCATGATGTCGTCCGCCTTAAATTCGCTCACCTTCCTTGGAGCGATGATGCCCACCAGCGTCCGCTTGGTTTCCATTCCAAGCATGCGGGTGAGGATGGCCCTCTTCCTCTCCTCATCGTCTTCCTTGACTTTGAGCTCCACCAGCGCCGCATGGAAGTCCATCTCAAGCAGCTCCCAGTCTTGCGGTTTGGTGATGTTGAACCCGCTCTGTGCCCTGGCTGCTCCTTGGGCATCCATTGATCCCACCTTCGTCGCCAATTTAGTGTATGAAACTAAGACACAGGACACAGCCTCGGGCTGGGTTAACTCAGGTTTATTGCATCGTGGACAGAGGGAACATGAGGTAATGGCGGATCAATAGCTCTTTATATACAGTAGGAATACATTTGAACGTGGTGCCATGGTAGCCCATTGGCTACTGTCTGCGTGACGTCATTGTGGGTCACGCCCTTCTTGTCCAGGTGTAGGTGGTGGCGGGAAAGCTTCCCGCGCTGTTGCCTTTGATGAGTTCGGACCAAGAGAGCTTGGACGCTCGCTGCTGCCAGCTGGTGGTCATTAGCTCGCGTCCTATTACAGGGTTTATATGATACAGCTGAAGGTTACATTGTTGCTATAGGCAAGGTTACATTGGCTCAGATACATTGTAATCCATGTGGAAGGTAAAACCATTAGAACACAACATTGGACTACAATTACCAGAAGCCCAAGAACATCTGGAGAGCCAGGTTTGCTGCCCCCCTAGTTAGATGATCTCCTGTCTTTCTCCTGAAGGCTCCTTGCCTTGTTCCTGTTGTCTGTAGATTTCCAGTTGCTTTGCTCCTGGATCTCTTGCCTGGCTTCTGTTGTTGAAGATCTCTACCTTGTTTCTGTTTCTGAAGACTTCTGCGCAATTCTTGGTTCCTGTTGTTGTGCCGTGACTGGATTCTTGAACACCATCCTTGTCATGGAAGATACTCTGCCTTCAGCAGTGAAGGTCCACAGATTTGCTGTTGCTTGGCTCCTGGATCTTGCGCTTTGTTCCCGTTTCCTGGAAGATCTCCTGCCTTGTTCTTGGCTTCCAGAAGATCTCCCGCCTTGCTCCTGCTCTTGAAGACTCCTTGCTTTGTTCCTGGTATCTTGTGGATTGTTGCTGTACCTTGCTGCTCCTGGGAGTCCATCCTCACCTTGCTCGGACCACTGAAGATGCTTGGCTTTGTTTCTTTTCTCCTGGTCAACTGACTTCTGGCTCGTTTGGACTATGCATTCATCATCTGGACCAATCCTGCTTCCTTGGCTTCGTTTGGTTTTGGCCTCTAGATTGGGATATGGTTACTGCTCTGCCTGTTACCTGATGTTTGTGCCCACACACTGGACCCTGAAGCTTGGTCTGTAGATGTTTGTGGCAGCACTAAGGAACTGGCGAGCAAGCAATGAGTTCATTCATTGTAAGACCCAGATCTTCTTTGCAGTCATAACTAGCCATGATTATTCTGCAGATAGATTTCCTCTTGATCTATCTTAAAGCTCTGTTGCTGTTGCTGCAGTAGTACAGTGGTACTTCGAGTTACAAATGGTCCGAGTTACAAAATTTTCACAATACGAATGAAAATCAATTGAAAATAATGGCTCGATTTACATTTTTTTTCTAGAACAGATTAATTGGTTTTCAATGCATTCCTATGGGAAATTTGAGTTACAAATGAAAAATGCCTTGGAACGCATTAAATTTTAAACGCGAGGTACCACTGTAATTGTTGTTTGTGGTAGTTGTTTTAGTGTAGCATAATCATGGCAGTCTCCCAGATACTTTACACTACTTTGGTGACCCATGGATTGGGAGCCTGTACATTTTTCACTTTACCTAGATTCATAGTTGTCCATTGCTCTTCCCCAGTAGCTGAACTGGGAATCTCATCTTCCAGCACTGTCTCTTGTTGGATTTTGGACTGTCTCATCATACGGTTTTCAGAGTAAGGGAAATTCAGCAGTGGTTCACCATTGCCACTTTCTGCTCAGTACTGACAAAAGTTAGCTTGAGTGTCACTTCTGTGGCCTCCTCTTCTGCCAGGGTCACCTTCAGCTACTGCACCCTAGTTGCCATTTTGGAAATCTTGGAGGACAAGCAAAACAATAACCAGTCCAACTCCTTCAGACTGGGGAATTAATAGTACAGTATTCATGGGAAATGTCAAAGTTGCAGCATGTGTAGCTTCAGAAAGTTTTCAAGATCAGAGAAAGTAACTTTTTGTGATACTTGCAAGATTTGTGTGGGAATGGGGAAATGTGGCTGAAGGAACGACAACTTAAAGTAAACCTCAAAGTGTGCCTTCTTTTGAAACACATCCTCTTTTTTAACTTTAATTAATAAAATCAAAAGCAACGTAGTGCCTTTTAAGTTTCTTTCAGTCCAACTTTGATGGATCACATTCTGTGTCTCCAGGAAAGCAGAGCATAAAGAAGGGGTCATGGATTTCCTTAACCCCATGATGGTGAACCTTGGCACTCCAGCTGTTCTGGGACTTCAATTCCCAGAAGCTCAAGTCCCTGTGAACCCACACGAATGGGTTTACTGTGCATCCGCATCACTGCTTTACCCTGTGTAGGTGGCACTGAGGAGTGGGTGCAGGTTCCAGAGTAGGTGTGGGAGCCAGTGGAACTGCCGCAGCAGGTTGGCGCCTGGTATGAGTTTTTAAGGGAGGTGTCCATGTTCGCAACAGAGCCCTATAATTAGCATCCACTAGGGCTGGGGAAGGAGGAGTAGGAGTAGGAGTAGAAGATGGTAGCAGCTACATCTAGCACCCCGAGGGCCATGGTTTCATAAAATAAACACATGGATGCTGATGCCAGCAACATAAGCTGGAATGTCAGGTCTAGGGGAAATCTCTTAGTCAGCATGGTCCCAATGCTTCAGCCCTCAGGGATACTAGCAGCTGTTGTCTTCTCTGTGTGCAATGGAATCCAACAGACCAATGCCTTCCTCCACTTTGAAGCCTGAAGGAAGAAGAGGCTCTTTTGCTGCATGCGGATTGTGTGCCTTTGCATGAGTGCCTCTACAGTTCAGAGAGCAGGAGCAATAATTGCATGGAACTATAGGAGAGATGGGTCCCACCTTCTGCCACCCTGGCCCCATTCACTGTGTGGGGTGGAGGCTGAAGGTCTGGATAGGGTTACAGAGCAGGGAAATGTGTAGCTATCCAGATGTTAAAAGTAAAGGCTTCCCTTGCTTATAATAATTTTACATCAGAAATTATTCTGGATTGAAAGGATTCTTGCGGGAGAAACTCCACTGAGGGAACGCCCAAATGAGGCGCCTTTATTTATTTTTATTTATTTTTCACGCTTATAATGTCCCCAAGAGCTGGGACAGAGATGGGCACTCAATTCATCATGCAGTTCCCGGGTTTTGAACTGCCCACTTGCCAGCCTTCCAGCTAATAAGATGAGCTTCTTAACCACTGAGCCACTGCAGCCCCCTCCCTTGCTTGAAAACCAGTCACGTACAAATCTAGGGTTCGGTGCTCATCTCCACTAGCACTGTCTATGTCTGCAGACATTTCCATGGCCATGTGGCAGGCAGGGCTAGACACTGGAGCACACGGAATGCTGTTACCATTCCCACCCAGGTGGTACCTTTTTGTCTACTTACAATTTCCTGCTTTGGAACTGCTCGGTTGGCAGGAGCTGGACACAGATGGTGTGTTATTGAGCTATAATTCCCATCCAGGAATATTCAGTAGTGGTGAAACTCGGAAAATTAGAATATCGTGCAAATGTTCATTCATTTCACTGAAAAGGTGAAACAAATATATGAGATAGACTCACTACATGCAATGCGAGAGATGTCATGCCTTAATTCGTTATAATTGTGATGATCATGGTGTACAGTGTACATGAGATTATGTGATGATTATGGGGTGCATGAGATTGGGGGGTTAGGGTTTTCATGAGCTGTAAAGCCATAAGCACCAATATTATAACAAAGTAAGGCTTGAACGATCTCGCTTTGCATGTAATGAGTCTATCTCATATATTTGTTTCACCTTTTAAATTGTGTTACTAAACAGAATGAACATTTGCACAATATTCTAATTTTCCAAGTTTCACCTGTATACACTCTCCACCCCTGGGCTGTGCTGAGAATCTGGAAGCAGGGTGTGGGTGTGGGTGTCAAACCTTTGAGTTTGGGTCCAGAAAAGCTAGGACTCTATTCCTTTCAAGAGTTATTTCATGCAAGAGAGCGGTTCTGATTGCTACCAGCAGAGGATGGTGTTGCCTCAAGTCTATTCTTCTGCCATATCTGAATCCAAATATAGGCGATCATCATAGCGATCAGCCATGAAGACATGTCCTGAGAATATAATGCAGTGACCTTTCATCTGCCTTCCACATTGCAGCATGGCACCTGTACCCCTGATCCAGTTCCACAAGTCTCTTTCTGATCATGTGCTGTTTTGGCACACAAAGTCCTCCTCAGCCCCAGGCCAGGATGGATGAAGCTGTTTCTCTTTAAGAAATATATAAGAAGTCAACTTCTCAGCTGATGTGTCTTATTAGTGCTGAAGTAAAGTGGAGGGAGATTATGCTTCTCAAAAGAGGACAATAGAGTAAACAGGTTAGTCTTAACAATGTGGAGAGTTTCTGGGTGAAATCCTGTTGCTTAGAGTAGAAAACTGCACTAGAGTAGGCCTGCTGAATCAATAAGGGTGTAGTGAGTGAACTTCATAAGACTAAGGAGCCAAACAGACCTGTACTAACTATGACTTTAGCATAGCTGGAGTTAGAGAAGGCCTATTTGAATCACTAGAACAGATGGAGGAGTTGATTCACCGTATCCCTGATTCAACGGCGGCCACTGATTTATTGTACGGAGCAACAGAATTTGGGCCACCTTTATAATGCAACATAGGATGACACTGAACTACAGACATGCTTTTCCACCCACTGGTAACAGAGCTTTTCATTGGTTTGAGCAGCTCCTGAAATGCTCGTGTTTTTACTAACTTATTTTAGCCTGCCCATGTATGAAGGTTGGCTTCAGAAATTTGCGGGTACCAAAACTGAGCCATTTTCAGTGGCAGTTCTGCATCTGTGGAACTCTTGCCCACTGTAGGCGCAACTGGGTTGCTTTCTTTTTGACCACTTTCCCATGACTTTCGCAGACCCAGTTCTTCAGATCTGCTCCTCAGTGAAGGAGGCTACTAGTTTTTATATTCAAATATATTTTATTTCAACAATTGCTGACATTCCACGTGCGTTTCTCAGAAAGAAAAAGATTCTGATGTGTCTTGTATTTTTTTATTGCCAATAGTTTCATGATCTTATTTGTCAACTGTATTTAGAGGGGTTTGGGGGGAGTATTACACTTACACACACACACACACACACACACGCACACACGCACACACACACACACACACACACGACTGAGAGAGAGATGCAGTTGTCCAAAGCAGGGGTGCCCAAACTTTTCAGGTCACGTGGTTCCTCCCACCAGAAGTGGATGTAAAACTATAGCCTGTGGGCCAGATCTGGCCCACAGGCAGTACTTTGGGCACTCCTGGTCCAAAGGATCACAATAATATGTTCTCTGCCCCCATTTCAGAAGGCATGTTTCTGGAAGACACAGGCAAGCACGGCCATCCTAAATACCGGATGATCGTCATATATAAGTGCAGATGAAATGAGTTAATCACTTTTAATCTCTCTTCACACACATTCACAGTACATTCAGAATTAAGATACACAAAGCACAATGGTGAGGCTCCTTTTTCAGGACATCAGTGGCTCTGTTTTCTATTTGCCTTGTTCTTTGTTTGCTCACAAGAATCAAATACATCTTGGGAAAAGTTATATTTTGGGCCTAGAATCCCCAGACACCCCCCCCCCCCGAAAGTATGACCAATTTGGAGGAAAAAATAACTCCATGGACTACAATACCCCAAATCCCCTGACCAGCAAAGCAGTTGGCTCTGTTTACTCAATGTGACAGAAAAACACAGGCTTCCTTTGAAAGATTCTCGCCGCTTAACAATTCATGAGGAATCTTCCAAGCTAAAGTTGCAACCAGAGATGAGGAAAACTACAGTTTTGGACTACAGAACCCAGAATCCTGCATCCAACATGGACAACAATGAAAATTTTATTTCTAAATTATAAATTCTGGACCCTTCCAGCCAGTCATCCTGTCTGATGGTTGTGAGACAGTGTGGTGTAGTAGTGTGACAGATTAGGATTTCGGAGATCCAAGTTCAAATCCCTGCTTGGCCATGGAAATTCATTGGGAAAGGAATGAGGCACTGGTAAAACCACTCCTAACCTGTCTTCTTTTACTCTGAAAACACTATTGGGGACTCTATCGGTTCATTCCAACTTGATGGCATATAAGACACATACAATCCCCACCCACCCCGGCAAAAAAAACAAAAACCAACCCTTGTCCAAACTCTTTGATTTGTCTGTTTTTAGGTGTCTTGGACCATTAGGAAAGCTGAGCACAGAAGAACAGATGCCTTTGAAATGTGGTGTTGGGGGAGAGTCTTGAGAGTTCCCGGGACAGCGAGGAGAACAATAGGTCAATCTTAGAAAAAATCAACTCTGACTGCTCATTGGAAGGTCAAATAGTAAAGATGAAGCTTAAGTATTTTGGACATCAAATGAGAAGAGAGGATTCACTTGAGAAAGCTTTGATGCTGAGAAAGGTGGAGGGCAAAAGAATAAGGGGTGGCAAAAAAATGAGATGGCATTGTAGATGCAATGGGCACAGAGCTGGGTGTGGAGGATGGTGGAGGACAGGGGTGCCTGGAGGACAATGGTCCATAGGGTTGCAAAGGGTCGGAATCGACTGTGTGACTGAACAACAAGGTGGCTTGGTGGTTAAGTCACTGAACTTGAAGACTGGAAGGTTGGCATAAGAACATAAGAACAGCCTTGCTGGAACAGGCCACAGGAGCCCATCATCCAGTCCAGCCTTCTGTCTCACACAGTGGCTCACCATTGGCTTCAGGGTATTCTTCCCAAGCAGATGCCTTCACCTGCTTAGGATTCCTGTCTGGAAATGGCATTAATTGAGAGATATCCTGCCTAGTTCTCCAACCCGGAGGTTGTCCTTAGGTATCCATAATTATAGCCATTGATACCCTTGTCCTCCATGAACTTGTCTAATCCTTTCTTAAAGCTGTCAACACTGACAGCTGTCACCACTTCTTCTGGCAGGGAGTTCCATAGACCAGGGATCCTCTGGGTGAAAAAGTGCTTTCTCTTATTTGTTTGAGAACTAGTACCCAAAAGTTTCATGGAGTGTCCCCTAGTTCTAGTGTTGTGCGATAGGGAAAACAGCTTTTCCTTATCTACTTTGTCCACACCGTGCATGATTTTATAAACTTCAATCAGGTCACCTCTTAGACGCCGTCGTTCAAGAGTGAAAAGGCCCAACCGTTGCAGCCTCAGATGGTAAGGAAGGTGTTCCAGTCCCCTAATCATTCTGGTTGCCCTCCTCTGTACTTTTTCCAGCTCCATAATATCCTTCTGGAGGTATGGCGACCAGAACTGTACACAGTATTCCAGATGGGGCCTCACCATAGATTTATAAAGAGGCAAAATGACACTTGCTGACTTATTTTCTATACTCTTCCTAATGATCCCTAGCATTGAGTTTCTTTTTTCACTGCTGAGGCACACTGGGTTGACACCTTCATTGAGCTCTCGTTCACCAGGACACCAAGGTCCCTTTCCTAGTTTGTCGCAGAGAGTTCAGACCCCATCAGTTCATAAATGTAATTGGGGTTCTTTGCCCCGACATGCATCACTCTGCACTTACTAGTGTTGAAGCTCATTTGCCACTGGTTTGCCCACTCCCCCAGTGTCAAGAGATCCCTCTGGAGCTCCTCACAATCTCTCACAGTTTTCACTACCTTGTATAATTTAGTGTTGTCAGTAAATTTGGCTACCTTGCTTTTTACTCCTACCTCTAGATCATTTATGAAGAGGTTGAAAAGCAGGGGTCCCAGTACTGAACCTTGGGGGACCCCACTCATGACTTCCCTCCACTTGGAGAAGTGTCCATTGAGTGCTACCCTCTGTTTCCTGTCCCTTAGCCAGTTGCTGATCCAGGACAAGACCTGTCCCTTCATTCCATGACTGGTAAGTTTATTCAAGAGCCTTTGGTGTGGGACCTTGTCAAAAGCCTTCTGAAAGTCCAGATAAACAATGTCAACTGGAGCCCCCTTATCCAGGTCACCAGGTTGAGACCTGAGTGCTCCCAGCATCTCTCTCAGCTTCTGCCAACCTAGCAGTTTGAAAAGCGAGAAATTGCAAGTAGATAAAAATGTACTGCTTTGCCGGGAAAGGTAAGTGTTCTGCTGCTTCAACATTAGTCATGCCTGCCACATGACCACGGAAAAGTCTTTAGATGCAGAGAGCACTGGCTCTTTGGCTGTAAATGGGGATCATCACCAACCCTAGAGTCTGATACAGCTAGCTTTCAAGCAAGGAAGACCTTTACCTTGAAAGCGCTCATTCTGCTGCAGCCTGCTCACAAGCCCAAACTGGTAAAATAAGAATTGCACACCATCAAGTCAGTTCTGAGTAATGGCAATCTCTTTCCAGGGTTTTCCAAGGTAGAGAAGACACAGTGGTGGTTTCCCATCCCTTTCCACTATGGGGTGCCCTGGGACTGTGCAGATTTCCCAAGGCCACAGCGGATGGTTTTTCTCCACTGACTCCTAAACCACTGGTCTCTCCAGCCAGGGCTGCCTTGCTTTTTAAAAAAAACTGAATTAAAAAAAAAAAAGAAATATTCATCATCAGTCTTCTGTTCCTTTAAGGAACGTGTCTGACGTGAATGTTGGCTTACAATGGTTCCTTTTGGATCCACAGCTGCAGCCAATCTGAATTTCCTCTGCAGTTTCAAATAATTCCCGCGGCTAGCCAACGGCTGTACTCGCGGTCCCTGCCCACTCACATCTGGGCTGAAGCTCTGCAAAGCATGCCATCTGACTAACTAACTGAAGGCTGGCTGGGCAAGAGGTTTTAGGGATGGGTTTTAGATAGCAGAGATAGCTCCCACTTGATTATGTCCAGGTCTTTCTGCAGCTGGACAGGATCATTAAATCAACAGATGCCCATTGAAACAGATGCAGGATCAGAGCCAAGTCCCCCCCCCCACCCCCACCCCCATCCAACATTTTAAACAAGTATCCAGCAGTAAGAGACACTCTCAGGAATGGGTCTCTGGTCCACTGGACCATCATGGTCCAGGGTCTGCTCATCTATGGCCTAGGAGAGAGGCCAGCATTGGCTTCTCAGAGCACCAATTCTGCTGGTCTACATGACACACAGGCTAAGGAGCCCTGGTGGCACCGAGGTTGAACTGCTCTATTGCAACCAAAAGGTTGTGAGTTTGATCCTAACCAGGACACAAGGTTGACTTAGCCTTTTGTCTTTCTGAGGTTGGTATAATGAGTACCCAGCATGTTGGGAGCAAAATGGTAATTAACTTGTGAACTGCCCAGAGAGTGCATTAAGAACTATGGGCCGATAAAGCTAAAGGTTTGCTCGAAAGCCAGTCGTATCAGTGCTCATCTGTTTCAAAGCCGAAGAGCCAGCGCTTGTCTGCTTCTGGAGACATTTCTGTGGTTATGTGGCAGGCATGACTAGACAGCGCATGGAACGCTGTTACCTTCCCACCGAAGTGGTCCCTGTTTATCTACTTGCAATGTCTTGCTTTCAAACTGCTAGGTTGGCAGGAGCTGGGACAAAGACGGGAGCTCATTCCGTCCTGCAGTACTCAGGAATCGAACTGCTGACTTTCCGCCTCCCAGTCAGCATCTTAGCCACTTGAGCCACTGCAGTCCCTATGGAATGGTATATAATTGTAATTGCTACTGATATATCCTTCTTAAAAATTAAAATGTTCTAATTATGGGTCATCTACAATGTCTCTTTCCGCCCTTATGCTTTATCAAGTTCTTCTTCTTCGTGGACTCTGTGAATCCACTTGAATGGGTTTATTGTGCGTATGATTTGATCTGTGCCCATTGATTTGTCTTTCAGGGTGTGTGTGTCTAAGATAGCCCTAAAGGTCTCCTCTTTCCAAGGAAGGCTCTGTTTCCCAGTCCAACGGCTCCGGCTGGGACTGATCCTGGCTGCGCTGTCCTCCAGAGATCACCCTGCCTCCGTCCCTGGGGCTTCTGTGCTTTGGCCCCCTCCGGCCACGCTGTCAAAGGTGACTCTTCCCATGACCAGTCCCTGTGCCTTCCTTTGTACACACTCAGAGGTCCTGGGGTTGGATCAGGATCCAAAGATATATAGTGGAGGAACTCCACCTCCCCTACGGACCCTGAACAGGCTGAGGGCTGGAGTCCCTAAATGCAAGACCAAATGTCTCAAGTGGGGGCTGCTGGTGGACAACAACACGCTGTGTGAATGGGGAGAGATACAGAATCCGGTTCATTTAATGGTCCGCCAATTACTGCGAGGCACTGTGGTGGCTTAGTGGGTAAGACACTGATGATAATTGGAAGGTCAGCAGTTCGAGACCTGAATACTGCATGACGGAGTGAGCGCCCATCATCTGCTCCAGCTCCTGCCAACCTAGCAGGTTGAAAGCAGGAAATTGCAAGGAGATAAATAGGTACTGCTTCAGTTGGAAAGGTAACAGTGTTCTGTGTGTGCTCCAGTGTCTTGTCATGCCTGCCACATGTCCACAGAAATGCCTGCAGACACCACAAGACAGCACTGGCTCTTTGGCTGTAAACGGAGATGAACCAAGACTTGCCACTGCCTCAGAAGCTGCACTGGTTGCCAGTGTGCCTCCAGGTGCAATTCAAGGTGCTGGTAATGATCTTTAAAGCCCTACAGGGTAGTGGTCCAGGATACTTAAGAGACCGCGTCACCCCAAGAACATCTGTCTGTCCCACCAGAGCAGACCGGAGAGGCTCTCTCATTGTGCCATCTACTAGAGGGGCGCATCTCTCTAGCACCAGAAAGAGGGCCTTCTCTGGGTCTGCTCCAGCCCTATGGAACCTCCTGCCAATTGAGCTGCGTCTCCAGACAGAGTTGCTGCCCTTCAGGAAAGGGTTAAAAACCTGGCTGGCAAGGCAGGTGTGTGGGGCACCAGTGACATGGTAACTCCGGCCTGCGGGCTAATTTAGTAGAACACACACTCTCTCTTTTAAGTGTTTCATCTTTTTTTTAAAATGTCAGGAGTTTTTTAATGGGTTTTTATTGCTTTTTAAAAAATTGCCATTGGTTTTATTTTCTGTGAAGAGCCGCCCAGAGTCTTCTTCGGAGTTGGGCGGCAATACATAAGAACATAATAAGAGCAGCCTTGCTGGAAGAGGCCACAGGAGCCCATCATCCAGTCCAGCCTTCTGTCTCACACAGTGGCTCACCATTTCCTTCAGGGTATTCTTCCCAAGGAGATGCCTTCACCTGCTTAGGATTCCCTGGAAATGGCATTTATTGAGAGATATCCCGCCTATCTCTCCAACCCGGAGGTTGTCCTTAGGTAGCCATAATTATAGCCATTGATACTCTTGTCCTCCATGAACCCGTCTAATCCTTTCTTAAAGCTGTCAAGACTGACAGCTGTCACCACTTCTTCTGGCAGGGAGTTCCATAGACCAGTGATACAAAT
The DNA here is from genome assembly GCA_035047305.1 of Bradypodion pumilum. Classification (NCBI taxonomy): domain Eukaryota; kingdom Metazoa; phylum Chordata; class Lepidosauria; order Squamata; family Chamaeleonidae; genus Bradypodion; species Bradypodion pumilum. Next base: position 529,793,789 of record JAWDJD010000001.1, read on the forward strand.
GTCTACCCAGGGGCCATTCAACAATTATGTGATCCATATATATATATTTGGGGGGGGGAATTGACACACACCCCTATGTAATCCGACCGAAATTTTAGCTTTGGTCCCCTTTTTTCCTCCTTTTAGAATTACGTAATCCAGATCTTTTGTATCGAAACCCTTAATTTTTAGAGTTTTTCACTATTGGTGCCCTATTAATGCACAGCAGCTCCAAATGGGTTGTGTAATCTTTGACCTGACACCCCACGCAATTTTTCCGTGATTCATATGGCAGACCCCCCCTCCCCCCTTCAGGTAAAGGTTTCCCTTGCTCCTAAGCCGAAGAGCCAGCGCTGTCTGCTTTTGCAGACGTTTCCGTGGTCATGTGGCAGGCATGACTAGACACCAGAGCGCCCAGAATGCTGTTACCTTCCCACCGAAGTGGTGCCTATTTATTTACTTGCAATTTCTTGCTTTCAAACTGCTAGGTTGATCCCTTCAAGGATCACATAATTGTTGAATGCCCCCCCCCGCCCGACCCCAATGACTGCCAGAAAGATGCCCCGATGAGGACTCAAAAGTGTGGCCAACGACAAAGCCGAGAGAGAGTTGGCTTCGTTTGGGCAGCCCCAGGGTTTGGTCTGGATTGAGGACACCGAAGCAGGGGTCGGCGGGCTCTGCCCATGCTCAGAGGAGCCCTTGCTTTCTTTCTCCTCCCGTCCCGAAGGCCCCTTGGCCGCGGCTGCTGCCCCCTGCGGGAGGTCTCTAGTAGGCGGCGGCGGCGGCGGCGGCGGCGGCGTGGTCGAGAGCTCGTGGCCTGCACGGGCGTTCCCTGCGCCGAAGCCCCGCCGCCCGCCCGCCCGCCCGCCCGCCCTCCGGCCTCCCCTCCTCCTCCTCCTCCGGCCTCCCTCCCTCCCTCCCTCCCTCGCGTGCGGCTCTGCCGGGCGCTTCCTCCTTCCTTCCTTCCCGCGGCTTCCCGGCTCCAGGGCTGCGGCGGGGCCGGGGAGCCCCGAGGGAAGGGAAGGGAAGGGAGGGGAGGACGGAGAGAGGGAGGGAGGGAGCGGGGTGCCTGTGCAGCCGTCTTCACTCCCCCCCCCCCGCTGCCTCTGACGAAGGACGCGCCCCGGGGGCCCCGAGTTCGAGCCCAGCCGAGGGCGAGGAGGAGGGGTCGCCAGAGCCCCCCCCACCCCCCCCCCCGGGGGCACCGTCTTCCCGGCTGGGAGGCAGGCAGGTAGGCGACTAGGCGGCCCTGGGGCTCCTGGCGGGCGGGCGGGGCAAGGCCACAGGATGGCGAGGGGGGGATGGCTGTGGGCTGAGGGAGGGGCGGCGTCGTCTAGGGCCCGCGGACGGGGGTTTGTTGGCGGGAGAGGAGGGGGGGCTTCCTTCGGGAGGTCGTGAAACGGGGCGGGTGGGGGGGGGTCTCTTAGGAGGCGGTGGGGTTTTGAAGGAAGCCCCACACCCCGGAAGAAGTGGGGGAGGGGGAGACTCTGCAAGGGGGGGAGGAAACGAAGCAGAAGCGAGGGGGTGGAATTAAAGCAAAGCAATTAAAAAGCAACGTCCATCCCACTTTTATTAGCATTTTTATTAGCATTTTTGTGCCCCCACAATATGCTGGGGACTCATTTAACCCGCCTCGGAAGGATGGGAGGCTGCGGTCAACTTTGAGTCCTGGTCTGGTCAGGATCGAACTCACAACGTGCAAGACAGCCCTTTAACCCCCTGCGCCCCCAGGGCTCTCTCATGGCAGGTTGCTTCCAGGGAACTGCTGTTCTTCATGGCCACCTGCGAATCCACACGAATCGTGGATTCACAGAGACCATTAAAAACAGTGGTGCCCAAACCTTTTGTGCTGTGGGCCGGTCACATGGTTCAGGGGGCCGGTCACTATGGCCTGAGGGCCGGATCCAGCCCACAATGCCAATTCATCCGGCCCATGAAGCCCTCGGTGCTTCCGGAAGCAGAAGTAAAACGCTTCCGGGAGCAACAAGGGCTTCAAGGGCTGGATGAATTGGTGTCATGGGCCGGATCCGGCCCTTGGGCCATAGTTTGGGCACTAAGAAGAACTTCATAGGATGTAGGGGCAGAAATAAACATTGTAGCTAAATATAAAATAAAATAAGTAAATTAGAACTTTATTTATTTATTTAACCAGGATTGTTATAGCAAGGGTCTAGCAATAGCAACCGCAGCTATGTGCCGCCCCATAGTGCACTCTCTGGGCGGTTTACAGGTTAAATAGCATATTTGCCCCCCCAAATGCTGGGGATTCATTTGACGGACCTTGGAAGGATGGAAGTGGCTGAGTCAACCTGGAGCCGCATCAGGATCGAACTCAGAAGTTTTTGGGTGCAGTACAGCAGTTTAACCACGGCGCCACCAGGCAGGGGAGAAGAGGGGAGGGTGAAGGGAGAAGTGGCTCCTCTCTGCTTCCACCCCCCCCCCATGCTCTGGGGCCGCCCCTTCGAGATGCTAATGTGGCTCATGCATTCCCCCCCACCCCTCCTGCCGGAGACCCCCGGGCCCCCAAGCCTGGCTTGCGCTGCTGACAAAAGGCATTTCGGGCTCTTCTTGGCAGGATCGTTTGAGGAAGAAGAAGGCGAGGGAGAGGAGGAAGAAGAAGAGGAGGAAGAGGAAGGCCCTGAGGAGGAGGAGGAAAAATAAGGAGAAGCAGCAGCCAAGCCAAAGTGGAGGGCCATTCCTTCGGCAGGTATTTTTTGGCGGGGCGGGCAGGCAGGCACGGCATTTGGTACCCAGTGGAAAAGCATCTCTGGCTCTCTGATGTAGCTCCTGTAAGGTACCTTCCCTTTGACATGGCACGGATGACAAGAACTCTGTGTGTGCGCCCTCTGAGCTCCCCTCAGCATCACTTCAGGTTGTTTAAGAGCGAGCCTGGGAAGAGGGGGCAATGCCCACTTTCCAATGGCAAGTCCCCCCCTCCCCTTTTGCCAGGATACTGTTTCCCGACACCTGCCGATGCTGGCGCACCTTTACCTTTATCTCCCCCTCCCACTGGTCTTCCTTCCCTGCTTCTGCCCCCTCTGCTTTTCCCTTTAGCTGGACAATGGAGAAAGGGAGATTGGGGGGGGATGTCTGGTCAGTTTCATTGTCCCTGGTCAGTTCCACATCCCAGCGCTCCCGAACGTAGGTAAGGTGGGAATTTTAAGGCTAGGTAGGTAAGGTGGGAATGCTTGATTGCCTTGCAGAGTGTATTTTAAGTGCAAATCTCTTGAGAGGTTGGTTGGTTGGTTACGAAAAGTGTAACACTGTGTTGTCTAGGTGCCTGTATAGCAGTCATGGCAATCCTTGGCACTCCAGGTGTTCTTGGACTTCAATTCCCAGAAGCCCAAGTCTCTGTGAATCCACACGAATGGGTTTACTGCGCGTACGCGCAGTAAACCCATTCGTGTGGATTCACAGAGACTTGGGCTTCTGGGAATTGAAGTCCAAGAACACCTGGAGTGCCAAAGATTGCCATCACGGCTGTATAGGATAGAAGGTCCCTAAACCTACAGATGTTCTTGCTACAGGACTTTAGAGAATCAAACCCTGGTGTGCCTCTATTCATTTGGTCTTTTTTTCCCCCCTCCGAAAGCTTTTTCTTTGAGTTAGTTCACGGAGGCACTTCCGTTGTCTGGGAATTCAAAAGGAAAATGGTATGAGCTCTCCTTCTCCACTCTCAAGGTTTAGAAGGGAAGGCATTTTTCCCCCATGCAACCAAATCTGAGCAGATGCTGCTCTTTTCTTTTTGGACACTACATTGTTTCCCCCATTGTATCTCCCTTCCCCATCACCTCTTAAACTAGGAAAAGCGCAGAATGTCTTTTGACCACGTCTTGCTCCAGGAGTGAATCTGCTTTCCTATGTCCATATTTATTTATTTATTCCATTTCCAAAACTTTGCCAACAAAATAAGCTAATTTAAATAAGGTTGCCATTGGTAGAGAGGTTTCCCAGGCTCTTAATTAGATGCTCAATGTTTTGGCAGGCTCTCTGGCACGGATAGGCTACAGAACAAAAGATCCCCCTCTTGCCCAGAAAGAAAATACAGTGGGGGCGAGTGTGCCAATTACGTAATTGGTATTCTTGGACAAAAGCTTGCCGGACGGGCAGACTGGCTGTTTCTTCCTCCCTCCTCCTCCTCCTCCCCATGCTTGGCTGGGTGCTTATCGTTGAAAAGCAAAAGGAAAACCCCTTTTCCATGGCTTTGTCCAATCCAAGAGATCGTGGGAGTTGTCCTGCGCCACGTGTAATTTGCTTTTTCTTTCTTTCTTGCAAAATAAAAACTGAGATAGAGCCATGCTCACACACACACACACACACACACACATGCACACGTGCACACGCGCACACACACACGTGCACGCGCACACACACACACCATGTATCCTCTTTTCCTCTTTTAGCAGAATGTTTTCATTCTTCAAGACTTCATGTTACAATGCAAAAGAACAGTGGTGGCTCAGTGGTTCAGCTCATGGGAGTTGTTGACTGGAAGGTCAGTTTGAAAGCAAGAAGTTCATCATCAATTAATTTATATCCCGCTTTCCTCGCCCAATGGGCGACACAAAGCGGCAGAGGCAGTCACAATACAGAAAAATCACAGAAAATACAATATATCACAGTGCAATAACAATAAATACAATAAAGAGCAGTTACATAATAAAACAATTCAGTTCAAAAAACCAGCACAAAGTGCACTTCGGAGGGAGCGGAGGCAGCGACGGGCGACCAGCGCACCTGGCTCCCATCTCCGGAGCATTGGTGTGGCTCCGGAGAGAGCCCGAGAGTCCTCCAGTGTGGGGTCGTTTTCGGCTTTTCTCCCCTCCGGCAGGCAGGGCTCGGAGGGGGCGGAGGCAGCGATGGGCAACCAGCGCACCTGCCTCCCATCTCCGGAGTGTTGCTGTGGCTCTGGAGAGAGTCCGTGAGTCCTCCAGTGTGGGGTCGGCATTGGCTTTTCTTGCAAGTAGATAAATAGGGACCACTTCGGTGGGAAGGTAAACAGCATTCTGTGCACTCCGGTGTCTAGGCATGCCTGCCACATGTCCATGAAAACATCTGCAGAGGCAGACAGTATTGGCTCTTTGGCTATAAACAGAGATGAGCACCGAACCCTAGAGTCAGACATGACTGGTTTTTGAACAAGAGCGACCTTTACCTATGACAATGCAAGCATTGGAGGGCCACACATATTCACGATTCTTGCCTCTGTTTTGACACTTCTAAGTTTCTAGCACCCACCGCTCAGCTCTGTTCTTGGTGGATAATCAGATAAGCTCGGCTGGGCTGATAAATTCTCTGCCTTTGCAAGCTTTGGAGCACTTTAAATTATTTTTTATGGGAAAGGTTGCCTGCCTTGAATGACCCAGGTTGGAAGGAGTAGGGATGATCCAGGGGATGCTCTCTTGGCAGAGATGCGCTGAGACGCGTGCTTGGGGAAAGAGATTGGCTGCCAGCTGTGATGTGAGATTGACTCCCTCCGTGACCCTTAAAGAAAGAGACTTGAGTGGATTGTGATGAGATTGAGCGCTGCTGCTGCCACCGGCGCAGGCCTCTGGCTGGCTTTGTGTCCAGGCCTCCGTCGGATCCTCTCCTGGCCTTGTTGCTATGAAACATGGCTTGCTTCATCAGGAGGGCTGCATTTGATTTATGAGATGAGAGGCTTGGCAGGTTAGCCATTCAGTTGACATGCTGGGGAAGGGGCTGGGAGGGAAAGAGGGGACCGTCATCTGTGTAAGTATCATTTGGGCATTTACACCAGCAGCAGAGCATAACGAGCGCATGCTTGGCGTTATAGTCCTCAACACGAGCAGGCCTGCTCCAGGAAATGCGTGCAGGGATAGCGCAGAAGGGAAGGAAGGACCCTAGACTTGTTCCAGAAACTCCTAGTACACTGATAATGAACCTTGGCACTCCAGATGTTCTTGGACTTTCATTTCAAGTTTTATTTGTATCCTGCCTTTCTCTACCCAATGGGTGACTCAAGGCGGCCAACAACAAACAAAAGATACAATGAAATACAAAAAAGCAATACCAGCAAGGTAAAGGTTTCCCTCGCTCAAAAGCCAGTCGTATCTGACTCTAGGGTGCAGTGCTCATCTCTGTTTCAAAGCCGAAGAGCCAGCGCTGTCTGCTGCTGCAGACATTTCTGTGGTCATGTGGCAGGCAAGACTAGACACCAAAGTGCACAGAACGCTGTTACCTTCCCATCAAAGTGGTCCCTATTTATCTACTTCCAATTTCTTGCTTTCGAACTGCTAGGTTGTCAGGAGCTGGGACAAAGACGGGAGCTCATTCCGTCCTGCAGTACTCGGGAATTGAACTGCTGACCTTCCGCCTCCCAGTCAGCATCTTAGGCACTTGAGCCACTGCAGTCCAAGCATTACAAAAATAAATACGGCATAGATCATAGAAAAAATGAAAACATAGCAATACAAAATAATTTGTACAATCAATATTAGATTATAAGCAACACAGTGGTAAAGTCTACAGACAATACCATATACAAGTTCAGTACAAAGTAACATATCAGCATCATAAAGTACAATAATAACAAGAAATAACAATACAGTAAAAAAAATGACTGTGCACTAAAATTCCCAGAAGCCCAAGTCCCTGTGGATCCACGTGAATGGGTTTATTGCATGTACGCACAAGTAAACCCATTCATGTGGATCCACAGAGACTTGGGCTTCTGCGAACTGAAGTCCAAGAACACCAGGAGTGCCAAGGTTTGCCATCACGGTCATAGTGGCTGACCGCTGTGCATTAAATTAAATTTAAAAATTAAATTGGGGAATTTTGATAGTTGTCATAGAGGAAACTCATTGGGCCATCTCACTCAAAAAAAGAATCATAGAATTTCATAGAACCGTGATGGTGAACCTTGGCACTCCAGATGTTCTTGGACTTCAATTCCCAGAAACCCAAGCCCCCGTGAATCCACATGAAGGGGTTTACTGCGATTCATCCGGCCCGTGCTGCCCTCATCGCTCCCGGAAGCGGAAGTAAAATGTGCCCATACAGTTAAGACTCTTTTGGGTTAACCCTTCCTCCATACGGGCACTTTTTACTTCCTCTTCCGGGAGCGACGAGGGTGGTGCGGGCCGGATGAATCGCAGTAAACCCCTTCGTGTGGATTCACGGGGGCTTGGGCTTCTCGGAATTGAAGTTCAAGAACATCTGGAGTGCCATGGTTCGCCATCACTGTCATAGAATAACTGAGTTGAAAGGAGTCTTTTATGCCATCAAATCCAACCCCCCGCTCAATGCAGGAATCAAAATCAAAGCAAATATGACAGATGGTTCTCCAACTCTCTCTTCAATGCTTCCAGTGTTGGAGTGCTCAGCACCTTTTGAGGCAATTGGTTCCACTGTCATTCTGCTCTCACTGTGAAGATGTTTCCCCTTAATATTTAGCAAGAAAAATAAGATCCCTAATGGCTGTGGGGAAGAAAAAATAATGGCCCAAGGTCATCTCAACAGGTGGTGATGTAGGAGAGGGGAATGATGTGCTTTTATCCCACCTGTCTATCTCTGTTTATTCCTCTCCTCCATGTCCAGGTTACTTAAGATGTGCTTTGCTCTCCAACAACTTCTTTTGCCTGCCTTTTAAAATAGCATCCCTGCACTTACTTTCTTACCAGGTCTTTGATGCACAGAAAAGAAAACCTGGGTTGCCCCATGAGCCCCGATGGGGATCATTTGAGGAGAGGGGCCACTGGGGAACATCGTAGCCACTGCTTAGTTGGCACCTGTCCTCTGCCACAGCTCTTGCCAACCTAGCAGTTCAAAAGCAAGAAATTGCAAATGGGTAAATAGGGACTACTCTGGTGGGGGGAAAGGTCTTGGGGACATGAAAGGAGACTCATTCGGGCATCCCCTGAGCAGAAGTGCTTCTCCAGCAAAAGTCCTTTCAACCCAGAATAATTTCTGACACGAAATTATTATTACTACCTGTGCATCAGCAATGAGAAGTATCCCAAGGAGTGTGTGTGACCCTAATTCCCACTTATTTCTATTTGCTGTCTCTTCTTCTTCCTCCTTTCTTCTTCCTCTTCTTTCTCCTCCTCTTCCTCTTCTTCTTCTTTCTCCTCCTCTTCCTCTTCTTCTTTCTCCTCCTCCTCTTCCTCTTCCTCTTCTTCTTCCTCTTTCTCCTCCTCTTCCATGTCTAGGTCAGACGTGAAACTGCCAAAAAAGCCACCTTTTGGTGAGTTCATTCTGCAGTTTCCTTTGCCCAACCTAGTGTGAGAAAGATTAGCTGGCAACACAAGGTGGTCATTGTCTAGGGTACACCTGATTGTGGTTCAAAAATACCACAAGGATCTTTCTGTGTACCTCCCATCCCAATTTGTGAACACCTTAGAGAAGAAGCAACAAATGCAAGCTTTTACCAATCTGACCCGTCCCATCCTGATTATCCTCCCCCCCTCCCCCCGGACTCCGTGGTTGCCAACTGATCAGAGAAAGCAGACGTGAGGTGTCCCTTTGATTTTAAGCAGCAACTAAAATTATAATTTGAGCAGGTTTTCCCCTGGAGAAGCAAGGAGGATTTGCAGCAGAAGCTGCTATTATAGCACAGGAAGGAAAGATGTGGTGTTCTTTTAAAGTGGCATTTTAGAGTGAATTTGCAGAGAGGGATCCCTGTTGGCCCATTGCATCACCTTTAACACAAAGGAAACAAAAATCAAGAAAAAGAGAAGTGTTTTGCATCTATGGTGTGACAACTGCAAGGGCATTTTTGTGTGTGCATTTGGGTTTTTGTTTTCTATGTGTGTGGGTAATACATGGAATCAGTTTGGGAAAGGGAGATGTGAAAACTGTTTGTGTTACTCTGGGCTCATTGAAATCTTTGTGCATTGGGTCCCATGGTAAAAATTAATACAGGAGAACATACTAAAAATTGGGTGGGTGGGTTGGGTGCATTCGTGTGGCTGTGTGGGTGTGCTTTCCAATCTACTGCTGCCTTTTCCCAGCTGGACAACCAACTGATGTCTTGGACTACATGTCCCAGAATCCCCTACTCCCCCACCAGTATTGTCCAGAAAGATGTGCAGCAGTGGCTTAACTAATTCTGTTCGTGCCTGAGACTAGTGTTTTACCTTTACTACACTTATAATCTTCTAAGGATGTCTCTGTTTATCCTCGCAACAAGTGGCTGAAGTTGATGAGGTTGAAACAGAGAGCAGGATAAAATTAGCCCAGAGTCAAACAGTAAATTTCACATTAGAGCGTGGGTTTCTTGGCTGGGGGGAGGAAGAATTCCTGGCTTCCACGTAGGGAAACCTTTGGGTCATGGAAGTATCACCCCAGGGACTGTGGTGTGTACCTATTCCTATGTGGAAAGCTAGCTGGCAGAAGGGCTGTGTGGCGGAATGCTTAGAATCTGGATGTGGGGAGACCTGGGCTCAAATCCCTGCCTGGTTGCAAAACTCACTGGGTGACCATTGGGTCAATCTTGCTCCCTGCCACTGGCCTACCTCAGAGGGTTGTGGTGAGGATAAAATAAATGGGGTGGGGGTGGGGTGGGGGAGACAGACATTTTGAATTCATTGGAGAGAAAGCAGGCGCAACAACAGCATCAGGAATAATAAGAGTGACCCTTGTGTGGATTTTTATGGGACTGTGGTGGCTCAAGCAGTTAAGACACTGAACTTGACTGGAAGGTTGGCAGGTCAGCAGTTCGAGACCTGAGTGCTGCACAATGGAGTGAGCTCCCATCTCTGTCCTGGTTCCTGCCAACCTAGCAGTTCAAAAGCAAAAAAATTGCAAGTAGATAAATAGGAACCACTTTGGTGGGAAGGTGAACAGTCTTCCATACGCTCCAGTGTTTAGTCATGCCTGCCACATGTCCACGGAAACATCTGCAGATGCAGACAGCGCTGGCTCTTTGGCTGTAAACAGAGATGAGCACTGAACCCTAGGGTCAGATACGGCTGGCTTTCAAGCAAGGTGTGCATTTATATTTTTCTACATTGCAGTGTTTCAGTGGGCCTTTCCTGGAAGGATTCCCCACCCCCCACCCCCCAGTTGTAAAAATACTAGAGGCTGTTATTACCTGGCATTGCTGCTGGTAACACCAAATTGTTCCGTCAAGAGGCTGTTAATTGCCTGACGACCTGAGAATTAATCATCCCGTAACACCTGCAGCCTGTGAGGTAATTGAGAGCAGTGGGAAATCTTTTCCTCCCCGCCTTGGAAAGCAGCTTAGCTTTTGGGTCCGTGTTCCTTTGAAGACCAAACTCCTCCCAGACCCAGTGAGGAATAATCTCCCTTCAAATATAAGGCTTGAAGCGGAAGAAGTGCAACGAAGGAGAATCCAGCCAGGGCGGCCATTGATTCAGAGGTTCTGCGACCGGGCTGTGGTCTTCACGGTGGTTGGTACCCTGTTGCTTACCAACGCACGGTGCCCATGATCAGGTTTCCAAGGTATGTGAGATATTAAAAGGCAGTGGTTTACACGCACACATAGAGACACACACGGTGAGTTTATCTGACCAAAGCAGAAGCTAAGCAATGACCCTCTATACTGCCCCGTAGCATTTAGTGCACTCTCTGGGGGATACACAAGTTAAGTAGCCTTTTGACCCCAACATGCTGGGGACTCATTTGATTTACCTTGAAAGGATGGAGGAGGCTGAGTCAACCTTGGGCAACAGTTGAACCCCTGGGCCACCAGGGCTGTATAATGACAGTGGCTTACCTGTAACTGCTGTCCTGAGAATCCACACGGATAGGTTTACTGCGCATTCATGTAGATTCACAGAGACCATGAAGAAGAACTTCTTGAGAGGATAGCTAATTGCATGGGTTGTCTCCATCCCTTCCAAGCTGGGTTTGATAATAAATCATGTAGACTCCGCTTCTTGTGCAGATCTACCCCTCTGCCAACAATTTTCATCTTTGAAATTTAGCACTTCTGAGATTGATTCTGCGTACACAGTTTTGCCAAGAAACAGTGGGGTTAGGGCCTTTTTTTTTGCAACTCTGTTTATTTTATCACATCTTCTGTGAAGAAGAGGCATGTGATTCCTCGGCGCACAGTTTTTGAGAAGTGTAGAACTAAGCATTTGTGACAAGATCTTCTAGATGGAAAACTGCCCAACAATTTTGCTGCAGCCTCTGGAAGAGCATGACATTTTGCATGGATTAAGAACATAAGAACAGCCTTGCTGGAAGAGGCCACAGGAGCCCATCATCCAGTTCAGCATTCTGTCTCACACAGTGGCTCCCCATTTGCTTCAGGGTATTCTTCCCAAGGAGATGCCTTCACCTGCTTAGGATTCCCTGGAAATGATATTGAGAGATATCCTGCCTATCTCTCCAACCCGGAGGTTGTCCTTAAGTATCCATAATTATAGCCATTGATACTCTTGTCCTCCATGAACTTGTCTAATCCTTTCTTGAAGCTGTCAAGACTGACAGCTGTCACCACTTCTTCTGGCAGGGAGTTCCATAGACCAGTAATCCTCTGGGTGAAAAAGTACTTTCTCTTATTTGTTTGAGAACTAGTACCCAAAAGTTTCATGGAGTGTCCCCTAGTTCTAGTGTTATGCGATAGGGAAAACAGTTCCTTATCTACTTTGTCCACACCGTGCATGATTTTATAAACTTCAATCAGGTCACCTCTTAGACGTCGTCGTTCAAGAGTGAAGAGGCCCAACCGTTGCAGCCTCAGATGGTAAGGAAGGTATTAGCGGAATACATTTACTGAAAAGTGTAAACCCTGCACAAATAAGTGCTTCATGCGACAACATTGAAGTAGAATCTTTATTTCAGCATGAATAACCTTTGGCTTTGAATGCATCTAAAACAGAAGGCCGTATTTAGATAGATTTGTCCATTAAAACAATCTGATTACTATTTTTTTAAAAAAATAAAAAAAAAATCATTGATTTCTGTCCACCGTAATCTCTTGTGTTGTGCCTGTATCTTCCCTCCCTCCTTTTTCATGTCAAATATTAAAGCCATCCTCCTTCAACCTTGTGCCCTTTAGATGTGCTTTGATTACAAGCATGGTCGTCTGGGGAATGCGCTGGTGGAAGTCAATGCACCTGGAGAGGGTCAGAGTTGGGGCCAGCGCCACTTCCAAATCTCTCATGCTGGGAGAAATGTGTACACAACATCTTGACAACTATTGCAATCCAGGCTGCCGCACAATTGAGTAATTGTATTACAGTATCCAGTGGAATTTTGCCTGAATGAAACAGGAGAAAATACATCGGAAGTTTATCCATCGAACTGCACCCAAGCCTTCTCTAATGCACTCTATTTCCATGCTATCCTTCTCAAAATAAAGAGACATGGGAAGGCTTACATAATATTTAAAATACAATATCAAGACAGGACAAGTATTTCTTTTTTTACAAGTTAAATCTATTTAAATAAATAGTGAGAGGAATGCCATTCATGGGAGCCAGTATCTTACGAAACATCAGGCTGCAATGTCCCTTCCTGCAGGCAGAAGGGAGGATCCTAGGCTCATCTCCTGTGGAAGGGAGTCCCACAGGTCGAAAGCAGCTACCTAGAAGACTATCGCTTATGTTCTCGGTAGATATTCCTGTGAGACTTAAACCTGGTGGGTGAAAACACAGCCCTCCTTATTGCCTTAACCCAAATCACTTAGGGTTTTATATGTCAAAACTGACACTTTGAAATGTGTGAAGAGATGGACGGGTAGCTAGTAAAGGGAGGGATTTGGGTTCTGATGTGCACTTTAGTTGCTCCATCTTGGAGTTTGAATCCTTTCCAAAAGCAGCTCCATATAAAAATACATTAATGTAATTCTAGATCAGGAGTGCCCAAATTATGGCCCGGATGTAGGCCATGACACCAATTCATCCGGCCCGCGAAGCCCTCGTCGCTCCCGGAAGCGGAAGTAAAACGCGCCCATGCGGGCGCGTTTTACTTCCGCTTCCGGGAGCGACGAGGGCTTCGCGGGCCGGATGAATTGGTGTCATGGCCTACATCCGTCCCCTGGGCCATAGCAACCAATCCCCTGAAACACATGACCGGCCCTCATCCCAAAAGGTTTGGGCACCCCTGTTCTAGATAGTGACCCAGGTAGATTTGCAACCGAAGATACATTTCTGTCAGTTTTAGATGGAAGGATAGTGCTTTGCTGTGGGGCGAGTTTGGAAGTTGTGTGTTACAAGTAACACCCTTGCCTGTAGGCACATTATTTCAAAAGTAACATGTTGGGTGCAAACAAAGTCTCATTGTTAGAGCAAGAAGTAACATCTTCCAGTTACTTTGCAAAGCTACACTATTTTTAGAGACAAGTGTGTTGGGCAATGCAACGGAGCCACTTTTTCAGCCGTGAATTACTTTCCCTAAATGCAGTACCTCCATGCATCATGGAAATGCATTGCTTTTAAAAACCATAGATGTGTGGCCCCTTGAACACTGGTTGGGGGGGGTCTGTCTGTAGACAAAAGGCCACTACAAGACAGCTGATCTTGCCAGGTTTTCTTGTTGGGCCAGGGGGTTTCAGCTTCCACAATAATAACCCATCTGGACACTCCAGGTCATGCAAGGTTGGAGTGGTGGCCCCAAAGAGTGCTCATTTGTGCATGGAGGGAATTGGGCGGCAGGACCTGCTTGAAAAGTTCCCCAAGCAAAGGAAGGGAGTTGGGTAAGTGGGCCAGGCACAGATTTGGCCTAGCGTGGCGGCTCTCTGTTCTGCTTTGCCGGCTGTGGTTGCCGGCTGGCCATGCGCCACGTCTTCTGGCTGGGGAGCGATTGAGCAGCTGAGACCGTCCAGACATTCCCCCTTGCTCTCAGCTGCCCAGCCATCTGGAAGGGCGATGGAAAGGCCCATGTTCAGCTCCGCCTTTGTTTGGGGTGGCTTAGTGACCCCACTCCTCTTCCCACCTGACCTCCCAAATGCCATTCATCCTTTCAGTCTCCTCCTTCCAGGGAAGCATTGCCACAAAGCGGGGCTGCGGTCGGTGTTTGAGATGACCTGGAGGGTGTGTTGTTGTTGTTCTAATCCGTGTACATGGAGTACATTATTTAGGCCACCATCAGCATATACATTTGTACGTGGTCTTGTAGAACTGAGTATAGAAGGTAACGGTTGCACTGTTTAACATTGTTGATGAACTTCTGAAGGGTGGGGTGCTAATTTTTTTATATTTTTATATTCAAATTTATATGCCGCCCAATCAGGTAAACCCGACTCTGGGCGGCTCACAACAAGTTAAAACAACTAATGTTAAATGACTGTACACACAGCTTAGTGGTTAAGAGGCTGAGCTTGGAGACAGGAAGGTCAGGTTTCCATACCTGAGGGCTGCACTTGGGACATGAAAGGAGCCACATTCAGACGTGTCCTCTTAGCGGGGTTTCTCCAGCAAAACTCCTCTCAACCCGGAGTAATTTCTGACATGAAATTATCATTAGCCAACTGAATTAATTTTGCTATCAGGAATATGCAGGTTGGGCAGTTTTTGAGAAAAGAAAAATAACTTTTTGGCACCGCAAAAGTGTGCAGAGGAGGGATTAGAAAGCTCTGTTTTCCACGAGTATTTTGAACCTAAAGAACATAGGATTGACTTGTGGTGGTAGGGAAAGGGATAGTGGCCATATGGGTTCAAGTTCTGTGTCTGCCATGGAATAACCCTAGGGAAGCAACTGCGCATCTATTGTGGGAACAAACATTTTGCCTCTTTTTGTTAAAATGTAATTTAATTTTGTTATAGATTAGGGGTGTGTCTGACCGAGAAACAGAGTCACCAGAATGCTGTGCCATGTTTTGCAGCTGGAACACTTTGATGATTTCCTTGAACTGCATCTCCAGGGAAGAACGGGCAGTTGCTAAGAGACGTTCAAATCTGTATTTCTCACTAGAGTCTCAGATACTAACTCAGTTTCACTTCAGGGAAGTGTCTTTGTGTCTGAAACGTGAGATGAGCCACTGAACCATTGAGTCTTGGGCTGCTTCCTGAAAGCAATAAAAGTTTCCATTTGGGCACCTAAGGCCTTAGATCCATGATGGTGAACCTTGGCACTCCAGATGTTCTTGGACTTCAATTCCCAGAAGCCCAACCCCCCATGAATCCACATGAATGGGTTTGCTGCGATTCATCCGGCCCACGCCGCCTTCGTCACTTCCGGAAGTGGAAGTAAAACACGCCCGTACAGTTAAGGCTATTCTGGGTTAACCCTTCCTCCGTCCGGGCGCATTTTACTTCTGCTTCCAGGACCAATGAGGGCGGCGTGGGCTGGATGAATCACAGCAAACCCATTCATGTGGATTCACGGGGGCTTGGGTTTCTGGGAATTGAAGTCCAACTGGAGTGCCAAGGTTCACCATCATGGCCTTAGATGTTTCCATAGTGCTGGACATTGCAAGGTCATTTTGGTTGGTAGGGCCTTTGAGGTCATCTCAGGCTTTCCCCTTTCCTTCTGAGTTTAGCGGCAGTCCTTATAATACCTGGAAGAACATTAATTTTTCTGCAGGAATAGTATACATGGCAAGCTTATCTCTGCTGCAGGGACTGTCGTGGCTTAGTGGTTAAGACACTGAACTTGATGACTGGAAGGTCGGCAGGTCAGCAGTTTGAGACTGCTGCACAGTGGAGTGAACTCCCGTCATCTGTCCTAGCTCCTGCCAACCTAGCCATTCAAAAGCAAGAAATTGCAAGTAGGGTACCATTACCGACCGGGAGGAGGACATGGACGGTGACTTTGGACTCTGTCCTTTGGGGTGTTTCTGCTGCTGGCGGTCTCTTTGGGGGCTTCAGAAAAGAGGTTGCCGAAGGGATGGATGGTCGGAAGAGAATGACATTGGCTGGTCCCTTGTTCTTTAAACATACCTAGCTTGGAGGCCAAGTGACCACTACAGAAACCAAGGCCAATTCTGATATAACATCTCTGCTAGAAGGGAAGTCTGAGGAACAGAAAATAGGGGAAGGGGATAGCTAAGAGACTGCGTCTCCCCAAGACTATCTGTCCATCCAACCAGAGCGGACCGGAGGGGCTCTCTAATTGTGCCATCGGCTCGAGGGGTTCGTCTCTCTAGCACAAGAAGGAGGAGGGCCTTCTCTGTGTCCGCTCCGGCCCTAGGGAACCTCCTGCCAGTGGAATTATGGCTGCAGATGGACCTGCTGCCCTTTAGGAAAGAAAACCTGGCTGGCGGGGCAGGTGTGGGGCACCGATGGAGGGGTGACCCCCGCCTGCTGGCTTATATAATTAAGATTTCTCTCTCTCTTTTAACATATGGGGTAAGTGGGTAAATTATTTAGATTTTTAATGGGGTTTTAAGGGCTTTTAGTTAGTTTTTGATGTTACTGTTAATTGCTGTTAGCCGCCCAGAGTCGTTGCCGAGTTGGGCGGCAATAGAGACTTGAAGAATAAATAAATAAAAAATAAGCAGGTGATCAGCATTTTAAAAAACGAATCCGTCCACAGGGCTGATCCAGCACAAATGCAGGAACCATTTTGTGGTTTGGTCTCAAGAAGCATCACACTTGGGTAGCATTGGGCACAGGTGTGTCTCCAGCATACTGGGCCAGCTCCAGGTTTTACTCGGATTTAGAAAACAGCTGGCCAAGGTGCTGGATCTGTTTTGGGTTTAGGCCTCAGGACCCTGGACAGCTCATGTAAAGTTCAAACTGGAGCAGATTTGATGCCTTCCTGATGTCGGTGTGGGGGCCTCATCGGACAGGTCCCCTGTCCTCATCATCCTCTAGATCAGTGTTTCCCAACCTTTGGTTCTTGGACTTCAATTCCTGGAAGCCTAAGTCAATTCCCCAAAGCACTGATCAGCCAATGGACTGACTTAGGCTTCTGCGGATTGAAGTCCAAGATCCAAAAATTGGGAAACACCTGCTCTGTGAATTCACACAAATGGGTTTACTGCACATACGCACAGTAAACCCATTCGTGTGGATTCACAGAGCAATTTTCCCCAACCTTTGGTTCTTGGACTTCAATTCCCAGAAGCCTAAGACAATCCCCCAAATCAGGGGTGCCCAAACTTTTCAGGCCGCAGGCCGGTCAGAAGGTTCAGGGGGCTGGTCACTATGGCCCATGGGCTGGTCACTATGGCCCATGGGCTGGTCACTATGGCCCATGGGCTGGTCACTATGGCTCATGCAAAAAGGGGAAGGAAATGGCTGGGTGTGCGGACAATGATGATGAGGAAAACACCCAAAAAGATACAATATGATATAATCAAATCAAAACAGGCAGGGCATAAAGAAGGTGCATACAATATTTAATTGGACAACATTGATATAAATACAAGTCTAGTCAACAAACATGAACTGTATAGTGAAATAGCAAATAATATTCTGGGGTGTTAAGTACTATAAAGGTCACTTATATTAGCATAGGTACTAAAATGGACATAGAGACAAGCTGTATCAATGTAGCAATTATATATCAGTATATATAACAGATCATCTAACACAACAGATAATACTCATTGTAAGGATACTTTTTCCAAATATACAACAAGCGTGTTCGTAAGGGGGTACGAAATGCTGCATCACCAACAGTAAGAGGCGCAGATAACACAATCCAGAGTAAAATAGGTCCGTGGGGAAAAATATTATTTCAAAATCTACTAAGCACAAATACAGTCCAAGTGGTGCAATGCAAAGAAATCGATGATATCCATCCGGTAAGACAGGCTATTTCGAAAAGTTTCTTCATCAGAAATCTTAAGCAAAGGAGTAATAAGTGGGCTTAAACACCTCTCAAGGGAAATTCATATTGGGCTGGAGCCCCTTTAGGGAGTCAGGTTAGTTAACCACCACCCAACACTCGGCATTGAGTCACTGGCTGTATGGTCTATTCCCCTACCGTAGCGCGATGTCCAGCCAGACATTAACCTGGGTTTAAATCCCCTGCTTGGACACAGAAGGCTACAAGTGGCTGGAAATGGCAAATACAGTAGTTCACAAATACTCAGGGGCCTAGTTAGGGCCACTGTTGGAAGCAACTTAACATAATTAATGTGGGCCTTATTTTCCAGTCTGGTCAGATTATCCTGCTATGGTAATAAGAGTAGACCCATGATGGCGAACCTTGGCACTTCAGATGTTCTTGGACTTCAATTCCCAGGAGCCCCTGTGAATCCACATGAATGGGTTTACTGCGATTCATCCAGCCTGCGCCGCCCTTGTCACTCCTGGAAGTGGAAGTAAAACACGCCCGTATGGAGGAAGAGTTAGCCCGGAAGAGTCTTAAGTGTACGGGTGCCTTTTACTTCCGCTTCCAGGAGCGACGAGGGCGGCGCAGGCCGGATGAATCGCAGTAAACCCTTTCGTGTGGATTCACGGGGGCTCCTGGGAATTGAAGTCCAAGAACATCTGGAGTGCCAAGGTTCACCATCACTTGGCTATACTCTGAATGTCCCCAAACGATGAGTTCAGATGCAGGCAATGGGGTGGGGACACTTCAATGAGAGAGCAAAGCTGTTAACAGGAAAGCATTTTAGGCAGACATGATGAAAAATCTGTGGACGGGCTTTCTATACTGTTTATAGACTCTCTATCCTTCATAGCCTCTGGTCTTCCTTCCCATTAATTGCATGCATGCTGAGTATTGTTTTCCGTGCGTCCATAAAACTGTGGCACCCTTTGCTGAATATGGAATATAAAGCAAGATGTGACTTCCAGAGCATATCCATGCTATTCTTTTCATGTATAGTTTCCAGAAATGCACACAGGAGGGGAATAATGGAGAGAGGGCTGTACAGAATAGAGATTGTTGAGTGGGGGAGAGCGAGATAAGACGTTTCTTACTGGATTGGGTCTTATCTGCTCTCTTGGCATTTGCCTTTGATCTGGAAGCTGCCGGGATTTTATTCCTGCATGGAGGCTTGTCAGGTTTTGCTGTTGGCAAAGAAGATAAATTTTGCAGGAGCTGAACTGCGTGATAACATTGACCTCCTAAGAGGAGGTTGGCTTTTCTGCAATTTAGTTAAGTTTGGCGATAGACAGAGGCTGCACTGACTGTAAGGCAATTAAAACTGTGACTGGCTCCAGCAATATGTTTGCTTTTACAATCTGTCTGCAAATATGTAAAAAAACAACAACACTTGGTCAACTTCTGCTGTGCATCGGGGAACAGTGAAGTGAATGGGGAGCAGACCTCTAGGCTAGACTGACAGAAGGTCTAATCAGGAGTTCTCAACCTTTTTAAGCCAGGGGCCAGGTCACGCTCCCTCAGACAGCTTTGGGGGCCAGATAGCTGTTTTGCCCTTCCTCCACCACATGGCACTTCCTGGTGTGGTGGAGGCAGTGGGGAGCCACATGAAATGGTGTCATGGGCTGCATCCGGCCCACAGGCTGCCGGTTGAGAATCCCTGGTCTAAATCTTCAGATGCGACCAAGTATAGAAGCATAGACTAACGGAGGTGGAAGGGGCCTGCGAGATCATCCAGTCCAACCCCCTGTTCAAGGCAGGAATCCAAATCAAAGCAGATCTGGCCGAGGGTTGCTTTCCGGCTTTCTTTTGAACGTTTCTAGTGTTGGTGCGCTCACCACCTCCCAAAGTCATGGCTCCCATTGTCATACTACTCAAACAGTTACTGTATATACTCAAGTATAAGTCGGGGGTTTTAGCCTCCAAAGTGAGGTCCAAAAATGGGACTCAGCTTATACTCAGCTTAAACACTCAAAGACATACCCACACAAATGTCTGAATTAATTAGTTTTACTGTATTTTCATGTATTTTAACTATTGTGACTCATTAGCTGCTGCTGCATTTTCCACCCTCGATTTATACTTGGGTCAACCTATTTTCCTAGTTTCAAAGGTCCAAATAAGGTACCACGACTTATATTTGGGATGATTTATAGTCGAGTATGTACGGTAAGAGGTTTTTCTTGATATTCAGCCTCTATGCGGCTTCCTGTATCTTGAGTCCATTGTTATGTGTCTTGCACTCTAAGATGTTCAAGTTGTGCGTGGGGGTATGAAATCCCGGTAAAGAACTCTTACATGGAAATTTTCAAGATTTTCGCAGGAAAAAGAATGAATCAGAGAGTTTAAGCAGAGCCAGAGGTTGGGAATTGGACTCCACGTTGTGCCTTCATGACAGGCACTGGACTCAGTGATAGATACGATTCCTTCCAGTTTTGCAGTTCTTATATTATTATATTATTAATATGTTTAGGTAAAGGTAAAGACCATACTTGCTCGAAAGCCAGTCGTATCTGACTCTAGGGTTCAGTGTTCATCTCTGTTTATAGCCAAAGAGCCAGTACTGTCTGCATCTGCAGATGTTTCTGTGGACATGTGGCAGGCATGACTAGACACCAGAGTGCATGGAATGCTGTTTGCCTTTCCACCGATGTGGTACTCATTTATCTATTTGCAATTTCTTGCTTTCGAACTGCTAGGTTGGCAGGAGCCGGGACAGAGACTGGAACTCACTCCATTGTGCAGCACTCAGGTCTCGAACTGCTGATCTGCCGACCTTCCAGTCATCAAGTTCAGTGTCTTAATCACTAAGCCACCGCAGTCCCTGTAATTAATATGTTTACACTTTGCAAATCTTGAATGAATGTTCCCATTGGAGACTTGGCAAAAAAACAGCACTCTCTTTTCATGCCAAGTCATTTAGTGTAATAATCAAAAACTGCCAAAGAGAAATAGCATCCACATTTTGTAGAAAGATCAAATGTTTGGCAAGGTGAAAGATTATCATATTGTTAACATTTAATTTTGGACCAATTAATCGCAGAAGGGCCTAACAAAATGGTCTTTGTGGTTAACAAACAGATAAGGCCATATAAACTGGGGAGTTGGGGGGGCAATAATGTGATGTGAAACCATGTCTTGTCAGGGCAAATCCTAGTGTTGTTTTTTTATGGGAGCCTGTATCATCTCGACAAACCATATTGGCCAAAAAAAACCACCTAGAATCTAAAACCATAGATCGAAGCTGATTTACAAGCCACAGTTTGGGCAGATGTTGGTTTAGTTTTTGCATCCAAAACAGCAAGCTGTGGTTGTGGATGTTGATGTTATTCACACATCGAGGTTATAGTAGGGGAAGAAGGGAGGCAGTGGATAGAGATGCGAGTACTGTACAAAAAAAAATCATGATTTATATCCCCATTTGCAATATGTAACATGGCCACTACTGTGGACAAGAAAACTTTAGAAGACATGGAGTAGCCATAATTGTCAATAAAAGAGTGAGAAGAGCAGTAATGGGATACAACCTCAAAAATGACAGAATGATGTCAGTAAGAATTCAGGGCAAACCCTTCAATGTTACTGTGATCCAAATATACGCACCAACCACGGGTGCAGATGAAGCCACAGTGGACCAGTTCTATGAGGACTTACAACACCTCATAGAACAAACACCAAGAAATGATGTTCAAATTATTCTAGGAGACTGGAATGCCAAAGTAGGCAATCAAAAAGTGGAGGGAATAACAGGCAGGTTCGGTCTTGGAACACAGAATGAAGCAGGACAAAGATTGATAGAGTTCTGCCAAGAGAACGCACTGGTCATAGCAAACACCCTCTTCCAGCAACACAAGAGGCGACTTTACACATGGACATCACCAGATGGCCAACACCGAAACCAGATTGACTACATACTCTGCAGCCAAAGATGGAGAACCTCCATACAGTCAGCAAAAACAAGACCTGGAGCAGATTGTGGCTCAGATCACAACCTACTGATTGCAAAATTCAGGCTTAGACTAAAGAAAATAGGGAAAACAAAGAGACCAGACAGATATCACCTAGACAGCATCCCTAAAGAATACACGGTGGAGGTGATGAACAGATTCAATGGCTTAGACTCAATAGATAGAGTGCCAGAAGAATTATGGACAGAGATGAGGGACATCATGCAGGAAGCAGCAAAGAAAACCATACCAAAAGAAAAGAAGAGTAAGAAAGCAAAGTGGTTGTCTGATGAGGCTCTTAAAATAGCAGAGGAAAGAAGGAACGCAAAAGTCAAAGGAGAAAGGAAAAAATACAATCATTTGAACACTATCTAAAAGAACAGTGCAAAGAAATGGAAGAAAACAACAAAAGAGGCAGAACCAGAGATCTTTTCAAAAAAATCCGGGAAATGATAAGGGACAAAGACGGAAAGGAGCTAGCTGATGCAGAAGAGATTAAGAAAAGATGGAAAGAGTACACAGAGGAACTCTACAAAAAGGAACTCAACACTCCTGATAGTCACAATGATGAAGAAATTGAACCTGAGCCAGACATCCTGGAGAGTGAAGTCAGAAAGGCCCTAAAGAGCACTGCAAACAACAAAGCTAGTGGAGATGATGGTATCCCAGTTGAATTTTTCAAAGCTCTAAAAGATGATGGCATCAAATTACTGCATTCAATATGCCAGCAGATTTGGAAAACAAAACAGTGGCCACAGGACTGGAAAAGATCAGTATATGTTCCAATCCCAAAAAAGGGCAATGCCAAAGAATGTTCAAACTATCGAACAATTGCGCTCATCCCACACGCCAGCAAGGTGATGCTCAAGATAATACAGGATAGACTTCAGCAGCATGTGGAAAGAGAATTACCAGAGGTGCAGGCTGGTTTCAGAAGAGGCAGGGGGACTAGAGACCACATCGCCAACATACGCTGGATCATGGAGAAAACAAAGGAATACCAGAAACAAGTTTATTTTTGCTTTATTGACTACACTAAGGCATTTGATTGTGTGGATCACAACAAGATGTGGCAAGTGATTAAAGAGATGGGAATACCAGAACACCTCATATGCCTCCTGAGAAATCTGTACATGAACCAAGAAGCAACAGTTAGGACAGAACACGGAATGACAGAGTGGTTTGGAATAGGAAAAGGAGTAAGACAAGGCTGCATTTTGTCACCCTGCTTATTCAACTTATACACAGAGCACATAATGCGCAATGCAGGGATGGAGGAATCACAATATGGGATCAAAATTGCTGGGAGAAACATCAACAATCTGAGATATGCAGACGACACCACCCTAATGGCAGAAAGTGAGGAAGACCTAAAGAATCTCTTGATCGGTTTGAAGGAAGAGAGTGCAAAAGCTGGCTTGAGACTCAATATCAAGAAAACCAAGATAATGGCAACAGGCCCGATCAGTTCCTGGAAAATAGACGGGGAAGAAGTAGAAGCAGTGACAGATTTTACTTTCTTAGGATCAAAGATCACTGCAGATGGGGATTGCAGCCATGAAATAAAGAGGCGGCTGATTCTAGGGAGACAAGCCATGAGAAACCTGGGGAACATAGTGAAAAGCAGAGACATCACCTTGAAAACAAAAATTAGAATAGTCAAAGCAATGGTATTCCCAGTGGTAATGTACGGATGTGAGAGCTGGACAATTAGGAAAGCTGAACGCAGAAGAATAGATGCCTTTGAAATGTGGTGTTGGAGGAGAGTTTTGAGGGTACCTTGGACAGCGAGGAGAACAAATAGGTCAATCTTAGAAGAAATCAACACTGACTGCTCATTGGAAGGTCAAATAGTAAAGATGAGGCTAAAGTACTTTGGGCATCAAATGAGAAGGGAGGATTCACTTGAGAAGGCCGTGATGTTGGGAAAGGTGGAGGGCAAAAGAAGAAGGGGGAGGCCAAGGATGAGATGGATAGATGGTATTGTAGACACAATGGGCACAAAACTGGGAGGACTGAGGGGGATGGTGGAGGACAGAGGCGCCTGGAGAACGATGGCCCATAGGGTCGCAAAGGGTCGGAATCGACTGTGCGACTGAACAACAAAAAAAACATGGCCGAAACCTAAACTACAGTTAGTATAAACCATGGTTTGGTGTTACATTCCCTTTGCTGTTGTTGCTGCAATAGATGAATGCCATTCTCTAGAATTTGTGCAAGAGAGTAACTTTTTCCTCTTTTGTGATTTTCTCTTTTCCAGCTGAGCGTGGTGGGCTATGGGATGGACGAAGCTGAGCAGGACCAATACGAAGCCCATCTCAAAGAACTCTTTGACAGCTTTGACGTGACCGGCACAGGCTCCCTGGGACAGGAGGAGCTGACAGAGCTCTGCCACGTCCTACACCTGGAGGAAGTCGCCCCTGGAGCCCTGCAGCAGACGCTGTTGCGAGACGGTCTCCCAAGCCGGGTAAGACTCAGCGGTGCCATGTCTTGCTTGGGCAGGGGGTTGTGGGTTGGTGCAGTTTGGAGACTTTCACACTTGGACTGGGGTGGAGTGAGAAAAAGGAGTGTGGAGAGATCTAAAGGGAAGGATGGAGGCAGGAGGGAGCCGGAGCCAGGCAGAGAAGCATGAGAAAGTTGAAAGAAAAGAAATCAGGTTGAGGGAGACAGAAAGGGCATCCAGGGTCTCCAAGATGGACAGCCCATTGAGAACAGCTGGAGCACCCCCCTCCCACTGAACATCGGGTGTCGAGGAAGATGCAATTGTTCTGGTAATTCTAATGTTGTAGACCACAATCCTTATTTACCACTGGCCATATTGTCTATAGTGAGAATTTATTTATTTATTTATTGTATTTGTATGCCGCCCACTCAACATAGGCGACTCAGGGCGGCTCAAAGAAATCAAAACATATCAAACATTACAGTACAATGAAATATAACAATACAATAAAATATAACAGTGGCTTAGTGGTTAAGATGCTGAACTTGGCGACTGGAAGGTCAGCAGGTTAACAGTTTGAGACCCAAGAACTGCACGACAGAGTGAGTGCCCCATCTCTGTCCCAGCTCCTGCTAACCTAGCAGTTTCAAAGCAAGAAATGTCAAATAGATAAACAGGTACCACTCTGGTGGGAAGGTAAACAGTGTTCCATGCACTCTGGTGTCTAGTCATGCCTTCCATATGTCCACGGAAATGTCTGCAGAGGCAGATAGCACTGGCTCTTTGTCCTTAAACAGATATGAGCACTGAACCCTAGAGTCAGATACAACTGGCTTTCAAGCAAGGACAACCTTTACCCATATTGTCTATAGACCAGGGTTTCTCACATTTGCGTTTCCAGATGTTCTTGTACTTCAATTACCAGAAGCCCAAGTCAGCACACCTGTGGGACCCAAGGGGAGAGACCCTGGTCTATAGGGTTTCCAGGAGCTTTAGTTCCAAGCCATGTGAATGGAAGATTTTCTCAAATTTGCATTTCCAGATGTTCTTGGACTTCAATTACCAGAAGTCCAAGTCAGCACACCTGTGGGACCAAAGAGGGGAGACCCTGGTCTATAGGGTTTCCAGGAGCTTTAGTTCCAAGCTATGTGGAAGGCAGATCTACCTGGGGAATTTCTGGGACTTGTATTCCAAAACCACAATATCTGCAACACTCCAGTTTTGAACTAGTTTGGGATTCTGGGCTCACATAGTAGCATACACCTTTGAGCGATCGCCCGGCTGATACGAACTGAGAAAACAGAGGCTGTGTTGTTGCAGTGAAAGTTGTAGAAACAGGGTGGGCAAAGGCACTGCATAAAAACTGTCCCGCATGGTCTCATTTTAATTAAGGCCTCAATGTGCAGTTGAGTAGTTAGATTAATCTAATTAAAGCTCTTCTCATTTGCTAACAAAGCTCCCAATGGTTTATAGACAGCAGGCTTTCAAACGGTTATTTTTAACACAGGTGCTTACAGGAGCAATTATGGCCTCACAGGTACAGTTTTAGAAAAGGTATTTTCCCTCACCTCTCCTGCACCACCTTCTTGACAAGAATTTATTGCAGAACCATCATGACTCATCATGTATAGGAAATCCACAGGATACTGGTGGTATAGTCTCTCTTGTGTTCCTCTCAGTAGTATTACTGCTGCTGCTGTTTCTTTGTCTCCCCAGAGGAAATGCAACACATTTGGGGAGGACTCGATAATAAGGCAATCTCCATTATTTGTGATTTTTAGCTCTAGTCTTTTATCTTTAGGCAATGTGCAGTTTTTATATGCAGTGTCCTGTTGTAAGAGTCACCCGATCATATAACTGGCAGTAGCAATTCCACTTATATTCCACTCATGAATTCAGTCATCCATTGATTTAAAACCATTCTTTAATAATTTCACCTGATGGGTTCACAAACTATAAATGGTGAACTCGACCATCAACTGTGGTCCTGAAAGTCTCTGCGGCAGAGTGGAGTACATCAGTATGGAGTACATCCACACATGCAAAACAAATTGCCATTGCTGTTAATAAAGCAATGAGTTTAGTGACAGGATGCCTCAAACCAACACTGGTTCAGAAAATATATCCTCTTGGTGGTATCACTCCACCTAAGATCAGGAGAGAAGTAGCAGCCAAGAGAACTAAGCAAGAGAAGGACCTTAGACGTCCTCTGAATGGATCTGAGCCTCAAGTCCACTGGTTCAGATCCAGGAAGAGTTTTATGGCAAGAACAAACATTCTTGAGCAAAACCATATTAGAAGATGGAGGAAGGAGCTCACTGGAGGATATGTTTGAGGAACTCAACCTCCCCTACGTCACTTGTAGGACCCTGAATAGGCTGAGGGTTGGAGTCCCTCAATGCAAGACCAACAGGCTCAAGTGGGGGCTTCGGGTGGACAACAACACACTGTGTGAATGAGGAGAGACACAGAATCTGGCTCATTTTCTGGTCGGTCAATTACTGCCAGAAACATGAACCAATGAGGTTTGGCCAACGACAAAGCCAAGAAGGTGACTTCATTTTCCCAATCCAATGTTTGATGTGGACCAGGAGGAAGGAGAAGAACCTGCCAAGTTTTCTTCTATGCTTCATCTACTGCCACTTAGTTGCAAACTAGCCCAAGCCCTTTTCTCCCTTGTGTGTCTTGAAGAATGACCTTGCAGACCTTGTAACTCTTTATTTGGTGTCAGCATTTCACTTAACACTATTTATCTCATTTCTGACGACTCTCCTGATAAATGAAGGTCAACAAAGGTTCCAAATCATAGCCGAGGGAAAGGCCAAACCAACAGATCAATTTTATGACGCTGTCATTTTCTCAGACACATCTATCATGCCTCTTGGAAATTAGTTGTTCTGAAATAAAACAGACAGGTTAAAACCAGGCCCAGGCTACCTCTCTTTGTCTACATTGTCAGTGCCATCTGCTCAGACTAAATATTGCCAGGGAAGCGAGTACAGGTGGTATAGCAAGCCAGACTACTTCTAACTTTTCCGAGGTTCACCCTCAACATAATCTCTTACCTTATCAATTTTTAAAAGTCACAAGGCTTTAAAGTACGGGGGCTGGTTTTAGATCTCTTCAAATCTCGAAACAGCATCAAAAGCTCTTTGGAAATAAAAACCCATTAAAAATGTAACTTGGGAGGAATAACTTGAGTCTATCCACACAGACACACACACACCACTTGATTTTCTAATTTACTCCAGTCTGCAACTTGAACCAAATCGGTTGTAATGTTCTTTGCATGGTCACCCTTGATATGACATTGACTTTAGGTTCATGTGCAAAGCTCTAGAGCAGGTCTATGGGTCAAATTTGGCCCCTGGTGCCAATTCATCTGGCCCACACCGCCCTTGTTGCTTCCGGAACTGGAAGTAAAATGTGCCCATATGCCCTCCACTTCTGGGAGTGACAAGGAAGGCACAGGCTGGATAAATTGGCATTGGGGGCTAGGTCTGGCCCATGGGCCATAGTTTGGGCACTCTTGGTTTAAGCAGAAAAAATGGCAGCCTAAAAACTATCTTATCCTGTTGCAAAACATATCTGTTGTAAAACAGATTGCAAGGCATGTTTTCCTTCTGCTTCTGGTGGGAGGAACCACATGACCGGCCCACTGAACCACATGACTGGCCCACTAAACCAATGACTGGCCTGTGGCCGCAAAAAAATGGGCACCCCTGCTCTAGAGGCTGAAGTCAACACAGGAGGAAATTATCTCATATCTGGTCTCTCTGTTAAGTCCATCTCATAATCCAAGTTCCTTTTTCCCACTTATAGATTGGCTTAGTTCAGTTGTCTTGGGCTTTTTACTACCCTATTTACTAAATCCTCAAAGGTCTTCTGGCTTTTCAGTTCCTGCCCTCTTTGCCTGTTGCTCCAGGAATGGGAAAGGACAGGTAAACCCAGAAAGGGGCTTAGTATGATCTCTTTATAAATTAAGATTCTTCCTTTGCTGATATATTGGAGTGTGTATTGCACAATTCATCAAGGTGTAAATGGCCCAGGGTGTGTTCGCTTCGTGAGGGTACATAATTTTTGGAAAGATATCATGGAGTAAAACTTTTAAAACAATTCTGAAAGAGCTAGTTGTGATAGTAGTCTTCTTTTTGTGTCATATCCAATTGTCCTGGGAACAATATAATGCCATGGCCTTCCATTCACCTTCCACATCGCAGTGTGACCCCATAGCCGGTACCAGTTCTGCAAGTCACTTTCAAGACCTGAGTTCTGTTGGCACACAAAGCCATCATCAGCCCCAGGCCGGGGTGGATGAAGCTGCTGCCCTCCATCAAGAGGGATTCAACTGGGACCATTTAATCCATTTGGGGACCATCACCCTTCCCTGTGGACTTTACCAACCAAGGCTATTCATTCATTCATTCATTCATTCATTCATTTATTTATTTATTTATTTATTTAACCACATTTTTACTGCCACCATCTCATCGAGACGACTCAGGGCAGCTTACACATATAAAAACACCATAGTTAAAAACTCTACAGAACGAACAATAAGATAAAAGATGTTAGAATATTAAATTGTTAAAATTTAAAAAATTTAAAATACCCTCCCCATTGCCACATCCTCAAATTTCTAAAACTAACACTAAAGCATATGAACCAGCCTGGAGTGGCTATCTCCCCAGCCGCTCCCCACACCCATTGGGCGAGCCTCTCTAGTGGATGGCACAAGTAGAGAGCCCCTCCGGTCTGTTCTAGTGGGATGGGCAGATGTCCTTGGGGTGATGCAGTTTCTTAAGTACACCCTCAGGGTGCTCAAGTTTGTTAACCCCCTCCTGACTCTCAACATTGAGTGCCTGGCAGTAGGGTCTACTATATTACCATAGAACAGTGATGGCCAACCTTGGCACTCCAGCTGTTCTTGAACTTCAATTCCCAGAAGCCCTGATCAGCAGAAGTGCTGACTTGGGCTTCTGGTAATTAAAGTCCCAGAATGCCTGGAGTGCCAAGGTTTGCCATCGTGGCCATAGTAGGATAACCTGGCCAGACTGATAGTAGTCTGTCCTACTATTAAAGGAAAGGTTCAATCTCCCCTGAACTGGTTCTGCTGAGCCCTCTTTCAAGCTAACAGTACCCAAACCCTATTTCTGGCTCAGTGCCTCTGCATCCAGGTTTGCCCTCAAAAGAACTACAAGTATTCCAAATCCCACGGGTTTCAGTGGGTGCCAGTTGCTTTGCCCTTCGCCACTAACAGCCAGTGCTCTGGAAGGATGATGGGGGATATTTTTCAGCTCCCGTCCTCCTGCCCAGCCAAATTCATTCATTCATCCCTGTCTCCCTCTCCTTGATTTAGCCTCGCTGCTGCTAATCTTCCTTTTGAGCTCCAGTCACGGTAAAATTGCTTCGTGGGATACAAAAACCCGTGCCATCTGTTCTAGCTGCAGCTGCGCTTTCCAAACCCAGAGTTAAAACCCCAAAGGAGAGAGATTCACATACCCTCTTCCCTGACAACTCCAAACAAAACAAAACAACCCCACACACCCTCCTCCTCCTCCTCTTCATCATCCTCTCTTTCTCTCTGATAACTCTACTCCAAGGGTGCCCAAACTATGGCCCATGAGCTGGATCTTACCCCGATGCCAATTCATCCGGTCCACACTGCTCTTGTTGCTCCCGGAAGCAGAAGTAAAACGCGCCCATATGGCCCATGAGCCATATAGGCGCATTTTACTTCCGCTTCCGGGAGCAACGAGGGTGGCATGGGCAGATGAAATGCCATCAGGAGGCGGATCTGGCCCACAGGCCGTAGTTTAGGCACCCCTGGTTTAAGCAGAGAAAATCTATCTCATCCTGTTGCAAAGCAGATTGCACGGCGCTTTTTAGTTCCACTTCTGGTAGGAGGAAACACATGACCGGCCCACTGAACCACGTGACCAGCCTGCTGAACTACATGACAGGCCCATGGCCCAAAAAGTTTGGGCACCCCTGCTCTACTCTAAAAAAATGTAGTCTAGATGTAGAAGAAGCAGCCCAACCTGCCTGCCTAGAGTCTAAAACTTCTGCAAGGGGTTTCCTCCTGCTGCTGCTGCTGATGCTAAAACAATGAGAGTTTTATTGAACACAAGAACAATGGACTCTGCCCTGCTCCTTTTCACCAACATGACCAGATTGAACCTGATCAAGAACAGAGATCCCCCTCTTTTGCTTACTGGGTATTTCCATGCCATATTTGTGTTGATGCTTGGCTTATTTAATCAATCAGTCAATCAATCAATCTGTCTGTCTGTCTGTCTGTCAATCAATCAATCAATCAATCAATCAATCAATCAATCAATCAATCAATCACACCCAGAGTTCCTTAGGCAGCATTACCATGGTGGTTGGGGATGGATTCTGGGACCTCTACATCAAAATTAGGAGCCTTTCACAAGCTCTGGATTTTAGCGCAGATAATTCTGATCTGGTGCTTCGGCTGAAGAGTTGGTTACCTTGCCCTGGGAGGGTCTCACCCTTAAAGCCAGCTTAAATTGTAAAAATAGATGCATAGAATAAGTATCTCACACCACCCCTGGATGCTACTGTTCTCAATTAAAAACAGATTTCCGGTAGCTGAGTTGGGCAAAATGAATCATGGTAGCTACTGCCCGTTGTAGCTGACAGAACAAGATGTTCAGAAGAGAAGGTCTGACCCTCAAAATGTTGCTCTCGTGGGTTTCATGACTTGAGGCTTGCACTGAGATGTGTCTTGTTTTGGACTATGCTGCCTTATTCAACCACATTAATTACCGGTTGCTGAAAAGGCCTGTGGGAAGAAACAAATGACCATAAGCAATCCATGTGCCCACAAAAGGGCACACCATAATAAGCCAATTGATTTCTGAAGCACCATGTTCATTGATTTGAAGCACCTATTGTCACCTTCCTCATGTGTGCTGGAACCCGCAAAGTCCATTGGCAAGTTCGAAATTTAAGAAGCAAGAACCCATCCTTTTAAAAAATGGATTTAATATAAACAGAAGTAAAAAAAAGATATAAACAAAAATACAACACCAACAACACAACACTAATATTATGTTTAAAAAACTCACAACTTTGCATCTACTAATATGTGCACCCGCCTGCAACGGGACATGTAAGAACCCAACCTAAGGAAACGGATATTTTTTACTTTCTGGCCCATGGCTATTATCTTGTAAATACTAGTGCAGTGATAATAATAATAGTACTTTACATAAGGCACTTCATAGTTGATTTTTTTGGAATAGTAGCCATGTTAGTTTGTGTTTCAGGCATATCAGAGAATAAACAAAACAAAAACTGTAACACTTTAAAGGATGTTATATTTTAATGTGAGCTTTCATGGCTCAAGTCCACTTCGTCAGAAGTCTCACAACCCCTGTCTGGTAAAGTGGACTTGATCCACGAAATCTCACATTAAAATATAACACTTAGTCTTTAAAGTGCTACAGTGTTTTTGCTTTGTTTTGTTTATTCTCTGATACGCCTTATATGAGGCACTATTTGGAATGGCTATTGTGGCTACTACATGTATAACACACTGTCCACGCCTGATGTAATCACAATGTATATACTACCTTTTAAAATATTCAGTGTTCTATTAGCTATGACACTTGACTTTGTACTTGATTGGTTTTTTGAAATAGTGTCAGGTCTTTGAGCATAAAGGGCTTTTTAAGAGGTTTTTCCCCCCCCGTTTTCAGTTAAGTGACTCATAAATTCTAAAGTAGCTAAACCACACGGTCAGTGGAGAGGACCTATTTCATCTATCAGATGTTG
Source organism: Bradypodion pumilum (assembly GCA_035047305.1). NCBI lineage: Eukaryota > Metazoa > Chordata > Lepidosauria > Squamata > Chamaeleonidae > Bradypodion > Bradypodion pumilum. Next base: position 529,825,616 of record JAWDJD010000001.1, read on the forward strand.
ACACCATGATGCATTTCCTATCTGGAATATATTGAGGAATTCTTTTATGGGAGGGGGTTTCTTGCCTAGCCAGTCCCTGCCTTTTCTTTACATCAGGGATACCCAAACTACGACCCTTGGGCCAAAACTGGCCTCCGATGCCAATTCATCTGGCCCACGCAGCCCTCGTCGCCCCCAGAAGTGGAAATAAAACGTGTCCGTACAGGCGCATTTTACTTCCACTTCTGGGAGCGGCAAGGGCAGTTTGGGCCAGATGAATTGGTGTCGGGAGCCAGATCCGGCCCACAGGCCATAGTTTGGGCACCCCTGCTTTAAATCGCAATTGCTCACAGTGACCTGGTTAATCTTTCTCTCCCTCCTCTTGGAATCAGACTAATTTACTTTAAATGTCAAGGCATTTTTTTAAAATCAGACAACGCCTTTCCTCCCTACAAACTCCCCCTCCCCTTTCACCACCTTTTAAAACAGAGCTAGCATTTTGAAAAATTTGTAGGATGAATGGCAGCAATTAATGTGCAAATGAGCCTGTCTGTACAAAGTTGTTTTTTTTTCACAGAGCAGATTCCCAAGGCAGCTTTTAATTACTCTTTGTGATAGACGTTGAGGTCTCTGTTGCTTCATTGGATTAGCTTGATATCCTCAGTCCAGAAGAACTTAATGACTTGGGCTGGTGATAAATGCCTTTATGAGAGACATTCATGACAGCAATCGAGGCTTTGGAGAGACTGGCCCAGATGGAAGAGGCTGAAAAACCCACCCACCCAACCCCACCACTTGTAGGACCCTGAATAGGCTGAGGTTTGGAGGAGTCCCTAAATGTCAGACCAACATGCTCAAGTGGGGGCTGCTGGCAGATAACAACATTCTCTGTTAATGTGGAGCGATACAGAACCCGGATTATTTACCACTCTGCCGACTACTACCAGAAACATGCAGCGATGAAGATTTAATTTTGGCCAACAACAAAGCCAAGAAAGTGGCTTGCTTCATTTTGGCAATCCAGAGTTTGATGTTTGATCTAAGCAGGGTTGGGTTGGGTTGTACCAAGCCAGTCTCTCAGGTTCTTTAGCCAGTGGTCGAAGAGCATGGCTTTTGGAAGTGAATTGCTCCCAGTGACAATTATAACATGCAATTGTGATGATGTCACACAGCTGGTAGCTGCTTTAGAGCATCAAAGATTTCCCATCTATTAGGAAAATGGGCTTTCTGCCATGTTGTGGGTTAAGCCCAAGATGTGGTCTTGTTTCTACTGAAGGCCAGAAGTAAGTGGGTCACAGTTGAAGGAACAATGATTACTAAGTGATGTGCCAATGAATGATAGCAATTCTTCTGCAACTCCCAACCTGGTTTGTTTCTTTATTACATTTCTATCCTGCCCATCTGGGATATTCTCCCACGCTGGGTGGTGTACTTGCAGAATAAGAGGTGTGGTGTTTTTTTACAAATAACAACATAAAATTAAACATAATATAATACACACAAACAACAAACCAAACAGAATAAATTATAGACTGGGGTGCTCAAACTACGGCCCATGGGCTGGATCTGGTCCTTGACACCAATTCATGCGGCCTGTGATGCCCTTGTCGCTCCCATATGGGAATGCTTTAGTTCTGCTTCCAGGAGCGCCGAGGGAGGGCATGGGCCAGATGAATTGGCATCGGGGTGGATCCGGCCCATGGGTCGTAGTTTGGGCACCTCTGGTTTAAGCAGAGAAAATGGCAGCCTAAAATCTATCTAACCCTGTTGCAAAACAGATTGCAAGGCGTGTTTTACTTATGCTTCTGGTGGGAGGAACAGCGTGACCAGCCCACGGCCCAAAAAGTTTGGGCGCCCCATTATAGACAATAATCAATAAACAGTAACAGTACCATCAAAACAACAATATGTCACAGAACCTTAATTGTGCAATTCCCTGGCAAAACAAAGGCTCTAGAGTTGCAGATTCTAGTAATACTCTAAACATTGCACAGCGATAATGACATTCTCATTATGGTGGGATGTGCCAGATTTCCCATTCCAGATCCTTGGCGCATCACAGAGTGCTTATTTAACACAGATTCTTATTGAAAGGTATTCTTTAGCACACCAGGGTGTGAGAACTTGCAGTTACTGGAGAAGATATTGCTTACAGTTGGAAGCGAGAGTGCAAACAATTGAAAGAACTATATCACAGAGTGCTTATTTAACACAGATTCTTATTGAAAGGTATTCTTTAGCACACCAGGGTGTGAGAACTTGCAGTTACTGGAGAAGATATTGCTTACAGTTGGAAGCGAGAGTGCAAACAATTGAAAGAACTATAAATATAGCGGATTAAGAGGCACGTGTAGTTGATGCCAGCACACCATGATCACAACAGGACAGTGTATGTGTTGTTAATACCATGTAGCAGAGGAGCAATGGCAAGAGAAACTCAAGTATTTACCCCCATAGATTCAAACTGGCATTGGTTGAGTGAGTGGTTAGAATAATTTTCTCTGTGTGTTTATTTATTATGCTTAAAACTAAAGGTTTTAGTCTAAAATCCCTTTTACAGAGGGTATTTTAGAAATATAGTGTTTTCAATGTACCTTTTTATCCCGCATACTGCTGCACTTTTAGAATGTAAGCTAAACATTCTCTTAGTATTTCATTACATTCCTATGCACCTAAATTTCTAGACCTGACATTTTTTTTTTTTTTTTTTTTTTTTTTTTTTTTTTTGCAGACAGGTAGATTTCACAAGTTGCAAGAATGTCTGTCTCACATGAGGCCATGTAGAACCAAGAAAGCATTTGGGTCCCAGTGCCAAGCTGCTATTATAGCTTTGGTCTGGATTGCCCGGCACACCACAGCACGTTGAGTTGAGTTGTGTTGTGTTTGTGAGGAACCTGAAACTTGTCAGGGCAAAGTTCTCCATCATTCCAGAAGGATAAGTAAGGTTTAAGCAAAGTATGAGCAGAAGTTTACTAGTTCCTAGATGGATGATCTGTCTTGTCCAAAATAGCAAAGCAAGCTCTTATGGAAACTCCATCACTTGGGCATAAATTCATTCTCCTTCATTTGAGATTTTTTTGACAGGTTGTTGCCCCAAGGCATTTACTATCCAACATTGGATAGGGGAGGAACAACGGAAGAGGAGGAGTGCAAGCAGGCTAGGGAAGCTGCCAAACAATTTGCAGAACATGTGAGTTAGAAGATAGTATGAAGCAAGGAAGATGGCATCAGATAAGTATTCAGAAAGGAAACCTTTGGAGAAGCAAGGGTGAAGACCTTTGGGAGAGCAGGAAGCTGTCCCTGGATGGTGAAGGCAGTGGATCACAGGTGGTGTGAGATTAAAAAGTGAAAAGATAAAAGGTGCAGTTAGGGCGGAGATGGCCAACCTTGGCACTCCTGCTGTTCTTGAACTTCAATTCCCAGAAGCCCTGGTCAACAGGAGGGCTGACTTGGGCTTTTGGGAATTGAAGTCCAAGAACAGCTGGAGTGCCAAAGTTGGCCATCACTGAATTAGGGTAAAGCTGTGGAGAGCCTGTGAGGTTTAGGACATGAAGGTTGTGCTTTGTCCAGAGTTACTGAAAACATTGTTTTTCTTTCTTTCTCCCACTTAAAGATCCACTTTGATGAGTTCAGAGACGCACTCATCCTCATCTTGTCAAGTACGCTAACCAATGACGAGTCCTTCCGGGAAGCAGGTAAGATGGAGACCGAGCACCTTTGGAATTTGGAAAGGAAAGTGGGTGGGAAGGCCTTACCTGGGCTCAGAGTTATTTCTAGGAGAGGTTTCTGGGATTGTGTTCCAGCTCATGGTTATCATCTTGGCTTTCCATACCAAATACCTCTTCAAGAGGACAACTGAGATTGATGTCTTAGCAGAAATTTATTGGCAAAGGTCAGTCCTGTGGGTTGTAAAAATAAGGGTAGGTGAGATCAATATCCCAGACCAAATCTGCTTGTTTGGCACAGAGGGGCTCAAGTTTACATGATTTATTCTGAATTCATTATTTTGTATTCAGTAGTTCTTCCCACTGTCCCCCACTAGTAATGCTGTTGTGATGACAGAAGGGTAGATGTGACTTTGCGTGGCCAGGATGATTGAGAGAACAGTGGGGGATGTGTCACCCTCCAGCTGTTGTTGACCCACAGTTCCGATAATCGGTCGCCATTAATTGCTACTGGCTACTAGTGGCTGGGAGTGGTAGTTTATTAGTTAAGATGATGAGCTTGACGACTTGAAGGTTGGCAGGTCAGTAGTTCGAAACGCAACTGCTGTGCAATGGAGTGCGGTCCCGTCATCTGTCCCAGCTCCTCCCAACCTACCAGTTTGCAAAGCAAGAAATTGCAAGTAGATAAATAGGTACTGCTTTGGCAGGAAAGGTAACAGCGTTCTGTGCACTCCGACGACTAGTCATGACCATGGAAAAGTCTGCAGATGTAGACAGTCTTCATGGATGATCACCATGAGGATTGCCAATATTTGGATTTGGATGTGGCAGGAGGAGGAGGAGGAGGAGGAGGAAGTCCATCAACATGACTCTGTGAAGGTCTGACACTAAAATGCACTGCAGTTTCCTCCATTGATGTGCTTTTCCCCCTCCCTCTTTCCCTTCCTTCATCCTAGCAGGCAAGGGAGATGTTTTTCCAGAACTAGGGCTTCCTGGTGGTGAAAGCACAGCATCAGTCAGATAAATGTGGTGTTCAGCAGCAGCAGCCATGATTAGGACTGGTATTTACAGATAGCTAGATTATATAATGCTTTTAGATGACGATAGAATCATGGAGTGGCTAATGATTAGATGGTTTTTTTTATCACATCACAAGCATTATATTTCATGGAATGTCATCATTTTAAAAATGTGACCATTTATTTGTGCGTAGAGTTGGAATACCAAATAAAGAGTTGCGGGTGTAGGGTTACTGTGCAATGTTTTGCACACCATCGTCTACAATCCTGGTGGAGAACTCACCTTGAATGGCCAGGTTCATGGATGGGCCATCATTGAGTGGTAGGGATCTTGTTTTCTGTCTCAGACAGGTTCTCTTTGTTGGGTCTGTGGGTGAGGTTGGAAGACTCTGTGGGAGGCAGGAGGGAAAAGAGCTGGTTATGTGGCTCAGGTGGCTGGTCGTGTGGTTGACATTGTGAAGGCCCAAGCATTGCCACCTCCAGTTGGACCTGAGGAGGACTAAACCCTGCAGAGATGTTGGTGGATGCGGTGGCTAAGGACCGGTGGCTAATTTGGATGGCCATCTGTGCACCCTGTATCCTACAGGAACCATAGGCTACTCTTGCCACCGAATGTGGTGGCCCAACCACAAAAAAAGGGGCCAAACTCTATATCGTAATGCAAAAGCCCTGCTCCTCCATTTGTGAATTCTTGAACCATGGAAGTAATTAAAAAGCCCTGGTTGCATAGGGGTTAAACTGCTGTACTGCAGCAAAACATTGTGAGTTCGATCCTGACGAGGATCCAGGTTGACTCCGCCTCTTCCATTTTTCTAAGGTCGGTAAAATGTGTACCCAGCATGTTGGAGGCAAAATGCTAATTAACTTGTGAACTACTCAGATAGTACACTAAGTGCAGTGAGGCGAGTATATAAGTGTAATTTTTCGTTGTACGGTTTTTCCCATAGAGATTTCCGTTGTACAATGCATCCCATAGGGATTTTCGATATGCGAGGCATGGTTTGTATAACGAAAACATTCATATAACAAAGAGCCTCACAGAACAGGCTCCCCCCCACACACCCCGTTATGTGGGGTTCGACTGTATTAAGAAGTTTCCCCTGATATTCAGCCTCTATCTGGCTTCCTGTAATCATTCAAAGTGTGCTTGCTTTGTGGCAATAGCTTTTCAGAAATCTTGCTCCTCATTGGTAGCTGTGAATTGTTTGAATTTTCCACATTTTAAAACTTTCTTTTTATGGGTAGTGATAATAGGAATTATCATGGTAAGAGTTTGCATCATCTCCAGATTAGCTAACCTTGCCCCACCACCACCACCTCCCCAATGCTGGAGAGAGGAACAAATTGGCAGTAAATTTTTTAAAGGCTAAAATTGTTAGTAAAGGTAAAGGTCGTCCTTGCTCGGAAGCCAGTTGCATCCGACTCTAGGGTTCAGTGCTCATCTCTGTTTATAGCCAAAGAGCCAGCACTGCCTGCATCTGCAGACATTTCTGTGGACATGTGGCAGGCATGACTAGACACCAGAGTGCATGGAATGCTATTTACCTTCCCACTGAAGTGGTGCCTATTTGTAGTTGTTCAATTGCACAGTTGAGTCCAACCCTTTGCAACCTCACAAACCACCACATGCCAGGCTCCTTTGTCATCTGCTATCCTCCGTAGCCCACCCAAATCTATGCCCACTGCGTCAATGATGGCATCTAGCCATCTCATCCTCTGCCGCCTTCTTCTCCTTTTGCCTTTGATCTTTCCCAGCATCAGGGCCATCTCCAGTGAGTCCTTTCTTCTCATTTGATGTCCAAAGTACTTTAGCTTCATCTTCAGTATTTGTCCTTCCAAGGAGCAGTCAGGGTTGATTTCCTTCAGGATGGACTGATTTGATCTCCTTATAGTCCAGGGGACTCTCAAGAGTCTCCTCCAGCACCACAGAGTTCAAAGGTGTCTGTTCTTCTGCGCTCAGCCTTCCTTAGGGTCCAGTTGTCACAGCCATACCTGACTACTGCAAGATCATTGCTTTGACTATGCGGACTTTTGTTGGCAAGGTGATGTCTCTACTTTTTATTATGCTGCCTAGGTTTGCCATAGCTTGCCTCCCAAGAAGTAAGCGTCTTTTTATTTCATGGCAGCAGTCACCCTCTGCAGTGATCTTAGATCCCAAGAAGGTAAAGGCTGTATCTACTTGCAATTTCTGGCTTTTGAATAGCTAGCTTGGCAGGAACTGAGACAGAGACAGGAGCTCATTCCGTCGTGCAGTGCTCAGGTCTCCAACCACTGACCTGCCAACTTCCAGTTCAGCGTCTTAACTACTTGAGCCACTGCAGTTCCCTTCTGTTACAGGGACATAATCCCTACTTCCTCATCTCTGGATGGAGCTCATATGGGTGTGTAAGTCTCTTTACCAAGGTCTGTATGTGGTCTGGAGCCAGAAGTGTTACCCAGCTTGCCAATTATCACTCTTAGCTGCTAAATAGAGAGTAATGTGACACTGATGTCTGAAACACTGATAACTTTAAGAATCATGTAGCTTTTTTAAAAAAAGAACCCACATGTTGCCCTTACTCATCTTTTGACACTAGCAACTACAATTCTTTGATGAATTTTGAAAAAGAAGCAGCAAAATGCCATGCCAAGCCTATCCTAGTAGGTTCCCAGGTATGCATAAATATTTCATGGGCAGCTGCTGCTTCGTAGTTTGGAGGTGGAGAATTTCCTCCCTGCGCCCTCTTCCCACCCCCAGTCATTGGAGTGATGTGTCTGGAAAGTCAATAGGAGACGTTTTTGTCCTTGAGGGGAAAGGCTTACATCTGATGCCCAACTATAACAAAGCATAGCCCCCGGCCATGGCTGGTTGTGTGTGTGTGTGTGTGTGTGTGCATGTGTGTGGAGTGAGCAGCCAGACTGGTGGAAGGAGGGGGGGGACCCAGCTCTCCCCTCATTGAAGTCTGATTCCTTGCACTTGAATGAAGTCTGCCCTGTATTCAGAGATCTCAGTTGAACTCCTGACTGCTGGGTTTCAGTAGCCAAAGGCCTCGGGCATCTTGACTCCACCGGGCCTTTGAATGACCCTTAGGGCTACTTCGTTCAGCTTCAGCCAGGAGATCCAGATATTGAAGAAAGCTGGGTTTGTGTGTGTCTTGAGAACACATTCCTCCTACTATCATAAGAAGAAACAGAGGGCTATATGCAGAAAACAATTACTGCACTGTATCTCCATTGAGTGCATTCGTCTCCCTCACTCATTCCCAGGTTTTGTTTCGATTTGATTTGATTTATTCGATTTGTATGCCGCCCACTCAGCATACGCTGACTCGGGGCAGTTCACAAAAAAAATCACAATATATCCATCATTATAGTAGAATAAAATATAACAATACAATAAAACGTAACAATGCAATTAAGGTTGCCATATGTCCCGGAAAACCGGGATTGTCCCGGATTCAAGGTTGGAAAAATAGCTATCATTATATTATGTTTGTTTAAAAAAAGGCTATTTTGTACTTCTGTCCTGGTTTTATGAGATAGAATTATGGCAACTCCAAATGCAATAAAAATAACAATGCAATAAAATATAACAATACAATAAAATATAACAGTGCAGTAAAACATAGAAGACCAACACATGCATTGACAACTGTGGCAAAGGGACCATCATCTCCTGAAGACTGCTATCTACAAGACTGGAATTTTTAAGTGCGACTGAGAAGCCAGGTAGCCATAAGGACATTTCTCTAGCCATGATGGCCAAACCTTGGCACTCCAGGTGGTTCTTGGACTTCAATTACCAGAAGCCCAAGTCAGAAGCCCTAGGCGCATAGATCACTGTGAGCAGCCTTAGTAGCAAGAATATAGGCTGCCTGATCTTAACTGACCTTCCTCGGGGGAGAAGCGTGCTAGCGCAATATGCCAAATACAAATCATGGCTAATTTTACACCCTATTAACAAGACTTGGTGGGTCGTGGTCTGTCTCTTTCCAGTCACTCTTCTGACCTTTCCTTCATGTGGACAAGAACAAAGCTGTATTTGCAACCACAAAGACACCTATCTGGACGCAGTGACATGCATGAACGCTGACAGCAGAAATAGTTGAACATATAAACTACAAGTGAACAATCTCATGAGCTGCAAACCGGAAAATAAACAGATGGTCTGATGGTGCAGAACCAGGCATAGTTCATAGGGCCATGATGGCGAACCTTGGCACTCCATATGTTCTTGGACTTCAGTTCCCAGAAGCCAAAGCCCCCATGAATCCACATGAAGGGGTTTACTGCGATTCATCTGGCCCACGCTACCCTTGCCTTGTCGCTCCCGGAAGCAGAAGTAAAACACATCCGTATGGAGGAAGGGTTAACGCGGAAGAGCCTTAACCATACGGGCGCGTTTTACTTCCGCTTCCAGGAGTGACGAGGGCGGTGCGTGCTGGATGAATCACAGTAAACCCCTTCATGTGGATTCACAGGGGCTTGGGCTTCTTGGAATTGAAGTCCAAGAACATCTGGAGTGCCAAGGTTCACCATCATAGTCATAGGGTAAGCCAATACAGTCTGACCAAAGCAATAACTATGGAGTTATTTTGAATACTTTATCGGTTGTAAAAACAATAACTGGTCATATGGCAGTTTTTGTAAAATGATATCTCAATCCAAAGAAGGATTCATATGAATGACAAACCTTAGCAAAATGATTGAATATAATGGAAAAACAAGAGGTAGCACGCAGATCTACCCAATATATAAACAGGCCTAAATGTTAACAGGAATACCCAGTGAGGTGTGATGGATAATATGATGGACTAAGACTCAGGAGACCTGGGTATGAATCCCGGCTCAGCCATGGAAACTCACTGGAGGTTGTGGAACAGGTAAAACCACTACTTAAATATCACACGTCCCCTGAAAGCCCTTTCAGGGTAGCTAAAAGTCATTTCTGACTTGATGACACATAATAACAGCTGTTTACACATTGAGCTATCAGTTTATCACAAGCTGGATATCGGTGTTTTTATTGTTTATTTTTGAAAGAGGCAGGTGCTCTGGAGGTCTTCTTGTTTTAAACAATGGATGATGTTTCCAAGACAGCACTCTAAACATTAGAGTTTGGCATGCCTTACAGTTTATGTCTGGTCTAACAAATTAGTGTTGCCTACCTAGGTTTCTAAGGGACTGCAGTGGCTTAGTGGTTAAGATGCTGAACTTGTTGACTGGAAGGTCGATAGGTCAGCAGTTCGAGACCCAAGTCCTGCACGACGGAATGAGTTCTCGTCTCTGCCCAGCTCCTTCCAACCTAGCAGTTAGAAAGCAAGAGATTGCAATTAGATAAATAGGTACTGTACCACTTTGGTGGGGAGGTGTTCCAAGTAGATAAATAGGGACCACTTCGGTGGGAAGGTAACAGTGTTCTGTGCACTCTGGTGGCTAGTCATGCCTGACACATGTCCACAGAAATGCCTGCAGACGCAGGCAACGTTGGCTCTTCGGCTTTGAAACAGAGATGAGCACCAAACCCTAGAGTCGGATATGACTGGTTTTAAAGCAAGGGAGACCTTTACCTTACCTAACTCATTACATTATTCATTTCCAGTGTATATGCTTAAATATTTGTGCTGCTAATATTCACAGCTGTTCTTGCAATTATTATATCCAAGCAGACTAATTGTCTCTCTGCCCTTTTTTCCTTTGAAGGGCATAAGAAACATGAAATAAATGCCCATTTAGAACTGTTATTAATCTATGATCCATCGAACGGCAGCTACTGCATATTTATGAATCAGGACTGCACATACTAGAAATGCACATCAGCACTGCACAATTCCAGCAGTCTGATACCATTTTGAACCCTGTGGTTCTGTTCCCAAGAAATCCTGGGATTTGTAGATTGGTGAAGAACATACATTCCCTGCCAGAGAACTGCAGCACATTCTTCTTTCCTCAGATCCGATTCCAAATATTAGTGATCCTCATGGTGATCAGCCATGAGGATTGTCCTGGGAACAATATACTGTAATGCAGTGGCCTTCCATTTGTCTTCCGCATCCACAGCATGACACCCATAGTACCACTGATCCAGTTCCACAGGTCGCCTTCTGGTCCTGAGCCCTTTTGGCACGCAAAGTCCTCTTCAGCCTTAGGCCAGGATTGGTGAAGCTGCTGCCCTCCATCAAGATGGATTCAAGTGGGGTGTAATCCACTTGGGGACCATCACCTTTCCCTGTGGACTTCACCACTCAAGGCTGTTAGTCCTTGGGGTTGTCAGGTTAGTTAATGATTTGAGTCATTGGCAGTAAGGACTACTCCAGTGGTGGTGAACCTTAGCACTCCAGATGTTCTTGGACTTCAATTACCAGAAGCACAAGTCAGCACTCCTGCTGATCAGGGCTTCTGAGAATTAAAGTTCAAGAACCTCTGGAGTGCCAAGGTTCGCCATCACTGGTCCATAACATGATACCCTGGTCAGACAGACTCCAGTGCATTGTCCTGAACAAAAGCAATGATTTCAGAGTCCTTCTCCACACTACAAATTCCAGGATTCCATAGGTTGAGTCCTAAGCGGAACTGACTGCTAGAATAGCGCACTGTTCTTCTCTCACATATAGATAGGTAAAGGTTTCCCTTGCTTGAAAGCCAGTCGTATCCGACTCTAGGGTGCAGTGCTCATCTCTGTTTCTAAGCCGAAGAGCCAGCGTTGTCTGCTTCTGCAGACGTTTCCGTGGTCATGTGGCAGGCATGACTAGACACCGGAGTGCACGGAACGCTGTTACCTTCCCACCGAAGTGGTCCCTATTTATCTACTTGCAATTTCTTGCTTTCGAACTGCTAGGTTGGCAGGAGCTGGGATGAAGACGGGAGCTCATTTCCCTCCTGCAGTACTCGGGAATCGAACTACTGACCTTCCGCTTCCCAGTCAGCGTCTTAGCAACTTGAGCCACTGCAGTCCCTGGTGTAGCAGTCCTTGCTGGGATTGCTGAGAATTGTATGAGGTCTATACCCTGGTGTATCTTGGAAGAGCACTGGGAGATTGTTTCCTTTGAGGTGCCTTCTGTAGTACATGTTGCAGAAAATTACCAGAATAAGGGGATTTTGGTGTCGATTCATATAACATTTGTCGGATCAAAGTGAAGAAAACCTGGAAGACATTTAGCAAGCTTGTCTGTTGCCCAGCCGGGGGGAAACTGCTTTGATTTGGTTACCTGCACTGAGCAGGGGGTTGGACTCAATGGGCGAAAAAGCCCCGCTTCCAACTCAGTGATTCGATGTTTCTGTGATTCCTTTTCTCGGCATTTGGCTTCCAGAATTCCCACAGGTAGCTACACTCATTCTCTTCTGATTTCTCCTGCAGTTTCCCCAAATTTTGCCCAGTGCACACACATACAGAGGGGAGGAGCGATTCTTTCTCTTTGTGTGTGTGTGTGTGTGTGTGTGTGTGTGTGTGTGTGTGTGTGTGTGTGTGTGTGTGTGTGTGTGTGTGTGAATCTGATTCCAAATGACTGGCATGAGCCCCCCACCCACCCACCCACCCCCCTTCTATTCTGAGACAAGGCATGAAAGCAAACGGCAGCCGCGGAAAATCCACCAGAGCTAACGTGCCATAGAGAAGCTGCTGGCAAACGATTGCCAGCAGGCCCGGCTTTCATGGCGATGATAAGGTTTGCTTTTGTTCTTCTGGGTCTTATTTAATCAGCCTGTCCCGTTTCTGATTCTTCCTATCTGTGCACTTCATCGGAATGGCTTTCATGTCCGGGCTTCCAGCTGCAGGAAACCTTGTTAAAATTGCCTTGTTCAAATACACGCGGCTGCTTGCGCTCCCCAGGGCTGGCAATATGCATGGGTTGGAAGGGGGGTAAAGTCCAGGGGAAATGAAGTGAGGGGGGGGATATCAAAGAGTTCCTGGTCTTGTGTATTTTATAATTCATTGCATAGCTAAGCTGTAGAATACATTTGCACTAACAAGCTCTGAGACAAGAGTGTGTACAGAACGGGGAATATCCAAGATGACACAGGAAGGGTTAGGTCCAGGCCTCCTTCCATTCTAAATAGGCACCTAGGAGAGTTCCTGGCTTCTTGCTTTCAATTCCTTGCCATTTTCTCTGGCTTTCCCTCAAAAATCTTCTCCAGAACCTTTTAAGCATCAAATATAAAAGCTACCAGTTAATTCTTGCCTTAATGATCAATTCATAGTCATAGCAAGTGACCAAAGAAGACCCTTTGTTCTCCTTTCATATGTAACCCAGCACAATTTATCTATCTATCTATCTCATACCTGTCAACCACACGGCTCTGGACAATCTGGGACCTGCACACAACGGTTCTGCACAAGTCGCATTCTACGCATGCATAGAAGGCTTTTACACTGGCATAGAACCCTTTTACGCTTGCGTAGCCTTCTACGCAAGCGTAGAAGGGTTCTACGCAAGCGTAAAAGGGTTCTACGCAAGCGTAAAACCCTTCTACGCATGCCTAGAATGCAACTTGTGCAGAAGGGATGTGCAGTACCTCTTTTCCCCCGCTGCCAATTCCGGGGTTTTGGCAGCTGCAAGCGGGAAATGGCGCAAATCGCACTGAAAATCAGGCAATCCCAGCCAATCCAGGAAGGTTGACAGGTATGATCTATCTATCTATCTAGCTATCTATCCGTCGATCCATTCATTTATTATTCAAATTTATATATTGCCACCCAATTCAAACGAGCAACTCTGGGCAGCATATTAGGGCCTACCTAGTGGCGATGGGGGTGGTGAGGCGGCAATACTTCACCACCCTTATTGCCTCCGCTGATAATCGCCCAGCCGCCCTGTTCAGGGTGACCAGGTCGCTCCTCGGTAGAGGGGGATCGGCGCCCGGTTGGCAGGGTTCGGCTGAGGACTTTGCTGACCATCTGGTGGAGAAAATCGATCGGATTCGTTCAGGATTGAATCCTGGCGTGGATGGGGAGGGTCGGGGGGGTGCCGGAGCACAGTCTTGCTGTACGATCTGGGATCGGTTTGAGCCTGTTGTCCCTGATGAAGTGGACAGGCTCCTTGCAGATGTTCGTGCCACTACATGTCCTCTGGACCCCTGTCCCACCTGGTTAGTGAAAGCATCCAGGGGGGTAACAGGGGGCTGGGTCGGGGGGATAATAAATGCTTCGTTACGGGAGGGGGTATTTCCGGCACAGTTAAAACATGCCTTGGTGCGCCCCCTCCTGAAGAAAACGTCCCTCGACCCAGCTGTCCTTAACAACTACAGGCCGGTCTCCAACCTGCCCTTTTTGGGTAAGGTTTTGGAGAAGGCGGTGGCGCGCCAGCTGCAGGGTGTCCTGGAGGAAGCGGATTATCTAGACCCTTTTCAATCGGGGTTCAGGCCCGGATATGGAACGGAGACGGCATTGGTCGCACTGATGGATGATCTCTGGCGGGAGCGGGACGGGGGTTATCCATCCGTCCTTGCTCTTCTTGACCTCTCAGCGGCCTTCGATACCGTCGACCACGGTATCCTGCTGGAACGGCTCAAAGGATTGGGGATCCAGGGCACTGTGTTGTCCTGGTTTTCCTCTTTTCTGGAGGGCCGTACCCAGTCGGTGTGGTTAGAGAGTGAGAGGTCCAGCCCTAGGCTTCTCAAGTACGGGGTGCCGCAGGGATCTGTGCTCTCTCCTCTCTTATTTAACATCTACATGAAGCCGCTGGGTGAGATCATTCGTTCCCACGGGGTGCGGTACCATCAGTACGCGGATGATACTCAGTTGTACATCTCGGCCCGTGGGGACCCCAGTGATGCTGTTGAAGTCCTATCCGGATGCCTGGAAGCCGTTGGGGTCTGGATGGGGGCCAATGGGCTTCGGCTGAATCCCAGCAAGACAGAGTGGCTGTGGATAAGGGGCCCCATGTTATCCAAGGAGCTACCATCTTTGGTATTGGATGGGGCTGTTTTGCCCCAGACAGACCCAGTGCGCAACTTGGGGGTCCTTCTGGACTCACGGCTGCTGCTAGAAGAACAAGTGGCGGCTGTGGCCAGGGGGGCCTTTGCCCAACTTCGGGTGATTCGCCAATTGCGCACGCTCCTGGACCGGGACTCCTTGCTTATGGTCACTCATGCTCTGGTTACTTCCCGACTAGATTATTGCAATGCGCTCTACATGGGGCTGCCCTTGACGACCATTCGGAGGCTGCAGCTGGTCCAGAATGCGGCGGCCCGGGTGGTGATGGGGTGTGGGCGATATGCCCATGCCTCACCGCTGCTTCGGGAGCTGCACTGGTTACCAGTTTGTCTCCGGGTGCAATTTAAGGTGCTGGTTTTGACCTTTAAAGCCCTATATGGCAGGGGGCCAGGATACCTTAGAGACCGCATCGTCCCAAGAGTGACTGCCCGTCCAACCAGAGCGGACCGGAGAGGCTCTCTAATGGTGCCATCAACGAGGGGTGCACATTTATCTAGCACCCGAAGGAGGGCCTTCTCCGTGTCCGCACCAACCCTCTGGAACCTCCTACCAGCGGAACTAAGACTTCAAAGAGAACTGCTGCCCTTCAGGAAAGGACTGAAGACCTGGCTGGCAGGGCAGGTGTGGGGCCCGAACGGGACTGTGGTCCCCGCCGGCTGGTTTTTATAAGAACTTTCTCTTCATCCTTCTTGTGCGGTGGGTGGGTTGGGTGAGTGGGATACGGGTTTTTAAAAAAAAGGGGGGGGGATGTGGGTTTTATTGGGTGGTTTTATAAGATTTTGTAATGTTTTTTATGTATTTTTAGTGTGTTGTAATGCCGCCCTGAGTCGGGTTCTGCCTGAGTGGGCGGCATATACAAATGTGATTAATAAATAAATAAATAAATAAATAAATAACAACAGTAATATAAAACAATATCTTTATTCCTTTTTTAATGTGGGGACCAGGTTTTTAAACAGTTATAAAATGTGTTGAATGTGGTGGCTTAGTGGTTAGGACACTGAACTTGATGACTAGAAGGTCTTCAGGTAAGCAGTTGGAGACCTGAGTGCCGCATGATGGACTGAGATCCCATCTCTGTCTCAGCTCCTGCCAACCTAGCAATTCGAAAGCAAGAAATTGCATGTAGATAAATAGGTGCCACTTTGGTAGGAAGGTAAACAGCATTCCATGCCCTCCAGTGTCTACACATGCCTGCCACATGTCCACAGAAATTTCTGCAGTCGCAGACAGCACTGGCTCTTTGGCTGTAGACAGAGAGGAGCACTGTGCCCTAGAGTCGGATATGACTGGCTTTCGAGCAAGGGCGAGCTTTACCTAAAAGCTTAATATCCAGTTCAGCCTTTCTTTTAGGGCAGCCTTGACAGCCGGTCTTCCTTCCTGAGAGGTGCATTCTGTGTCTCCCATGCTCAACTTTGCATATAACATGTGTGTGTGCACATACACCCCAGTTTGCGGTGAGGGACCGAGCTCAACTTTTCTCAACTTGCCTGTTGAGATCTAGGGAACTTTGTGTGAAGGGACGAGGTGAAGGTCTCTCTATTCTCCTACGAAGCATCCACTTAATTCTTGTTTCCTCTGCAAGGCAAGACATGGTGCAGGCTGGTAAACCAAATTAACAGCCTCTTTGTAATGTGAATATATTCAGGCCCAGAGCAAGATAAGTGGGAAAGGAGAGAGAGAGAGAATGAGAGGAAAACTCTGACAAAGAAGTCAAGTGTCCATCTTTGAGACCAGCTGGAGTGGGAAGTTAGGAGCAAAGTGATTTGAATGGGATGGATGGATGGATGGATGGATGGATGGATGGATAGATGTTCTTCTGTGCTCTGATCAAACCCTGGACTGCCAACATGAAGCCACCTTCTTGCCACCTTCTTGGCTTTGTCGTTGGCCAAACTTAAGTCCTTGTCGGTGCGTGTTTCTGGCAGTCATTGGCAGACCAGTAAATGAGACAGATTCTGTATCTGTCCTCATTCACACAGCATGATGTTGTCCACCAGCAGCCCCCACTTGAGCCTGTTGGTCTTGCATTGAGGGACTCCAACCCTCAGCCTATTCAGGGTCCTCCAAGTGACGTAGGGGAGGTTGACTTCTTCAGCTATATCCTCCTTTCATGTTGCTCCTTGTCCAGTGAGTGAATGAAGGTAAGGTAGTATTTGGGTGAATGGCTGTTCTGTGTCTGTGTGCGTTTGTGTACGTTTGCTTGCAGTGGTAGCTGGGGGGCACCTATTTTGGGACTACTAGGAATCTGCTTCAGGTTTTACTTATTTTTACAGGTGCTGTCCAAGTGCTGAACCTGTCTAGGAAATAGCATTCAGCACCGCTGAAGGCTCCCATAAGGTGCAGACGAAAGCCTAATGCAGGGGTGACCAAACTTTTTGGGCCATGGGCCAGCTACATGGCTGGTCATGTGGTTCAGTGGGCTGGTCACGTGGTTCAGTGGGCCAGTCACATGGTTCCTCCCACCGAAAGCAAAACGTGCCTTGCAATCTGTTTTGCAACAGATATGTTTTGCAACAGGATGAGATAGATTCTATCATTTTCTCTGATCAAACCAGGGGTGCCCAAACTAGGGCCCATGGGCTGGATCCAACCCCTGATGCCAGTTCGCTGCCCTCATCGCTCCCAAAAGCAGAAGTAAAACACGCCTGCACGAGCTTGCTTCTGGGAGTGATGAGGGCAGCGTGGGCCGGATGCATTGGCGTCAGGGGCCAGATCCAGCCCACAGGCTGTAGTTTGGCCACCCCTTGACTAACGGGTTCACAGCATTCCTGAAATCAGAGAGTTGCCTTCAGCCACCATTGCTTGCTTGAATGCTTCCATATATGTTATGAATTCCCAGCTTTGGCCCTGGCTTGGCCTTTTGCCCCTACATACCTCCCCACCACCACCTTGGGCCACTGGGCCTTCTGGATTAGATGGGCTGCATGGAGAAGTAGCTGAGGGATCCAGAGAGTAACTAAGAACCACATAATGCTCCAGGGATGATGGTGTTATATTGGAACTCTCATAGTTGCTCCCAGTGTGGGGGAGAAAGCTAGTTTTAAGATATCTGACTGCAGTTCAACAACAGACTAAAGAGAGGGTGGCATAGTGGTTAAGAGACTGAACTTAGTGGATAAGATGACTGGAAGGTCAGCAGGTCAGCAGTTCGAGACCCAAGTACTGCACGGCAGAGTGAGCTCCCGTCTCTGTCCCAGCTCATGCCAACCTAGCAGTTCAAAAGCAAGACATTGCAAGTAGATAAATAGGTACTGCTTCAGTGGGAAAGATAACAGCATTCCATGCACTCTGGTCGGTGTCTACTCATGCCTGCCATATGTCCACAGAAATGTCTTCCGACGCAGACAGTGCTGGCTCTTTGGTTGTAAATGGAAATGAACACCGAACCCTAGAGTTGGATATGACTGACTTTCGAGCAAAGGAGACCTTTACTTAGCAATATTAGCATTTCATGAAAATTACAGCTGAAAAGGCCTGAGCAAATAAAGTGTGTTCTCTGATGCAAGCAGAACACATACAGGTTCAAATTATAGGAATAAACATTCCAACTGAACATTAGGAAGAACTGATTTTTTAATGCTCCCTCCACCCGAAACCAAAAGTCCTTTATTCCCCACACTCCCATGTTTGTGTTTCATGGCTGTTTTTGACAAATGAAAAAGCAGGCAAATACTTTAAAATCATTGCGTAGAAATCAGTTTTGTAGCCAAGCTACAAATCGGCTCAGAATGGACCTGTTGCAATTTTGTGAGATGGTGTTTGCACCTCTCAGTGTAACCGTGCAAGGGATAAGAGCTGACCTGCTAGCCTTACATTTAAACCATCTTGGATCTGGTCTCTCCTCTGCAGATTCTTCCCCGGAAGCCAAACCCAAATACATCAAGGGCGGGAAGCGTTATGGCCGGCGCACCTTGCCCGAATTCCAAACCTCGGTGGACGACTTTGCGGAGGTGACAGTGATAAAGCCGTTGGACGAGGAGGCCCAGCCATCCCGCCTCCCCAGTGATGACGGCTGTGACGAGGTAAGGGCTTAATTGTGGCCATGATGGATCAAAGGGGACGGGGCTGGGCCTAAAATTGACAAACCTTCCATGTTTGAGGACCTGGTGTGTGCGTGTTTATGCGTGCCGTTGTTATGTGTTTATCACCACTAATCATTGTGTCAAATGTATCACTTTCTGGACAGAACTATATTTATATGCCTTTATGCTCTGGGCTGTTTATTTCTGCCTGGATAGTTCTGGAAAAGCATGGAAAAGAACCATTTTAAAAGGATGTAGTATGGAAAGTGTGTTTGTCCCTATGGGACTATGGTTGGTTGGCACTGAGAGAAGCAGTACATCTAGTGCAGGGGTGGGCAGCCCCAGGCAAGTGGGGCAGAATCTGGCCTTCCCATGGTTTCCCCAGACACATCACTTTCCGAAAGGTTGAAATGCATCTTCTAAAGCACTGGGAATTTTAGTGGTTCTTCTTTCATTTGCCGGTCAACCCCTAGAATGCCAAAATGAAGTCACTTTCTTGGCTTTGTGGTTGGCCAAACTCAAGTCCTCGTTGGTTCATGTTTCTGGCGGTCATTGGCAGACCAGTAAATGAGCTGGATTTTGTATCTCTCCACATTCACACAGAGTGCTGTTGTCCACTCGAGCCTGTTGGTTTTGCTTTTAGGGGCTCCGACCCTCAGCCTATTCAGGATCCTCCATGTGATGTAGGGGAGGTTGTGATCTTCAGTTATATCCTCCTTTAATGTTATTCCTTGTCCAGTGAGCTCCTTCCTCCGTCTTCTAATTTGGTTTTGCTCTTGTATACCCTCAAGAGTCTTTGTGCATGCCATAAAGCATTCCTGGATCTGAGCCAGTGTGCTTGAGGCTCATATCCATTCAGAGCTTGTCAAGGGTTATACTCTTGCTTAGTTTTCTCAGCGTCTGCTGCTACTTCTCTCTTTATCTTAGGTGGAGCAATACCAACAAGGCATATTTTCTCACTTCTCATTATATTGGTGATACGATGCTCGCATTTTTTGCTCCAGCCTTTTGCCTTTGGCTCTGCTCATCCCAGACTACAGATGTAGACACCCCATGACTTCTTTGAAGTTGCCTCCAGCCTTTGGGCAGAAAGACATTCCCAGCCCTTGTTCTTGCAGAAAGCACAGGTTGTGGCCTCAGCTGGCGGCTTTCTACTGGAGCTGTTGGCCACCCTGTGTCCAACTGTGCCACCTCTCTTTGCTCCCATTCAAAGGGGCTTCTGAGCGAATAAGGGCCAGACAGAAGACAGGGAAACGAGCAGACTCTAGCAAACACCCGCAGGAAATGTTGCCAACAGCCTGGTGTTGGCCTTGCATGCTGAAGGGAGAAAGCTCTCGTGGCATGAGATCAAACGCAGGAAGGGAGCACCGTCATTCAACTAATTCTACCCCCTACCTCTGTTCTTATTCCTGCTTTGTTCCTCTTCCCTTCCCCGCCGCCCCGCCACATGCAATGTCTGTGAGGAACAGATTCCGCAATGGGAATCTAGAGGTCTTTTCTTCCTTTGTGTGCAACGTGTTGCATCCCCCAAAGTTGTAACATTATTTGCTTGCTTTTCCACAATCTTTTAAGCATTGAACAAAGGATGCTGTGAGGTGTTACCATGCCTTCTTTGGCTGTGCTTGATTCAAGTGCATTCTGTTCTTTCTCTGTTCTTGGTGGCGATGCCTAGATCTCTTTCCCACCACTGAACAACCAACCCTCCAGGTCTCAGCACCTCGTTGCCACCTTCCGGCCTTCCTTATCGGACCTCATGTTGCTCAACATTTTTGGATGTTGGCATAAGGATTCCCTGCCCTCATCCCTCTAAAAGCCAAGAGCCCTGGCCCTGTTTCCTTAGCTCCATGGCAGGGAAGGCTGGGTTTGGAGTGGGCGCATTCCCAGAGCTTATCATGTCCCTTGTGGTTGGCTTTGTGTTTTGACTCGACAACTGGGTGTCCCTTGCTTCCGTCGTGCCAGTAATCAGTTATTATGGCACGTGTGCTATGTGTTTTTAGTGCTGTGTTGTGGCAGTCCACTGGGTCCAGTAACTTATTGGTTTAGGTCTCTGGTTGCTGAGCCAGAGGTTGGGAGTTTGATTCCCCACTGTGCTTCTCAGGAGAAGAGCCAGCCTAAGTAGCCATGGAGGAGCTGCACAGTACCAGGGCAACCCCCAGATGGAGGGCATGGGAAATAATTTCTGTGCATTCTTTACCAAGAGAAGCCTGAAAAGGGTTGCCATTAGTGTGACATGGTTATTAGTGGGCAGTCTAGCAAAATACAGGGAATATTCTAATTGTAACTCTTAATTCATATCAACCCTAGCCAAAATTCCTGGGATGGAGGAGGTTGGGAATTGCAGTCCTATAATATCTGGACTGAGGTGGCTTAGTGGTTATGACACTGAACTTGATGATTGGAAGGTTGGCAGGTCAGCACTCTGAGACCCAAGTACTACACAATGGAGTGAGCTCCCGTCTTTGTCCCAGCTCCTGCCAACCTAGCTGTTTGAAAGCAAGAAACTGCAAGTAGATAAATAGGTACCACTTCAGTGGGAAAGGTAACAGCATTCCATGTGCTCTGGTGTTTAGTCATGCCTGCCACATGCCCATGGAAATGTCTGCAGACACAGACAGCACTGACTCTTTGTCTATAAACAGAAATGAGCACTGAACCCTAGAGTCAGTTACGACTGGCTTTCAAACAAGGGTGACCTTTACCTACTATCTAGAAGCCCTTACCTCCTCCAGTCCTGCTGTGAAGCTTTATTTATTCACACAACACCACATAATGTTGCTTCTCCACTAGGACTATGGCGGCAGGGCATTGTTTTTTATAGGCTTCTTTGCGTCTTTGTTTTTTCTCCCCCCACAACCAGAACTGAATTTGTGGCCAGATTCTCATTTTTAGAGGGGTTACAACCTCAACAGATATCTTAAGGCCAGGGTGGGCAATTTTGATGGGTATGGGGGAGCCCATTTTAGGCATAGAAGAGACAATGAGATTCAACTTTGAACCATCAACATTTTAAGATTGTGCTCTGCCAATGAACCAGGGATCCTGGGAGGTGAAGTACAGAAATCCACCTTTCCCAAACTCTGTTTTTTGGAAGCTCTCAAGCCTTGTAGAAAATGAGATGTCGAAGCTAGACATGGAAATATGTTTTGGCCAGGTGATCTTTGAGAGTCTGGCCAGGTTATTCTGCTATGGTAATAGAGTAGACCGTACTGCCAGCAACTCAATGCTGATCATCAGGTGGTGGTTGACTAGCCTGACAACCCTGAGATGAATGCCCTTGGGTGACAAAGTCTACAGGGAAGGGTGGTGGTTCCCAAGTGGAGTAAATGGTCTCATTGAATCCATCTTGATGAAGGGCAGCAGCTTCATCCATACTGGCGCAGGGCTCATGAGAACGTTGTGTGCTAAAAGGGCTCAGGACCAGAAGGTGCCTCTCGGACCTGGATCAGGTGTCATGCTGCCACTGCTGAAGGCAAATGGAAGGCCACTGCATTATATTCTCAGGACAGGCTTTATGCCTGATCACCATGATGATTGCCAATATTCGGCTTCGGATACGGCAGAAGAAGAAGGTGACTTTTGGGTTTCTACTAATGCCACTCCTTCCTTTTCAGTCTTGCCATTTGGTTCCTTCCTTCCTTCCTTTCATCCTCCTGTTCCGAGTTGACCTCAGATAAGCAGCCTTTATGAACCACAGGGTCTTGGTGCACGGCATGCCCTCATATAACTGAATAAGCGAGTTGGCTGGTACAGCTGTGCTCTTGATGTCTCGATAATGGCCTTTTCTCCCAGCCCAGAGAGGCTAATCCGTCTCCCCTTCAGGCCCCTGTGTACTGCGTTGACCTTGGCATTAATAGTGCGATGCGTCCCAGAGGGATGCCCAGCCTGTGGTTTTTATTTTTTGTATTCCTCTCCTATTACTTGTAAAAAGATGGGTGCAAAAAGCTTAGTCAATTAACAAGTCCAGTCAATTAAGGCGAGCTGGTCGGCGGCCATTCCTTCCCACCCATTCTACTTCGAAACAGTGTGAGCCTAAGTGATTCCTCCTTTGTGGTCTTTTTTGCCCTTGGAATATTTATTAGTGGCCTAATGAGATCTCGTCACCATGTGTGAAAAGTTTATTCCGTGACAGCTCCCCTGAGTCTCATTTTGCACTTTCTAGGGAAAGTCTCTTAAACCGAGCTGTCCTCTGTTCCTCTGCCCTGAGCGGTAGAAAATTGACTTCACTGTTTCAGCTTTCTTTTCCTCCCAGTTTTAGGCTTCACTAACAGAAGTATAGAGTCTTCAAAACCCATAAGTTACTACTAGACACCCCCTCCCCTATTCAGCACTGGTTAGACCACATCTGGAGTCCTATGTCCAATTCTGGGCACCACGTTTTAAGAAAGATGCAAATAGATTACAGCAGGTACAGAGAAGGGCAAGGAGGATGATCAGAAGATACTGGAAACCAAGCCCTAGGAGGAAAGACTGAAGGACCTGGGCATGTTTAGCCTTGAGAAAAGGAGCCTGAGAGGGGATAGGATGATGATAGCACTCTTCAAACAGCTGAAAGATGGTCATAAAGAGGAAGGGAAGGGTCTGTTCTCCATCATCCCAGAATGCAGGACAGGTAATAATGGGCTGACACTACAGGAAGCCAGATATAGGCTGAATATCTTCTGAAGACTTCCCCCGCATCATCTGCTTCATTGATGGTTATGTCAAGGTAATTCCCACAACCCAGAGTTTCCCAGGTGTAGTGTACTCAGAAGTAGCTTCCCCTTCCCTTCCTCTCGACAAGTGGTTCTCAATGCGGACCCCACACCGCACAGGGAGACTTCAGTTCCCAGAAGCCTAAGTCCGTACGTTGGCTGATCAGGGCTTTGGGAATTGAAGTCCAAAAACCAAAGGTTGGGAAACACTGCTCTAGTCCGAGTGTGTTTATTAGCTGGGTTAAAAGGTGAGAACTGGGAGACTAGCATTCGAACATTCAGTTGCTGTTGTGTCCAAGTGTTACTCACTTCAAAGGAACACAGCGCGTGAACCGGATCCGCCAAAGGGGCGCCCTCTTCAAAGGAGGGGCACATATCAAAGCGGAGCTGGAGACCAAATGGGGTAATAAACTGGAGTGTCCGCTGGTATGTTTCCTTGTTGTTGTTGAAACGGAAAACCGCTGTATATAAGATACCATCTTTCCCCACATCCTCAGTCTTGTCTCCCGATCTGAATAAAGAGCCACTATGCTTAACCCACACGCTGCGTGCTAGTCTACTTCTTGCGAGAATCTAACATTGGCGACGAAGGTAGGATATGGCTGCTACTGCATCTTCAATCGGACCGTTTGACATTGCAAAGCCGGAGGCATGGCCCATGTACGAGATCCAGTTCGAGAACTTTGTAATCGCTGGGGAGATCGAGGATGAAGGGCGACAGAAGGCGTTGTTCCTGGCCCATTGTGGTTTGCCCACGATTGAGCTGGCCGGGCAACTGCTGCTGCCACAGGCACTGAGGGAAGCCCCATTGACCGACATCCTGGCGGTGCTCTGAGAACACTTCAAGCCAGTCGTTTCCATCTTCCCAGCCAGGGTTGCCTTTTACCGGCGAGATCAGAAGGAGGGGGAGACGGTAGCTGAGTACGTTGCGGCTCTCCGACAGGCTGCCGTGCCGTGCCAATGGCATGACCTGGAGGAGGCCTTAAGAGACCGGCTTCTCGTGGGCCTCAGGGACGAAGCTACTCAGCGGCGGCTGATGAAGAGAAATAGGTTGACTTTTGCCCAGGTCCTGGAAGAAGCTTTGGCGTCCGAGGCTGCACACGCTGGGGTAAAAATCCTCCATGCCGAACCTGCTGCTCCTGCCCGTGGTGAGTCGGCCGTCCAGCTGCAGCAGTGCGCTACTCCAGTGGATACAGACAATGCGTCAGAGGAGGGTACTGTCGGGAGGGTTTGCCAGCAAACCCCCCAAGCTTCAAGGAGCAACATCGCGCCATGCCAAGGCTGTGGGGGAAGGCACCTCCGCTCACGGTGCCCGTTCAAGACAGCCGAATGCCACAAGTGTGGGCGGAAGGGGCACATTGCACGGGTGTGCCGCCAGCGATCCGAAGGTCACCCCAGGGACAGAGGTCAGCGCAGGACGGAACACCCAATTTCCAAAGTCCGCGTCGGAAGGAAGACATCATCTGGTGTACAGTCAGTGTCCGGGAGGTTCTTCGTTGATGTTCGCCTCCAAGGGTGTCCCGTCCGCATGGAGATCGACTCAGGATCTGCCTACTCAATCATCTCACAGAGGGAATTTTTTCAACTTCCTCCAGCAGACCGGCCGAAACTGCGGGCTCTGCAGGTCGACCTGACCGATGTGCAGGGTCAACACATTCCAGTGTTGGGAATCGGAAATTTTGATGTGCGGTTCAAGGCCATCTCAGCAAAGCTTCCCCTAGTCGTGGTGAAAACCGGTAGGAATAACCTTTTGGGCGTGCAGTGGTTTGGGCCCCTGGGTATTGGGTTTTCGGGAATTAATGCGGTTAAGGCCGACCCCATTCAGGCTGTGTGTGAACGCTATCCAGATGTTTTCCGTCCCGGGCTGGGTAGGTTCAAGGGGGCCCCTGTTAATTTTGAGCTGGACCCAACTGTCCAACCCATTCGCATGAAGCCACGGAGGGTGCCGTTTGCCCTGAAAGACCGCATTGAAGCGGAGTTGGACAAGCTGGTGGCACAGGGCATCCTGGAGCCCGTGGACTCTGCTCCATGGGAGACACCTATAGTCACTGCCATCAAGGCGAACGGGGACATCCGCATCTGTGCGGACTATAAATGCACGATTAATAAGGCTATCCGAGCTAATTCTTATCCTGTTCCAGTGGTTAGCCATTTGCTGGCCACCCTCCATGGGGGAAAGTGTTTTGCTAAACTGGACTTGGCCCAAGCATATCAGCAAGTGCCTGTTAGTCCGGAATCTGCGTTGTGTCAGACTATTACTACTCATAAGGGTGCATTCCGTGTGAACCGTCTTCAGTTCGGGGTTAGTACGGCTCCGGGGCTGTTTCAGGCTCTTGTGGAAAGGTTATTGAAGGGTCTCCCTGGGGTGCTGACTTTTTTTGACGACATGTTGATATCTGGGACAGACAAGGGGGGCCTGGCCACTAAACTGGGGAAGGTGCTGGAGAGTTTCCAAAATGCGGGGTTGCGGGTAAAAAGGGAGAAGTGTTGTTTTTTTGCTCATGAGGTTGAATTCTTGGGGTTCAAAATCACGCCTGCCGGCATCAAGCCCTCTGAATCCAAAGTTCAGGCAGTCTGGGAAGCCCCACGTCCCACTTCGAAGACGGAGCTCCAGGCATTTTTGGGTCTCTTAAACTTCTATCACTCCTTTCTACCCCGAAAGGCGACTGTAGCTGAGCCC
The DNA here is from genome assembly GCA_035047305.1 of Bradypodion pumilum. Taxonomy (NCBI): domain Eukaryota; kingdom Metazoa; phylum Chordata; class Lepidosauria; order Squamata; family Chamaeleonidae; genus Bradypodion; species Bradypodion pumilum. The sequence goes on from JAWDJD010000001.1 coordinate 529,851,585, forward strand.
CTGCATCAGTTGCTGAGGAAACAGGCGGTGTGGAAGTGGGGGCCTCCTCCGGAAAAGGCATTCCGGGAAGTCAAGGAGCTGTTGACTTCGGATGCTGTCCTTACACATTACGATCCGAAGAAGCCCCTTTTGCTTGTATGTGATGCCTCGCCGGTGGGGGTTGGGGCTGTTCTGTGCCATGACATGGGGGGAGGGAAAGAAGCGCCTATCGCATATTACTCCAGGTCGTTAACGGTGGCTGAAAAAAACTATGCTCAGATTGATAGAGAGGCGCTGGCCATAATCGCTGGAACGAAGAAATTTCATGACTTCATTTCGGGAGGGCTGTCACGATTATCACAGACCACAAACCGCTCCTAGGTATTTTTGTGCCAGACAAGCCCACCCCCCAAATCCTGTCTCCGCGGATGTTACGCTGGGCAATGTTCCTTCAGGCGTACCAGTACACGCTCCAACATCGCCCAGGTATCAGCATTAGCCACGCGGATGCTCTGTCCAGATCCCCTGTTGAGTATGTGGGTCGAATTGAGGCGGAAGGACAGGTCCTTATGTTGGATGTGTTAGACTCTCCCCCGATCTCCGCTGCTGACATAGCAGCCCAAACAAAAAAAGACCCCCTCCTGTCAAAAGTTGTCATGTGGGTTCTGAAGGGGTGGCCATTGTCACCGACCCCTGAGGAGTTCAGGGTGTTCTACTCCAAGAGAAACGAACTGTCACTGGAGCGGGGTTGCTTGGTTTGGGGGGACAGAGTAGTCGTCCCATCTGTACTTCGGAACAAGGTGCTCCGCACACTCCATGTTAGCCACCCAGGTATTGTCAGGTCAAAAGCGCTAGCGCGAAGCTACTTCTGGTGGCCCCGATTGGACCTGGACATTGAGGCTTGGGTGGGGAAATGCAGGGAATGTCAGGCATCAAGGCCCGAGGAACCACGTCTTCCCCGCAGGGAATGGGATACGGCCAGAGGCCCCTGGTCTCGGATTCATATAGATTTTGCTGGCCCTTTCAGGGGAACAACACTTCTGATTATTGTAGATTCCTTTTCCAAGTGGGTAGATGTCATCCCAGTGTCCGGAACTTCCTCTGCCACCACAATCCGCAAATTAAGGTGGGTCTTTACTAATCTAGGCCTGCCCGACATCATGGTGACTGACAACGCATCGAGCTTCATGTCGGCTGAATTCCAGGGTTTCCTAAGTCGTAATGGGATTAGACACATCACGGCCGCTCCTTTTCACCCTGCCACAAACGGTCAAGCCGAGAGGCAGGTACGGACGGTCAAAGACGCGCTCTCACGCATGGGACCTGGGGATTTGGAGCTGCAGTTGTGTCAATTTTTGCTGTCCTACAGAGTCACCCCATTGGCCTCTGGTTTGTCGCCAGCCGAACTGTTAATGAAAAGGAAGCTGCCGACTGTTTTTGACCGTTTAGATCCTCAGCGCCAAGAGGATCGGGGCCTGAATATAGACATTCCGACTTTAAAAGGTTTTGAGGTTGGGCAACCAGTCCACTGCAGGAATTATGCCAATGGGCCTCCATGGTTGGGGGGGGAAGTGTTGGAGCAGACTGGCCCGGTGTCTTACAGAGTGCAAATGGAGAATGGCGCGATTTGGAGGAGACACACAGATCAAATGCGGCTCCGGGTCCCTGGGCAGAACTCTAACTCCGGCCCAGGGAGGGAGCCACAAGGGGAAACAAGGGGAGACATGGAGAGTGATATGGAGTGGGATTTAATTAGTGACCCCCTGCCCACGTCTTCCCCAGAGCCCGAGGCGGGAGGGGAAGCTACCCCGAGCTCAGAGGCAGGAATGGAAGGGGGGCCACTCTGAGCTCTCCCCCCACTTCCAAACCTGTTGGGGTGTCCGTTGAGCCTACCCTGGTGCCTGAGACGCACGGGCGGCCCAGACGAGTTTGTGGGCCACCCATCCGTTGGGGAAAGGTTGTTTCTCACTAAGGGGGGAGGGATGTTGTGTCCAAGTGTTACTCACTTCAAAGGAACACAGCGCGTGAACCGGATCCGCCAAAGGGGCGCCCTCTTCAAAGGAGGGGTACATATCAAAGCGGAGCTGGAGACCAAATGGGGTAATAAACTGGAGTGTCCGCTGGTATGTTTCCTTGTTGTTGTTGAAACGGAAAACCGCTGTATATAAGATACCATCTTTCCCCACATCCTCAGTCTTGTCTCCCGATCTGAATAAAGAGCCACTATGCTTAACCCACACGCTGCGTGCTAGTCTACTTCTTGCGAGAATCTAACAGTTGCCTAAAACCTGATAAATAGGCATGTGCTGCATGCACATTTTAAATGCAATTGCTGATGCTGTGAAAAGTCCAGGTGACTTATCCATGCACGTTTGCGGTTGTAGAGGGTCTCCCTCTCGCCTCTACCATGACATGAAAAGGCTCAGCCTTCCACCTTTGCCAGCCACGGCTGGCCTTTTCCTGCTGTGCTCAGCGCTGCTTGTCCCTCTTGATACTGTTGGCCATCATGCCTTCCTTCTATTTCCTTTTCAAAACATCGAATTAACATCTGGGCTCTGCTTGGGCCATGCTTTAAAAGGAATCTGCCTTCTGATCATGAAACTTCATGAGCTAAGGCCTTCAGAGGGAGGAGCGCTCGGAGATAACCTTTCTCTCCGCCTGGGAAAACTGCCACTCTGTTGGCCTTAACTGGGTGCCAAACCCCACATGGCTGTGCATCAGGCTCAAAGCAGCGGGGCCTCCCGTCTGAAAGCGCATGTTTTGGGCGCCCCCTGGTGGATGGGCCAGGGCTATGCAAGGGCCGCCATTGAGACCCTACCCGGGACTGGCCCAAAGCCCACCTGCTCTACTCTTCTGTTTCCAAGGTTGGGCAAAGAAGAGGACTTTTGGAAACTTCATAAGCAGCATCTGAGTTTCCTGGACCGCACACCAGTGCCTCAGAATAGGAGGGGATGTTTTGCCTGATATCGGATGCTAGATTCGATAAGGTTCTGTCAACACCACCTTTACATAGTTTACTTCAAAAAGTTCTATATTTTGTAAAGGAAGCTTTTCACTTCTTTCAAGGCTACAGAAAGGTCAAGGTCTTCCTCGCTCAAAAGCCAGTTGTATCCAACTCTAGGGTGCGGTGCTCATCTCTGTTTACAGCCAAAGAACCAGCACTGTCTGCATCTGCAGACCTTTTCATGGTCATGTGGTAGGCATAACTAGACACTGGAGCACACATAACATGGTCACCTTTCCCACTGAAGCAATACCTATTTATCTACTTGCAATATCTTGCTTTCAAACTGCTAGGTTGGCAGGAGCTGGGACAGGGACAAGAGCTCACTATCATGCAGCACTCGGATCTCCGACTACTGACCTGCCAACCTTCTATTCGTCAAGTTCAGCGTCTTAACCACTAAGCCACCAAGCAGCCCCACTTTCAAGGCTAACTGCCTGCTGTTGCCACCAGCCTGATCTGAGGAAGCCCAAAGCTTGTGGAATCTGGCTCCATGCGCAGGATTCAGCATGGCACACCAGAAGGTTCATTTATTTGTTTTACTAGTAGCCCCTTATATTCTGCTTGGTTTAAGGACAGGCACTGCAATAGGCAGTGAAGTACAAAGCAACATTCCCGGGGATCTCAGCTGTCTCATATAAAACCAAATCCCATCCCACTCATAAACCATAGTATTAATGCAAAAAAATAAAATAAATTAGAAACAACCCAAGGAAACAAATAAGCGAGCGGCAGTTAATAATCAGATTAAAAAATGCGTATTAGGCAGCCCTAGGGGGCTGCTTTTAAGGGCCTCCTTAAAAAGAATTGTTTTTATTCCTCTCTTAGGAAACTGGAAAGAAGGGCCAGACAGATTTCAGAAATAAGTCATGCAGAAGGAAAGGTGTTCTTATAAGCTTATGCAGGCCTCACCCAACATTTTTGCTACCAAAGGCAACGAACAAGAAAGTAGCCCCGTACACCCCAGATACACACCCAATGAGGTGTGTCCGTTGTTTGCTACAAGGGCTGTGGGTCTAATTCAGGAGTGCTTTTCACTTCAGCTTTCAGGCATGACTCGGGCCGTGATGGCGAACCTTGACACTCCAGATGTTCTTGAACTTCAATTCCCAGAAGCCCAAGCACACTGTGAATCCACACGAATGGGTTTACTGCAATTCATCTGGCCCACAATTTCCTCGTTGCTCCCAGAAGTGGAATTAAAATGGGCCCAGGCGGTTAAGTCTCTTCTGGGTTAACCCTTCCTCCATATAGGCGCATTTTACTTCCGCTTCTGGGAGCGACGAGGGCAGCACGGGCCGGATGAATCGCAGTAAATCCATTTGTGAGGATTCACAGGGTGCTTGGGCTTCTGGGAATTGAAGTGCAAGAACATCTGGAGTGCCAAGGTTCACCATCACTGGACTAGGGTGGTGCAGGCTGGATGAATTGATGTTGGGGGCCTGATCCAGCCCACAGGCCATAGTTTGGGCACCCCTGCTTTAAGCAGAGAAAATGGCAGCTTAAAATCTATCCCATCCTGTTGCAAAACAGATTGCAAGGCACGTTTCACTTCTGTTTCCGGTGGGAGGAACCACATGACCGGCCCATGGCCTGAAAAGTTTAGGCACCCTTGGTCTAATATGAGGGACGGAAAGTAGGTGGGAAAATTTGGGATGAACTGCCAGGGGGGTTGCAGTTGTGCCTGACATTGCCTAAGGATAGGACCAGCTCCGAGGTCTTCCACATCCAGCTGCATGGGAATCTTCCCAAAGGTTTGAGCTGGCTGTCTCGTTTTTGCTGAGGAGAGCGGTGCATCTGGCAGGCCACACCAGGCAGGAGGTGGTTTGTTTATGCAGGCACCAGAGTTGCTTCTAAGGTTGCCCCTAAAATGAAGACCCAGCTGGTTCAAGTTCAGGGAGGCTCCTTTGCCAGGAGAACAAGCCAACCCTGCAGGACGAGTAAACTTGGAGAAAGATTCACTGACTCAGAACGGTTGCGCACCAACTTTTCAAAGCATTTCATTATGACAGGCTAAGCGCCACAGGGCAGAAGTCATTCAGACTATCTATGTTAGTTTTTTTTTAGGTAGAGGTATAATCGTAGAGTATTTCAGACAAGGTGGGACAGTGGCTTGGATTTTTAATCGGTCTTTGGCCCAAGCCACTGTCCCACCTTGTCTGAAATACTCTACTATTATACCTCTGCCTAAAAAAACTAACATAGATAGTCTGAATGACTTCCGCCCTGTGGCGCTTACACCTGTCATAATGAAATGCTTTGAAAAGTGGGTGCGGAACCGTATTATGGCTTGTTTACCAGTTGGACTTGACCCTTGTCAATTTGCATATAAGAGGAAGCGATCCACGGAGAATGGATGCTGTGGCTACGGCCCTACATACTGTTCTGACCCATTTGGAGAAACAAGGGACTTATGCGAGACTGTTATTTGTAGATTTTAGTTCTGCTTTTAATACTATTCTTCCGCATAGACTGGTGCCCAAATTATTAGATCTGGGGCTTCTGCCATGCTTATGCAGGTGGATACTAGATTTTCTATCAGATCGCTCCCAACGGGTCAGGATGGGCTCTCATGTCTCTGCGCATCTCAGTATAAGTACGGGGACGCCGCAGGGGTATGTGCTGAGCCCGCTTCTGTACACGCTTTACACATATGATTGTGTTCCCAGTTACCCCAGCAATAAGATCATCAAGTGTGCAGACGACACAACAGTGGTGGCCCTGATGACTGCTGGGGAGGGGGAGTCGGCTTACAGGAAGGAGGTTGAGATGCTGACGGAGTGGTGTAGGGAAAACAATTTATTCCTCAATGTAAAAAAGACAAAAGAGATCATTGTGGACTTTAGAAAATGCAAATTGAACATCCAGCCACTTATTATTGAAGGGAATTGGGTGGAACAGGTCTCGGTGTTTCGATTTCTGGGAATGGAGCTGAGGGATGATCTAACAAGGGGAGCAAACACCAAAGATCTGATGAAGAGAGCACAGCAGAGGTTAGACTTCTGGAGAATCCTCAGGAAGAAGAACAACCTTTCAAAGGTTTACCTGCTCTTCGCATTCTACCACTGCACCATAGAGAGTGTGTTAACCTATGCTCTGTGTGCATGGTTTGGGAGTTGTACAGCTAGGGAAAGAACAATGCTGTCCAGGGTCGTAAAGACTGCGGAGCAGATAATCGGGCGTACTCTTCCCACTCTAGATCAAATCTATGCCACCAGGTGTTATAAGAAAGCTGTAGAGATTGCGCAAGATAGTGCGCACCCCGGGAATGATCTCTTTCAGCTTTTGCCTTCTAGAAGAAGGTATAGGGTCATAAAGACCAGGACCAGCCGCTTCAGAAATAGTTTCTACCCAAAAGCGGTTCTGGCTTTGAATACAGTGCAATGCAGTCTATGAGGGAGCTTCTGTATAGAGTTTTTAGCGCTTTTAGAGCTTTTAGAGCTTTTTAGGGGTTAAATGTGTATATGTGGGGTGGGAGTATGTTGATAATTTTGTATAGTTGTATTTTGTTTAGGTTTTGTTGAGTTGATAAGTGTTTTTCCCCAAATCTCATTGTTCTGTGCAGGACAATGACAATAAAGATCTATCTATCTATCTAACAACGAGGCTAGAGAAAGTGATATACAAGTATAGTATGTAGAAGGAATTTGTGACATTATAGGAGATACAGTTACTGTAAGTTGTTGTTGTTCAGTCACATAGTCGAGTCCGACCCTTTGCAACCCCCAGGGACCACTGCATGCCGTCTCCTCTGCCATCCTCCACAGCCTGCTCAGCTCTACGCCCATTGTGTCAACAATGCCATCTACTCATCTCATCCTCTGCTGTCCTCTTCTCCTTTTGCCTTTGATCTTTCCCAGCATCAAAGCCTTCTCGAGTGAGTCCTCTCTTCTCATTTGATGTCCAAAGTTCTTTAGCTTCATCTTTAATATTTGTCCTTCCAAGGAGCAGTCAGGGTTGATTTCCTTCAGGATCGACGTATTTTATCTCCTTGCAGTCCAGGGGACTCTCAAGAGTCTCCTCCAGCACCACAGAGTTCAAAGGCGTCTATTCTTCTGCGCTCAGCCTTCCTTACGGTCCAGCTCTCACAACCATACAGGACTACTGGGAAAACCATTGCTTTGTCTATGTGAACTTTTGTTGGCAGGGTAACGTCTCTACTTTTTATTATGTTCACTAGATTTCTCATAGTTTGCCTCCCAAGAATCAGTCGCCTTTTTATTTCATGGCTGCACTCTCCATCTGCAGTGATCTTGGATCCTAAGCAGGTAAAGCCAGTCACTGCTTCTCCTTCTTCCCCGTCTATTTTCCAGGGAGTGATGGGACCTGTTGCCATTATCTTGGCTTTCTTGATATTGAGTCTCAAGCCAGCTTTTGCACTCTCCTCCTTCAGCCCAATCAAGAGATTCTTTAGGTCTTCCTCACTTTCTGCCATTAGGGTGGTGCCGTCTGCATATCTCAAATTGTTGATGTTTCTCCCAGCAATTTTAATTCAAGCTTGTGGTTAATCCATCCCTGTAGAAGGGCGGTCCATCCAGATGCTGGTGTCATTCCAGACATAGGCTTGATTTAAGGCCAGTTTTGAAAAGAGCGAGAGAGAATCACAAAGCAATTGCAACATGGGGCGACCGCAGTCATTTTAATTAACCATATATCCTGGGAGAGGAGAAAGGCCCGTCTTGAGGTAGCAGATGTTCAGGCAGGAGAGGTTGCAACATTGAGAGGAGGCAGCACCCAGCGAGAGCTCGGGCCGGCAGATGTAAACACAGGCTTTCAGTTGGGTCATTGTGTAAGTTTCGGCCATCTGTCCCTCAGGCGGGCAAAAACCGTGCTGTTGATCGAAAGAATACGATCCTGGAATCCACCGATGAATCCCTCCCTCCTGAAGTAAATGTGCGTGACCTTCCTCCAGCTGCAGAACAAAGGCCTTTTGTCTGAGTCTATGTGACACTGCTAGGAGGGGGGCTTTTATGGTCCACAGAACCAGAGGAGGGGGAAAGAGAGTGGCCCCCTTTGTCTGGCTTGCCGTCTGGTGCCGCCATCTTGGATTGGTTTGACCTCCAACCCCGCCGGGCTCCGCTTGACAAAGGGCCTCTTGTGGCGCACCGGGTATGGTAATGAGGAAGCATGTGCACGCGCAGAGGGCTTCAGCCAGCGGAGGCTGATGCGGAAACATACGGATACAAAGACGAGGCCCTTCGTCGGATCAATCCCAACAAAGAAGCGCCGTGGAAGGAGCTGTTCTATGCAGGCGCTCTTTGGAGCAGCCAGTTGTCACAGTTACGCAGAAGGTGACAGATGCTCAGATCACCATGTGCTTGGTGAGCCTCTGCAGGCGCATCACCTTGGGTTTCCTTAGCAAAGATTATTTTCCATGACACCCAAAGAGGGGGGGAATTGTCACAAACAGGGACAGGCTTCTTTCACATTCTACCTCCTGCCCTCGATTCCCCTTTTAAAATAATCTTTAGTGACCAAGTCCCCTCACCCAATGTCCCTAAACCCATAATGGCGAACCTTGGCACTCCAACTGTTCTTGGACTTCAATTCCCAGAAGCCCAAGCACCCTGTGAATCCACACAAATGGGTTTACTGCGATTCATCCGGCCCGCACTGCCCTCGTCGCCCCCGGAAGCAGAAGTAAAATGCGCCCGTACGGAGGAAGGGTTAACCCAGAAGAGCCTTTACCGTACGGGCACATTTTTCTTCCGCTTCCGGGAGTGATGAGAGCAGCGTGAGCCGGATGAATCGCAATAAACTCTTTCGTGTGGATTCACAGGGTGCTTGGGCTTCTGAGACTTGAAGTCCAAGAACATCTGAAGTGCCAAGGTTTGCCATCATGGCCCTAAACCTTCCCTCTTTACATCTTTATGAGATGAAAGGAGAAAGCTCCTAAAATCTGGGAATCCTTTAAGAAGGAGGAGGCTGTATTCGACCAAGCTTCTTCTTGTTTAAGTACCGTATCCAATTCCCAATATTGGTTATCTTCATGGGAACAATGTCATGCAGTAGTCTTCCATTTACCTTCTGCATTGCAGAAGGGATTCAAGTGGGGTTTAATCCACTTGGGATAGATAGATAAGTCTTTATTGTCATTGTCCTGCACAGAACAACGAGATTGGGGAGGGAAAAAAAACCACTTATCACTTCGTCACCCAAGGCTGTTAGTCCTCACGGTGGTCAGGTTAGTTAACTGCTGCTTGATAATCGGTGTTGAGTCGCTGGCAGTAGGGTCTACTCTGTGACCATAGCAGGATAACTTAGCCAGCAAGCTTAGCTGGGGCTATACCAGAGCCTTTTGTCCAGAAGGAATAACAGAAGAAAATATATAGATTTCCTAGAAAGAATTGTTTTTGCAATGTTTGAGAAGTCTGGCTGCTGATGTCAGGGCCTGGGACATGGCGGATGGCAGATAACATGAACGCTAGGACTCAGAACAACCAGGTAAAAGATGAAAGAGTAACCATATTTTAATCTAAAAGATGAAAGAGTAACCATATTTTAATCTAAAAGATGAAAGAGTAACCATATTTTAATCTAAAAGATGAAAGAGTAACCATATTTTAATCTAAAAGATGAAAGAGTAACCATATTTTAATCTAGAGTCCAAAACCAAATCAAACCAAGGAAGTAGGATTTGTCCAGATAATGAAAGCATAGTCCAAAAGAGCCCGAAAATCTGAGTCTAAACAAATGGGTAAAGGTCACCCTTGCTCGAAAGCCAGTCGTATCCGACTCTAGGGTTCAGTGCTCATCTCTAGCCAAAGAGCAAGCACTGTCTGCATCCACAGATGTTTCCTTGGACATGTGGCAGACATGACTTTGAGTTGTCTTAGGACAAGTAAAGCGGTATATAAATAAAAATTACAGTGACTAGACACCTGAGTGCAAGGAATGCTGTTTACCTTCCTACCGAAGTGGTACCTATTTATCTACTTGCAATTTCATGCTTTTGAACTGCTTGGTTGGCAAGAGCTAAGTCCGAGACAGGAGCTCCCTCCGCCCATTGTGGAGCACTCGGGTCTCAAACAGCTGTGTCTTAAGTTCAGTGTCTTAACTACCGAGCCACCGCAGTCCCTAAACAAATGGGTACCTAAATAATACATTGGGTCCTTAATGCAGGCAGGGCTATATTTCACTTCCAGCAGGACTGTAGAATCCACAGTCTGAAATAAATGAGGAATCTAAAAGGGTTATTATTCTGAGAGGTAAACAAAATGTGTGTGTTTTATAGTAATTTTAAAAAGAAAACCCTAAAGTGCTACAAAATCCTATTTATGTTGAGGGAGGTGTTTCTCTTGCTAAGTGGGTTGAATCAGGAGTTGTTGTTTATTTCATATTTGGGGAAGACATTCCCTTCTTAAATGAGGTGGTGTCTTTATTCCTCCCTTCCGTATCTCAGTCTTTTTCGCAGCAGGTCATCTGAGGGCACGAGAAAATCAGTTCCCATAAGTCCTTAATACCCTCTGCTAAAGTGGAGCAGGCGCGATGAACCAATGTGGAATTCTCTGTGCACTCCGTTGCTCGAGCCCTGCTCCCTCCCCACAGGTTGGTCGTGGCTCACAACTGCGTCCTTTGATGGTGCGGAGGGTGAGCCTCTTCTCCTCTGGGGTAGGGTAAGGTCACAGTGGCCGGTGCGTGGCGTTTTGAGGTTGCAGCCTTGGCCCAGAGGTTGGGGGAGTTGGTTTCTGTCATTGCCTTTTGGACTCAACCGCGGTGTAAAATGGAGATCGGATCTCTGCCACAACACAGATTTGTTTTGGGTCACAGCATGATGGGAGAACAAGAACGGATTCTGGGCTGAATCCTCTTTCATCTTCGTTGCTTCCTCTTTTACCCCATTGAGAGTCGAGGGAGATGCAAGGTTCTTGCTCTGGCACTTCTAGCAGCCTCCACCAGCCTTATTTGGTGTTCTTGTAATGTGTCTTTGATGTTCTCTCTCCACCTTCCTCTGGGTCTGCCTCATGCTCTTTGTCCTTCTCCTCTTCCCACATATGCCTTGCATGGTATGGACTTCTAAGACATTCCCTCCCTCCTGATGGGCAAACTACTTTATTTGTTATCTCTAGATGTAGTTTAAGATTGGTTCTATTCCAATGAGCTCATTCCTGGTTTCATCCCTTCTAGTCACTCCATCAGCCTTCCTCAGACATCTCATTTCTGTTTCTTTTGTTTCTGTTTTGTTGTGTTGCACGTGTCCAGTGTTGTAAGGTGACTGCAGCTATGGAATAAAACGATCCTTACTTCTTGGGAGGCAAGCTATGAGATAAACCTAGGGAGCCTAATAAAAAGTAGAGACACCGCCCTGCCAATAAAAGTCTGCATAGTCAAACCAATGGTCTTCCCAGTAGTCCTGTATGACTGTGAGAGCTGGACCCTGAGGAAGGCTGAGCACAGAAGAATAGATGCCTTTGAAATGTGGTGCAGGAGGAGACTCTTGAGCAGTGGTTCCCAACCTAAGGCCCGTGAGCCGCATCTGACCTGCAGCATCATTTCATATGGCCCCCACCCCTCCAAGGGCATTTGAGAAACAAAATGGCCACCCCTTTGAAGCTGTTGGGACAAAATGGCCACCCCATTGTGCAGGCAGGTCAAAATGGCCATCTGGCCCTCGAAGTTGACAGAGAGCACGACCCAGCCCCTGGCTTGAAAATGTTGGGAACCCCACTGCTCTTGAGAGTCCCCTGGACAGGCTGGACTGCAAGGAGATCAAATCAGTCCATCCTGAAGGAAATCAACCCTGACTGCTCCTTGGAAGGATAAATGCTTAAGCTGAAGCTCAAGGACTCTGGTCACCAAATGAGAAGAGAGGACTCACTTGAGAAAGCCCTGATGCTGGGAAAGATCGAAGGCAAAAGGAGAAGGGGGCAACAGAAGATGAGGTGGATGGATGGAATCGTTGACGCGATGGGTGTAGATCTGGGCTGGATGCAGAGGATGGCAGATAACAGAGAAGCTTGGCATGCGGTGGTCCATGGCGTTGCAAAGGGTTGGACTCAATTGTGTGACTGAACAACAACAACAACAAGTGTTCAGGACTCAATCCACTCTTAGCAAAACATTCCTTGAATTAGTGATTCCCTTGAAGGTCCTGGTATGAACAGCAATGCTCAGGGTTTGCCACGGCTTCCTTGACAAGGTCCTTCCATATTGAACTATGATATCTATCATCGCCCTCAACACAGCCAGCTGGCCAGTGCTTATGCTGAATGGGAAAAGACACGTCCAGAGGAGTCTGGTGGTCAATGTTGCAAAAGGGCCAGGCAAGGTCAGAGGTGGAGAGCGAAGCAGAAGCAAGTGGCTAAAGGCAAGGCCAGGGGTCAGAGTGTGAAGTCTCCGGTATTGGCCAGGAAACTCCCGTTATTTACCCCTCTTTCTCGCCATCATCCCGTATTTGTATTTTCCTGTAAACCTCCCGAATTCTATAGTTTTTTTTTAAAATGGGCCGGGAACTACAGCCCCCATGGTACCTTGTGTGGAAGGAAAAGGCAAAACCCATACTGCGCATGCGCACTGGTGCAAAATGGGCCGGGAACTACAGCCCCAATGGTGCCTTGCACAGAAGGAAAAGGCAAAACCCGTACTGCGCATATGCACCAGTGCAAAATGGGCCAGGAACTACAAGCCCCCATGGTGCCTTGTGTGGAAGGAAAAGGCAAAACCCGTCCTGCACATGCGCACCGGTGCAGCGACTGCCCAACGCCGCTGGATTTCCCTTATTTTCAAATCCAAAACTTGACAGGTATGAGGAGGAGGAGGAAGAGGTTGCCTTTAAGGTTTGCACTTCCCTCAATATTGCAACACTGCATTTGGCTCTGAAAGAAGCGTCAAAATGTCTGCATCTGTATAAATATAAATAACCCCATGCCATCAAGTTGACTCGGATTTGCGGTAAACCTTTTCCTGAATACAGTGTATTTGGAGGGGGTTTACCAGTCCCTTCTTTGAGGAGAGGCTGCTCTGGAACATCCCACCGCCACAGCAACTCACTAAATGATAGACAGGTTGCCTCTTTCCCCAGGAAGCACAACAGGGAAGTGAATCCCTGACCTCTGACCAGGTGGTCCCTCTATGTGTATAATAAATGCAAATGCATATTTTAGGGTAAAATACAAAAATGCAAATACTGCGACACGTGTGTGTCTCTGTGCATGTGTGCAAGAGAGAGAGAGAATGCGGTGTGTGTATATGCTACCTGATGTGTTGTGTATATGCTACCTGATGTGTTTTTCCCCACCAAGAGGGTTCTGCTTCTCTGTGTGATGTCATGGGTGGGGGAGAGAAAGGTGCTTCCCCCCTCCTTTGTTGTCTTGCGAATGATGGATCAGAAGCTCAAAGCAGTTGTCTCTAAGTGAAAGGATGGCTTCGTCCCATTCTCATGGATTCCTGGCTGGATTAATATTAGTGTTTTTAGCTGGCATCTGAATGGAGCAGCATCAGACATCTGCACTGTGATGCTGGCACTTCCCTTCAAGCAGTTTTGCTCTTTTGGATTCATCCGTCACATGCATGCAATTTAGTCTTGCTTGTTTATTTATAACAATGTGCCTCTTCTAAATCGTAGAGGGGCATTGCTCTCTGGTTCTGTATGTATGCATGTATTACGTGTGTGTATAAGTGAGGAATGGATTGTTTCAAGAATGGGGTGATGGTGGGGGACGTATCTAATTTCCCTAATGCATCGGAAGTGCTTTTGATGCCAGGGTTAAAAATAAACCACCCCTGATCCACCCTCAGCTCAGCGCATGATGGGGCGGAAAGGCAAAAGCAGTTGTGTTTGTTAATGCCTGTTCCTCACGGGACTGTGTGTGTCCTGTATGGGAGGACAAATGTTTTAACCCAGGGCTGCCCAAACCTTTCAGGCCGTGGGTTGGTTACATGGTTCAGCGGGCCAGTCGCGTGAGTCCTCCCACCGGAAGCGGAAGGAAAATGCACCTTGCAATCTGTTTTGCAACAGGATGAGATAGATTTTAGGCTGCCATTTTCCTTGCTTAAACCAAAGGTCCCCAAACTCCAGCCCACGGGCCAGACCCGGCCCCCGACACCAATTCATCTGACCCGCGCCACCCTCGTTGCTCGGGTGCATTTTGCTTCCACTTCCAGGAGCAACGAAAGTGGCATGGGCCAGATGAATTGGCGTTGGGGGCCGGGTCTGGCCCGTGGGCTGGAGTTTGGGTACTCCAGTTTTATCCAGAGAAATGCATGCTGCCATTCCTTTGAATCATCATCTGTTCCCCAGCATCCTTGTCAGGCCCTCTATCATTCTTGCTCTTCTCTCGCCTGCCTCTGCCAAGGAAAAGGACTGCTTTCCCCTGTGGACAGTGAATCATCTCGTCCTCTTCCTCAGCCTTAAGGAGGAGGATTTCTTTAATTCCCTTGCAGGCTGAACAAATTTCCAGGACAAGTTGCACACCCCTCTGGAAGCTGGCCTTGGGAAATGATTGTGCAAGCAAGTCTGGCTGCTTCCTGGTGTGGTTTTTCCTTTTCTTTGTTCATTAGTTCCGTTTCTGTGTTGCTTCTCCTCCCTGGTGGGCTCAGAGGCACACCTGGCTTTCCTTCCTGCCAGGGTTATCCTTCCTTATATAATACCTGCGTGAAACAAGCCCAAGCCGAGCTAAGAAAGGACGTGATAGCCCCAAAGTAACCCCGTGGATTTAGAATCAGCCTCTCTCCAGCGCTCTAATCATTATGCTCCACTGCCTTTGAGTGCATTGGGCTTCAGGGCACACTCAAAATTCAGTGCACACACCTTCTCCTCCCAGCTGCCAGCCCTGGGCAAAACATGTGGTTGTGCCGGGAAATTTTGGTACCCAGGCAAGGCAGAAGGGAGGGGCATCCTCACAGGATACAGGGCACAGTTTATCACACACACACACACACACACACACACACACACACACACACACACACACACACACACACACACACACACACACACACACACACACACACGCCTGCCGGATTCCTCTGCCCCCCCCCCCTTTCTAGCTTTTCAGAAGGCATTTAAAACCATGTACTTTAAAGGGGCCTTTGAAAATATTCTTCCCATGGATCAGGCTGGGTGAATATATGTGCTTAATGTGAATCCAATATGCGTTTCAATTAATTTCAGGCTGTCGCATACATTACCATCTCATTGATATTTTATTGTCATTTTACTTTTATATATTGTTATGTTGGGAGTTAAGCGATGGGCAGGGTATTGTTTTTGTGTGTGTTTGAGTTAGATTGTTGGGTATTATTGCTGTAATTGGACTCCCAGTGTTAGCCACCAAGTTGGGCAGGATATAAATGGTATGTATGTATGTATGTATGTATGTATGTATGTATGTATGTATGTATGTATGTATGTATGTATGTATGTATGTATGTATGTATGTATGTATGTATGTATGTACGTATCTATGTATCTACATATCTACGTATCCTGCCAACCTAGCAGTTCGAAAGCAAGAAATTGCAAGTAGATAAATAGGGACCACTTCGGTGGGAAGGTAAACTGCATTCCGTGCACTCCTGTGTCTAGTCATGCCTGCCACATGACCACGGAAACGTCTGCAGAAGCAGACAACGCTGGCTCTTCGGCTTTGAAACAGAGATGAGCACTGAACCCTAGAGTCGGATATGACTGGCTTTGGAGCAAGGGAAACCTTTACCTATGTATGTATGTATGTATGTATGTACGGACAGACGGTCGGTCAGATGGATAGCTAGATGGATGGATAGATGGATGAATGAATGGATAGGTAAGCCCTTTCAATCTTCCCACCTGTAAAATGGGAACGTTTTGCAGGTTTTAAAATGATGTAACAATGAACTGTAGCCATGGGATAGATCAATTTATTTTTGAGAGCAAGTTGTAGAAACTGTTTTGGAAATGACCTTGGAAGGTGATATTTAAAAATGGGGATTGCAATTTTGAAAGGCTCAGCCCAAAAATTTCCCCCAGGCCAAAACTGCAGAAATTAGGAATCGGACGGCCTCAGAATTTGTCCTGAAAAGCGTGGGCTTTCTAAAATAGTTTTTTCCCCTCTGTTTCCTCTCTTAGCGTTGGAGATCCCAAGATAGTGAAGAATATGAAGCTGAAGGTAAGAGAACTTGTTTGGCTCCTGCTCGCTCTAAAGAGCTGTGATTCAATGGGAAAGATAAAGGAAGGGTGGCTGAAATTCAGCGGAGAGGCAGGGAAAGGGAGTAGGACATGAAAGGGGTTTTTGCCCCCCCCCACCCTCCCCTCTGATTGCTCTTTCAGTCGTAAAGCTGTAAAATTGAAATCTAATGTTCTAATTATGGGCCATCTCCAAAGTCTATCAAGTTCTTCATTGTGGTCCCATGTACGGAGGGGGCCACGCAGAAGAACAGTTACAAGTAAGCATTAATGTTAAACGGCTGCCCTGCAGCCAGAAGGTTGTCAGTTCAATCCTGACTAGGAATCAAGGTTGACTCAGCCTTCCATCCTTCCGAGATTGGTAAAATGAGCCCCCAGCATGTTGTGAGCAAAATGCTAATTACTCTGTGAACGGCCCAGAGAGTACCCTAAGCGCTTATATGGGTATGTGCTTTGCTTTAGCATCTCGTTCATCTGTTTGTTTATATAATAAATAAATCCAATCAGAGTTCCAGAACTGGGCAAAAGCAGTTGCCTCGCCAGAAATCCACAAAAAGAGACCCTTCCTCAAGCTGGTGCCACCAACTCCGCTTAGTGGTGGGCTTTGGGAAAGCTGGGATCCTAAAGGACGCCAGGTTGGGCAAGACTGACAGAATAAAAGATACTGTTAACACAGGACCATTTTGAGTGTCCTCTCTCAGCAGGTGCGCTCTCATACATCAGATGTCAAATTTAGAGTTCACATGTCAGAATTTAGGAATTCCGCTGGGTGACTTCTCAGTTTCAGAGTGGGAATTTCCACAGGGATAGAGACTGGTCATAGCCCTGGATCTGGGTTCCCCACAGTCTAGATCCCTCTTGTACTAAACCCATGATGGAGAACCTTGGCACTCCAGCTGTTCTTGGACTTCAATTCCCAGAAGCCAAAGTCTCTGTGAACCCACACGAATGGGTTTACTGCACGAACCCATTCATGTGGGTTCACAGAGACTTTGGCTTCTGGGAATTGAAGTCCAAGAACAGCTGGAGTGCCAAGGTTCACCATCACTGTGCTAAAACTATAGGTGTGCAATACAACAGATTGTGTGGGTTCTGGCTTGCAGGGGACTGTTTTGCACCCTCTTTTCACATGTATGTATTTCTCTAATAATACTGGGGGGTGGGGGAGTACATCAAATTGAAAACAAGGAAAATAGTAGCTTTATCGGGACTAATATGATTTCACAGCATCCTGGAATTTCAGGGTCTCCAGAATGTCTCCTCTGAAAGGGGAGGAAATATCCATTTTATTTTTCAGAGAACACAGTGGATATTCAACTTAACTATTGTTGTTTTTTGTTTTCCTATTGTCCCTTTTATATGTGTTCTGGTTCTGCTTTTTACTCTTACACATACAGCTCTAAAATCCCGTGTGACTAAAGGGGGAGATGTAGAATGTTTTTAATAAAGAAAGAATAAACAAAAATGTGATCTAGCGTGTATATATGTGTGTGTGTGTATAGCTGTATAGGTGTAAACTTGATCCTATTCAAATCACTGCATGGTCAATACAGTCACGGAAGTTGTTCTGGCCTAATTGGGAAGGTGGTGATCACATGCGCCTTAGCTAATTAGCCCGATTCACTTCCACAATTGAAGCGAATAATTACACTGCATCACAAAAAAAAATTTATTGTCTGCTACTTGGTCTAATCTATGTATCCTATACTAAATCAAGTGCGCTGAAGCCAAATCTGAAACTGGATTCTCCCTAGGACGTCAGGATCTTAAGTAAGCAAGTCTCACCCTCTTGGTTAAGTTCTTGCGTTGATCATGCACAGTACATTTACCACAAATGTAGCAAAAATTGTCCGGTTTATTAACACAGCTGCACCTACTCATCTTTAGCTCATGTGATCACCACCTTCCCAATTAAGCCAGAACAACTTCCGTGACTGTATTGACCATGCAGTGATTTGAATAGGATTAAGTTTACACCTATACACCTATACACACACACATATATACACGCTAGATCACATTTTTGTTTATTCTTTCTTTATTTAAAACATTCTACATCTTTAGCTCAAAACAGACTCACTACGGCTTAGCTGTACTATCCAATAAGATGGTTTCACACTAGAGACAAGCTCTTGGTACATATTTCTGACGTCAGCTCACTGACATGCCCGGCTGCTGCTGGAACATGCATGTCACCAGGGGACATGATTCAGCTGAGGAGGCAGCAGACATAGTGGTAGCTGCAACTGTTATAATGTTCCCATGTAAAGATACATTATCCAATACCATTGTCGACTGCAACTTGTATCCGAGAATGCATTTTTTTCCTGAAGCAGGAAAAATGTCACTGGCGTTAATTTGTTTAAGGTGGATCCCATCTTGCCATGAAGTGACCCACACACTATGATCTCAGAGCCATCACCCACGGCACACATGAAGTGCAACATGTAGGCTTTAACACCAGGACTGCAATGGACCAGCCTTGAGGATATGGAAAAGGTGCACCTTCACAGCCATTCCATCTGGCATGGCCTCTTCCACCTCCATGACCATTGGGAATCAGAGTTCCTCCTCTGCTGCTGGGCCCAATAGGATGGTTTCCAGTGACATTTCCTCCACTGAGGGGGCCGTCGCCCCACCTAAAGGGGCTCATCCGCCAGTAGCCATTGGCCCCTTCAGGGCATCACGTTAGTTAACCACCACCTAACACTCGGCGTTGAGTCACTGGCTGTACGGTCTACAACATTACAGTAGTGGGATGTCCGGCCAGACTAAAACCCAATACCATTTGAACAGCTGTAGCATGCCTGAAACTTAAAATCTGTACATGGTAGGCAAATTCTGAGTTCAGATTTGGAATCAGCACACTCGATATCATGTAAATCACATGTGTTATTCCCAGTAGCAAAATCATTGTTGTGCAGTGTAATTGTTCTGCAGAAAATTATTTGCAAAAGGAAGCAGGTCCAGATGTTTAATTTCAGACAAGGGGATATTAAAGAACGGATAGAGGTCCTCGTTTACCATGTGAGAACTGTGACGGTGCTTCGTTTTACACGTCATGTTTTTAGCATGTCAAGTTTTTGTACACCTCAAGTTTGATTGCTTTCAGGCCAGCTGAGATTTTGGAATCCTGATGACCTCAACGCACCCCCAAACATCTCCCCCACTCAGGACTGGATAGAAGAGAAGTTGCGGGAGGTTTGTGAGAGCCTCGGCGTCTCCCGGGACGGTCACCTGAGCAGGAAAAAACTGCTCTCCGTCTGTGAGCAATACGGCTTGCAGAACATTGGCACGCAGGTACTTCTCAGATCAGTCCATGTTGGTCTGACTTGGTGGTCAACTCTGTTTAGACCCATGGCTCCCAACGCATGGGACACATGCATGGGGGGGGGGGGATTTGATTTTTAAGGGGGCAATTCGAGAATGAGTTAGTAAGGTAAAGGTAAAGGTTTCCCTTGCTCGAAGGCCAGTCGTATCCGACTCTAGGGTGCAGTGCTCATCTCTGTTTCTAAGCCGAAGAGCCAGCGCTGTCTGCTTCTGCAGACGTTTCCGTGGTCATGTGGCAGGCATGACTAGACACGGAACGCTGTTACCTTCCCACCGAAGTGGTTCCTATTTATCTACTTGCAATTTCTTGCTTTCAAACTGCTAGGTTGGCAGGAGCTGGGATGAAGACGGGAGCTCATTTCCGTCCTGCAGTACTCGGGAATCAAACTGCTGACCTTCTGCTTCCCAGTCAGCGTCTTAGCGACTTGAGCCACTGCAATGAGTTAATGGCCTTTTAATAGGAGTTCACTCTGGTTGGTGGGATACCGCCCATTTGGGTGGTATAAAAAAGTAATAAATAAATAAATAAAAATTATATGTCACTTGGGGGCAGGGCATCAGGATTTTAGAGAAGCTTAGATGGGGCATGGCTCAAAAAAGTTTGGGAACCACTGGTGTAAACTCATAATAACCTATTGAGCCAACTCAGCCTGACAGCCAAGGCACGTTTTACTTCCGCTTCCAGGAGCGACGGGGCGGTGTGGACCGGATGAATTGCAGCAAACCCATTCATGTGCATTCATGGGGGTTTGGGCTTATGGGAATTGAAATCCAAGAACATTTGGAGTGCCATGGTTCGCCATCACGGTTCTAGCCCATAGACTCACACCTACATTTCACTTAACTGGACCAGGGACAATTTTTGAGGGGCTGTATCAGACCTGTTGTTAATGCGCAAAAAAAAAAGATACTCCCTCAATGTGGGAGTTGTAATTCTTCAGGAGGTACCATCTAGAATGTCTGAAGGGCAGTGAGACTACAATTCCCAGAAAACACTGCAAAAGCCACCTTTTTATACGCAATTTCTGAGGTAGGCACTAGTCTGTCTGAGCAAAATGTATGTGAGTGTGTAGGTGTGAGTTTGTGAGCTGAAACTTCCAAAAACCTTCCTGGGGAAACGGTCAAAATGGGAGTTCGACAACCCAAGAGCGAGACATCCCTGCTAGAGATATGAGGTATGGAAGCCGAGAGACCCTCTTGGAGTTCAGATTTCTGTGATCTTTCTCGGGAAACTTGATGGGACTTAGACTGTGCATTTCTACAGCAGTGGCTGCTCTTCTTCTGATCTCTCTGCTAACGTGCTTCAATGCTCCTCAGGTACTGGAGGACATCTTCTGCAACCTTGAGCATGATGGCACAATGAGCCTTGAGGACTTCTTCTATGGCCTGTTTAAAATCAGGAAACCCCTCCCGCCATCCGCCTCCACCCCATACAGGCAGCTGAAACGGCACCACTCTATGCAGGTGAGCATCTCGGAGTGCGCTTCATCCACTTGAAGACCCTGTGGCAAATTTTTCATCCCACCAGATGTTATGCTGCAGCTGGGCACAATTTTTGTCCTCCTAGCTGCTTCTCCCCATAGCTTTATCCCAACCATTCTTTGACTCCGTAGCCCATGCTGCTTCTCGCCCTGATTGGCCATATGGCTGCCATGCTTATATGGTATCCTCTAGAAAGCCCCACTACTACTACTACTACTACTACTACTACTACTACTACTACTACTACTACTACTACTACTACTACTACTACTACTACTACTCATTCTTCCATGTCTAGGCCAGACATGGAACTGCCAAAATGAAGGCACCTTTTGGTGAGTTCATTCTGCAGATCCTTTCACCTGACTTTGTGTGAGAAAGTGGCAGTACAAGGTTACCTTTACCAGGGTACGCCTGATTGTGATTCAAAAATACCACAATCTTTGAAGAGGCTCTTTCTGTGTACCCTGAAAGCCAGTGGTGGGCATCAGCAGGTTCGCACCAGTTTGCCAGAACTGGTAGCAGAAATTCTGGCTGGCTGGCCCCACCCACCCAAGTTTTGAAATTAAGTACAGTAGTCCTAATTCGGGCGCAACGCAGGGCTTTGCCCCTAGCCACACCCACCATACCACGCCCACAGTGTGGTGGTGTAATTTTTTTGGAGCCCACCACTGATGAAAGCCCCATAGAGTCACCAGCAGGTTGTATGGCCAACTGGATGGTAAGGTTGGATAGATGAAGAAAGGGTTTGTGAAGAAGAAGAAGAGGGTGAAGGTGTGCAGAGACCAACTGCACACAAATGAACAGAATGCACATCCGCCTTCTTTCCACCTTCTCTGCCTCTGCCCCCATTTTCTCTCTGGAATTGCAGGCCTTTGATGAAAGCGGGAGACGGACCACCACCCCTTCCGCCATGACGAGCACAATCAGCTTCCGGGTCTTCTCCAGCTTGGATGACGGGATGGGCTACGCCCCAGCGGAACGCATTCTTGACGCATGGCATGACGAAGGCATCGAGAACAGTCATGAGATCCTGAAGGTGAGCCCTTCCATGGTCAATTGGCTGCCCAACGGCACACATCCAAGGGTCACCAGCCGTCTTGGCTTCCACACATGGGATGTTTATTATTTATTTATTAATCAAATTTCTAATGCCGCCCCACTCACCGAGGCGTGGAAGGCTGATGGGAACTGGGAGCGGAGAGACAGGCTAGGGCAGTAAAGGGGAACTTGGGTAGGCTGGGAAGCCAGCCCAGGACATCGGCAGTTCCAAGCCTACAAGGAACCGGAAATGGCCCAACACGGTGGAGCAGTCAAAATAACAATAGCAATTACACTTATATAGCACTTAGTGCACTCTCTGGCCAGTTCACAAGGTCATTAGCATTTTGCCCCCAACACATTGGGTCCTCATTTTATCACCATTGGAAAGATGGAACTGAGTCAACCTTGATCCCC
This sequence comes from Bradypodion pumilum, assembly GCA_035047305.1. Classification (NCBI taxonomy): domain Eukaryota; kingdom Metazoa; phylum Chordata; class Lepidosauria; order Squamata; family Chamaeleonidae; genus Bradypodion; species Bradypodion pumilum. The sequence continues at coordinate 529,873,943 of JAWDJD010000001.1, forward strand.
ATCAGGATTGACCTCACAGCAGCAGTTTGGGCTGCAGTACAGCAATTTAACCACTGCACCATCATTCCCCATGATACCATGATGGTGCCATGTTTTATTTAACTCATTATAGTTGGTTAGAAACCAAAGAGTTAGTTAGCAAAAAGGACGTGATATTTTTAATTTTATGCACAATTTCTGCTTATTGGTTGATTCTTTGGCAGGCTTTAGAGTTCAGCTTGGATGGAAAAATTGATCTGGCAGAGCTCACGCTTGCTCTTGAAAATGAGCTTCTCATCGCAAAGAATGGGATATACCAGGCAGCAATGGCGAGTTTCAAAACTGAGATCCGGTATTGGATGTAAGTAATTCAAATTTATTTTTTAGTTGGACTTAACCTGTGCCCTTATTTCCATACTGACTGGTCCCAGAGGTTTGGATAAGAAACCATGAAGCAAGATAGGTTTGCCTACAGTGAGATAGAGATAGTAAAAATATGCCTTCCAAATGGAACTTGTTTTAAAAGAGCCACTGCAACAGAGTCACAGACAGCTTTATTGCAAGTACGGAAAGGCAGTCTGAGCAAAGAGCATAAATATTTGCAAAGGAGGTTTACTCTCCAGTGGGGAAAAAGTTCTACTTCAATTCCCAGAAGCTCAAGTCTCTGTGAATCCACACAAATGGGTTTACTGCACGCTGAAGTGCCAAGGTTCGCCATCACTGGAGTAGACCCTACTGCCAGGGACTCAACACCGATAGTCAGGAGACAGTTAACTAACCTGACAACCCTGAGGACTAACAGCCTTGGGTACCAAAGTCCACAGGGAAGGGTGATGGTCCCCAAATGGATTAAATCCCACTTGAATCCATCTTGATGGAGGGCAGCAGCTTCATCCCTCTTGGCCTGGGGATGATGATGATGAGGCTTTTGTGTGCCCAAAGGGCTCAGGACCAGAAAGTGACTCAGAGAACTGGATCTTTGGTACTGGTGTCATGCTGTGCTGTGGAAGGCCACGGCATGGGTCATCTTGGGATGAGGATGGCAGGGTATAAATGTCACAAATAAATAAATAAATGCTAGTGTTCCCAGGATAATCTTCATGGCTGAGCACCATGAGGATCGCCTATATTCAGAATCAGATACGGCACTCAAAGAAGAAGGAATTACATTCCCCTTCTTCCCCTGACGAGCTCGGCAGAATATATGGCTCTTCTTCTGCCTCAGTTTCACCTCACAACAGCCCTGTGGAGTAGGCCAGGCTGGGGGGGAAAGGCCCAACATCACCCAGTGAGTTTCTCCCCAGGACCTAGCGGAGATTTGAACCCAGAACCTTGTAATTGAGCAATTCCACTGCTACGCCACCCTGGATCTAAAACCGAGGCTTCTTTCTCCTTGCCTTAGGGAGAGGGCTGACCAAGAGGTCAGAGAAAAGGAGAAGCTACGCCTGGACTTAGAGAAAGCAGAGAGGTTGACTTCACTTATGGCTTCTGAAGTGGATGACCACCATGCGGCCATCGAGCGCCAAAATGAATACAACCTAAGGTAGGCGCAAGCTCTGTTTCGGCGTCCAATCTGTGCTCTGCATCGAGAGACCCAAAGTTGTGTAATCAGTGAAAGCAGAGGAAGAGAAGGAAAGCTTCAAGTCAAGCAGAAATCTTTCCACACACACACAAAAAAAAACCCCTCTGGTGCTGAATAAAACAGATTTAGCTGCAGTGGCTTAGTGGTTAAGATGCTAGACTTGATGACTGGAAGGTCAGCAGTTCGAGACCCGAGTGCTGCATGACGAAATGAGCTTCCGTCTCTGTCCCAGCTTCTGACAACCAAGCAGTTGGAAAGCAAGAAATTGCAAGTAGACAAACAGGTGCCGCTTGTCCGGAATCAAATTTACTCACAAGTAGGACTTCTTGTCCACCAGTGGTTAGTTCTAGTTCCCGCTTCTGAGCTGCCGCCCTCCTAGCTAAAGCAACCCAGGCTATTAGGTTAGTGTAGATAATGTAGCACATAGCCAAGTAAACACTCCAGTCATCTTCCAGTAGTTCAAAAGTATATTTTGAGAGTCAGTTACAGAAAAAAGTTTTATCAAAAGTTAAGAAAGCACATCTTAGCAAAGAGAGCTTCTCTAATGGGGCAAACGCAAGGTTAACCCTTCTGGCTTAAGCACCCACATGCTTGCAGCTCACCCTTCACTCGAAGCATTGGATCAAGAGAGTGTCTTGGCCCTAACTTCTGGGTTTTATCTCTTCACACACGGTCCACCCCTTGCCATCCCCCTAAAGGAATCCAGCCAATGATCATACAGTATAACATGTCCGTCACACATTAGGTTTCATTTCTTCCAACCCATGAGGCTAGCATGTTTTCACATTCCACTCCCTCTAAGGTATGTGCTATAGGTCCTCCCACGCATGGAAATCTCCATCTTGGATGAGGCTGGACCCAGGGCACAAATCCTGCCCTGACACCGCTTGAGGTAACAGCATTCTGTGCACTCTGGTATCTTGTCATGCCTGCCACATGACCACAGAAAAGTCTGCAGGCTCCAGATAGCACTGCTTCTTTGGCTCTAAACAGAGATGAGCACTGAACCCCAGAGTCGGATATGGCTGGCTTTCGAACAAGGGTGACCTTTACTTTTACCTATAAACAGACATTTCAGAGAGAGAGATTCCTTCTTCATGAGATACAAGTATAAAAGGACAACACAGTTGAAGACGATCCTAGACAAACATTGCCATAAGAACTGCTAAGAGGCGGACAATCTTGAAATAAATTAAATAGGCTAGTGGACCATTTAAAGACATAATTAACAAAAAAAAACTTTCCAGAATCAGTGCCAAAGCTCCTGGCACAACAGGTTTCAAAGTTTATCTCAAAAGGACCAAGCAGTTGTTATATAAAAAGTGCTATAGATCAAAAAGGTTTGTGCATTGGAAATGGCATTGTAGATGCACGTAATGCACTGTGAAGGATGGGCATTTCGTGGCTCAAAATACACTTCTTCAGACTGAAGCATTTTGCAGATTTTGGGTGATAATGCACGGAAGCTTCCCACTGAAATAAATCTGCTAGTCTTTAAAGGGCCACTATATTTGCCCCTCATCCCATTCCATGCTTTATATCTGCCCATTGGCACTGGGTGCTGCTTTCCGCTTATGTGCCCTACATTTCTAAGAGTGGGGTCTGCCCTCCATGGTGATGGCCATTTCTTATCGCACAAACTGCAGTGGTATCCTCCCACGAGATGCTGGGATTTGTAGTTATGTAAGAAGCCTTCTCTGTTATAGGTTGTGGGATTGGTTCGGAACTCTCCACCAAACTCTAAATCCCTTGTTTCTTAGGGATTAAACCCACAGCAAAGGAACACTAGCCTGCTATCATGAAATAGGTCTGTGATGGTGAACCTTGGCACTCCAAATGTTCTTGGACTTCAATTCCCAGAAGCCCAAGCACCCTGTGAATCCACACGAAGTGGTTTACTGCGATTCATCCGGCCCGCGTTGCCCTCGTCGGCTCCCGGAAGTGGAAGTAAAACGCGCCCGTACGGAGGAAGGGTTAACCCGGAAGAGCCTTAACCATCCGGGCGCGTTTTACTTCCGCTTCCGGGAGCAATGCGGGCAGCGCGGGCTGGATGAATTGCAGTAAACCCATTCGTGTGGATTCACAGGATGCTTGGGCTTCTGGGAATTGAAGTCCAGGAACATCTGGAGTGCCAAGGTTCGCCATCATGGAAATAGATAACGGTTTCCCTTGCTCAAAAGCCAGTCGTATGCGACTCTAGGTTTCAGTGCTCATCTCTGTTTAGAGCCAAAGAGCCAGCACCGTTTGTGTTTGCAGACATTTCCTTGGACATGCGGCAGGCATGACTAAACACCAGAGTGCACAGAACACTGTTAACTTTGCCACTGAAGAAGTACCTATTTATCTACTTGCAATTTCTTGCTTTCGAACTGCTAGGTTGGCAGAAGCTGAGACCAAGACATATGCTGCATTTGGGCATTGAACTGCTGACGTTCCGACCTTCCAGTCATCAAGTTCAGCATCTTAACCACTAAGCCACCACAGGCCCCTTATCATGGAATAGCAAGGCTTTAATATGCACTCTGCATCCTTTTGCTCCCATGTCCTTTACTAGACTGTAGCTTTAAAGAGCTTTGCAATTTGTGTCATCAGCAGCTGCAGGCTATGAAGATCTTTTGAGAAAACTGGGTGTTCCTATGAGGTTCCTCTTAGGAGAGAGGCAGTTGCCTACACACTGATTTGCTCCAGATTATTTACTCCTTCCCTCTTTTTAAAACCTTGTTGGTCTTGCATGTTTGGGGTCTGAATTTCTCAAAAGGCTCAGGTTAGTGGCACTTGTTATCCCTTTTCAGGGCTGAGTGTACCCTTGGCAAGAAGAGAAGAGGAAGAGTTACACAAACACACACTCCAGGAGTTTGAGAGTGCTTTGGAAATGCCTGTGTGTGTTGGTGGGTTTCATGGTCAAGGATGAGGCCTGTCCTCTCCCTTCTGCAGAGAGTGGGTTGGTTTGCATGGATGCACATGCTGTTGAGAGAATGCTGTGGCTTCGTGGTTAAGATGCTGAACTTGACAACTGGAAGGTCGGCAGGGTCAGCAGTTCGAAACCCAAGTGCTGCATGACGGGAATGAGCTCCCATCGTCTGTCCCAGCTCCTGCCAACCTAGCAGGTTGAAAGCAAGAAATCGCAAGTAGATAAATAGGGACCGCTTTGACGTGAAGGTAAACAGCGTTCCATCTACTCCAGTGTCTAGTCATGCCTGCCACATAACCACAAAAACATCTACAGACACAGACAACGCTGGCTCTTTGCGATGAGCACCGAAACCTAGAGTGGGATATTATTTTATATTATATTATATTATAATATTTTATATTATATATGACTGATCTTTACCTTTTACTAATAAAAAAACTAACAATGTAAATCATACCATGATAGCAACCTCTTTTAAGGGAATCTAGCCTCCCTGAGACGTTCTCAGTCTATCCTCAAGTTTAGGGGAAGAGAGGAAATTATATTGGGGTTTTTTGCTACTTAAAGGTGCATGGGGATTTTTTTCATTTTACTCCAGTTTTGTGAGGGGGGCGGCGGGGGCAGAAAAAAGGTCCCAGGGAGTTGTGGAGTCTTCCCAGTCCCAGGCATGACCTCTAAAGGTCAACCATCTATGATACAGTCTGAGTCGAACTCAGTGGAGTCCTATTATTATGGGGAGCCCCCCACCCAGCCATCCTCATGGGGTTTCCAAGGGACTGAAGACTTGTGATCTCTCCATGCAGCAAGTTGGATGAGGAATACAAGGAACGCATCGCCAACCTAAAAAACGAGCTTCAGAAAGACCGGGAGCAGATCCAGCAACAGGCCAACAAGCAGCGGACGGACCTGGAGCACGAGGTGGAGAAGCAGAAGATGGAAGAGAACTTCATCCGGGACCGGCTGGCGCTGACCCTGAAGGTGAGGGATATGTGGAAGGGAGCCAGGTGCAGGCCTCTTCTTCTTGGTTAAAGGCAATGGGTGGTAGGACATTGGCTTGCCCATTTTGTCTATTTGCTTCTCAACCTGTGATGGGATGCCCACGACATACAATTCTTGGAGAGGATCTTTGTTCAGGGTGGTGTTTCCAAACCTTTGGTTTTGGACCTCAATTCCCAGAAGCCTAAGTCAATTCCCCCCAACGGACTGACCTTGACTTCTGGGATTCGAAGTCCAAAAATCAAAGGTTGGGAAACATTGCTTTGTGAATCCACACGAATGAGTTTACTGCGCATATGCGCAGCGTTTCCCAACCTTTGGTTTTTTGGACTTCAATTAGGTAAAGGCAAAAGTCACCCTTGCTCAAAAGCCAAAGTCAATTCCCCAAAGCACTGATCAGCCAATGTACTGACTTAGACTTCTGGGAATTGAAGGTCCCACATTGGGAACCACTGGTTTAGGGTGAACTACATGTTCAGGCCCCAGGGGATCAAAGGCACCTCCAAGTATCCCCAAACATTGTATGAAATTCTTTTTGGAAAATAATTGCTTCTCATTTCTCCTTTACAGTCTTTGGTAGGGGAATTTTGCCATTACAGTACTGTATTTGAAATGGCCCTACCCTACAATTTTTTTACATTTTATTTCAAACTTTTTGTCCTCTAAATGGCAAAAGAGGTTTTTTCAATTAAAAATATCCCATAAGGGTTTTTTTTGGGGGGGGGCTGGGGTCACAGGAGTGGGTGCAACTCTGTAAGGTCCAGGATGGGCATGTGTGACCTCTAGACGCCAGGAGATCACTTGTCCTGAAAGATAGTGATGGATTAAATGTTGGACCACCAACCACCAAAGCAGAGACTGAAATCAAGGCATGGCTTCCTCACAACGTCTGCCCTCCCTCCTAACAACCAGCCCTCCACAGACCACCTTAGAACTATGGAAGGCAAGCAAGGAGCTCCCCAGACAACTGGGCAAAACCACACGATTCTCTAACGCTTTGTCATGAACAACCATGGCCTGTGTGCAAAGCTTTAAACAGACTGCATGCAGGGGTAGGAGGATCAAGGGCTAATCTGAGAAAGTGGGGCTTCCCTGTAGATGGTAGCCTGTGTGAATGCAGAGAAGAACAAATCAACGCCCATATGATACAATGCACACAATGCCCCTCAATGCACACTGATGTTGTTGGCAAGAGGAAATGCTGTTGATGTCATCTAGCCCTTTTAATTCCTTTTTGTTTTAGATATGTTAATTTTAGCTTTGTATGTTATTATAGGCTGGTGGTGCCTCTGACATGAATTTTTTAAAAAAAAGTTGGATGTAAACTGATGCCAGAAAATAAGGTGGAGATGTATGTCTCTTTTGCCAGGTCACATTATTCTGTGGGCTGAAGGTCCTTAGAGAGGGATCAACAGTAAATAGGGATGGGGGGAATGCAGATTTTCATTTTTCCCAAGCCATTCATAAAACATGTGGCAACATCGTGCATTAATAAAGGTAGAGATGGATGTTGGAAGGATGTTCCTTTCATGTCCCCTATCGTGCAGCTCTCGGGGAATCGAACCCCGTCCTTTCGGTCTCCAAACACAATGCTTTTACCCACTGAGCTGTGGAAAAGCTGTTGAATCCTGTAGAAGCAGATGAAGTGGTTAGGAATGGTTAAGCCTCTTTTTGAACCTATTTCCTTACCGAGTCCTGCCATTTCTATTGGGGTTTTTCTCCCTTTCAGTTTCCAAGGGATGCAGACGTAGTTCACGTTTAGCCTTTCTCCAGAGCCCAGGCCCCACATGTGGGGGTCTGGGAAAGAGGAGCCAGCTTTATTTATGTGCAGAGGTGTTCTCCTCAAGACCCCTTTGCTGTCCTTTTTTCAGGAGAACGGCCGCTTGGAGAGGGAAGTGGTGGAGATGGGAGAGAAACTGGTCAAGTACGAGAACACCCTGGGCAAGTTTCAGAAGAACTGGGAGAGTCTCCTCGCAGAAAAGGTGGGCTTCCCCCCCCCCCAGTTGAGCGTCTTAATTCGATTCCCAGGTAATTTTCAAGAAGACAAGAAAGCAGAACCACGAACCTCATTTCTGGTCTGTGAGAAGCCCCAGGAAAGGCATTTCACCCCAGGGCTCCAGGTTTCCGTTTATCACAAGAGAAGCTGAAAGGAAGGGAATAACAGTTGTTTACTTACAGTTGCATTTCTTTAGATAGAAGAGCAAACATTTGCTTTGTTGTTAAACAGTTCCGTACAATAGTTTTGCTCGTAAGGCAAATTGGAGAGTGAGAGAGAGAGAACAGCAGAATAATAATTTAATTTAATTTAATAGATTTAAACTAGTACACACACGACGATTGCAAAAACACTGAACTGAATAGCAAAACAGTTAGTACAAGTCAGGTGATCCTACAGGCGGGAAACGGGAGAATTTTTCTGGTTGGCTGATTATTTACATAATTTACATTATCAACCCTTTGCATTGTGGGGTTGCATTAATATATTCACCTAAATATTAGCCCAAGTGGAGGCTGTTTTTTTTTTTTTTTTTGAGAAAAGGCAGCTCCCTTCTGTTCTGTGGTTCTGATTTCTTTTCCTGCACCAGATTTCTTTTAAATTTGAGCAATCCAGCCTTTGATTCTGGGGCGCAACCCTAGCTAATGCTGCTTGTATCAGGAAGGAAAAGTATTTCCCAAGCTCTTCATACGGAGCAGAAAGATGACAGCGTCTCTTTGTCTCTAGTTTGGGGACTTTGATCCTGGCAATGCAGAGTTTTTCCTGGAGGAGGAGCGGCTGATGCAGATGAAGAACAAATATGAACAGCAGTGCCGGGTAAGCGGGACAAGACACGCATGCATGCACACACACACACGCGCGCGCGCACACACACACACACACTTTATCAGGCGGTGAGGCTGGGGCTGGTCCCGCTTGTTGCTGCTTATTCAATTTGTCTCCCACCACATCTGGAGACCCCCAAAGGAGCAGAACACATAAAAACACATGGTTAAAATCACACACTTTGATTGCATAAAATCACAAATCTAAAACCACAAATGTGCACACATTTGCTGTTACAAAATCATGGATCACAAGTAGAAGGAGTTAAAGACAAGAAGCACTCAAACATAAATCATACCTGTCAAGTGCGGCTCGGACAATCCGGGACCTGCGCAGAAGCCTTCTGTGCAGGTCCCTTCTACGCATGTGCAGAAGCCTTCTGCACATGCGCAGAAGGGACCTGAGTAGAAGCCTTCTGTGCATCCCCTTCTGTGCATGCGTAGAAGCCTTCTGCACATGCGTAGAAGGGGATGTGCATGCGTAGAAGGGGATGCGCAGTAACTACTTTTTCCCCGCTGTCAAATTACAGGATGGTGGCAGCTCCGGGTGGGAAAGTAGGAAAAGTGGCACTGAATTATGGGAAATCCCGGCCAATATGGGATACTTGACAGGTATGACATAAATGCAATGGGTACATATTCCCCCTGTAGTTGGTACAAATAGGTCAAGGTAATGGTCATGATTGCTCAAAAGCCAGTTGTATCTGACCCTAGGGGTCGGCACTCATCTCCGTTTACAGCCCAAATGCTAGCTGTCTGTATCTGCAGGCACTTCCATGGTCATGTGGCAGGCATGACTAGACACCAGAGTGCACGGAATGCTGTTTACCCTCCCACCACAGTGATACCTATTTATCTACTTGCAAGTACTTGTGGTGTTGGACATTGGGTTTTGTACCTGACGTGGTCATGATGGGGCAGCCGGGCTTCTGTGCCAGGGTCTCACTCTCCCAAAGAAAATGATGGATAGATGGATGAGTTTACCCAGCCACATGCATTGTGGTGCCTCTGGAACGCCCCCCCCCCCCCATCTTCCCAACCCCACCTCAGCATGATGGCTGGGTTTGGGGGGAAATAGTCACATTGCTACCACACCTTGAAAAGAAATCCCCCATTGCTCCACTGGGCAGGTGGCTCTACTTGGAGTCAAGACTCCAATGGCTCTGAGGATGATCCTGGCATTGGTTTTTTCTCCAGGAACTCCAGGATCAAATAGACGAGCTGCAGTCTCAGCTGGAGGGGTTTCGGACTCAAGGAAAAGTTGCCCGGCCTTTGCTGGAAAACTCTCTCTTTGAGGAGCTGAACGATGTCGGAGAGGATGGCGGCCAAGGTAAAGAGATGCCTGTCATGTGTTGAGTAGGTGGAGGGGAGGGTGTAGATTTGCAGCAAGGAAGGGTCTTGCCTTGTCTGTCTTGAGAAAGTTACACTTTTGGGTTACCATCCAGTTGATCCTCAAAAGTAACTTTTCCCAAGCTCTGGCTTTATCAGGGTGAACAGAGGCCCAGATTGGAGGAAGAGGGTAGTAGAAAATATTGAAAGTTGCCGTAAGGTCAACCTCAAGATCTCCCTTACTTGAAATCCAGTCATGTTCAACTAGGGTGTGGTGGTCATCTCCCATTTCAGCCAAAGTGCCAGCTCTGTCTGCTTCTGCAGATGTTTCTGTGGTCATGCGTTAGGCATGACTAGACCATGGAGTGCACGGAACACTGTTACTTTTCCTGCCAAAGCGGTACCTATTTTTCTACTTGCAATTCCTTGCTTTCGAACTGCTAGATTGGTAGGAGCTGGGGCAGAGACGAGAGCCTACTCCGTCACGCAGTGCTTTGGGGTCTCAAACTGTTGACCTGCCAACCTTCTGTTTGTTAAGCTCAGCATCCTAACCACTCAGCCACCACCGCAGCCATTGAAAGCCGCGGTAGTGTTGGCCAAAGCAACGGGCTCAAAACCATAAGCTGGTGTAGCTGGCCCCGCCTGCCAACAACTTAAATGGGTTTTTTTTGAGTGTTCATCAAAAGAAAGTTGCTGTTTGCTCTTGGTAGTTTCTCATATTTATGCCAACCATTTTTTTGCGAGTGGCTGGAAGTGCCTTTTGCAGGCGATGGGTCTTGATTCCAGCAATGGGTATTTCTTGCCTGGCTTTTATTTCAGAGCTGGCGTCTGAGGATTGCAATCCATTAAATATGAGCATAGAAGCTGAGATGGCTATTGAGCAGATGAAGGATCAGCACCAGCGGGACCTCTGCGATTTACAACAGGAGCTTGACGACACCGTAAGTGGCCCACCCTTGAACAGAGAAATACTTTTTAAAAATCCCTTTTTTATGCTTATGTTTTCTCTGTTTAATCTATGTCCTTCCGGAGGAGCAAAGAATATGCTCTGGAACACAAATCACCGCGAGTGACTTTATCCCAGCAAAGCCAGTCCCCAGCAAAGTAATCCCGCAGTGTGAGGACAGGGAAGGAAACCCCAGGAAATTTATACTCTGAGATCAACAATCCTAATGATAGTAATAATTGAGCAACCACACAAGAACTGAACCGTCTTATTTTGTTAGAAGATGCAGCAGTCAAGCAACCTCCATGAATCTTAGGGAGCTGAATCTGTTTCTCTCTGTTATAAACTGCTAGGTCTGTAATGGCAAACCTTGGCACTCTAGGTGTTCTTGGACTTCAGTTCCCTGCATACACGCAGTAAACCCATTTGTGTGGATTCACAGAGACTTGGGCTTCTGGAGTGCCAAGGTTCGCCATCACTGCTCTACTACATTGCTTGGAGCTGTCTGTGTAGACCAGTGGTGGTGAACCTATGGCACGTGTGCCAGAGGTGGCACTCAGAGCCCTCTCTATGGGCACCGTTGCAGTTACCCCAGCACAGAGTTTGCCTTGCTCCTCTGCCCAGCAGCACAATGGGGGCATTTCTTCCCTCTGCCAAGCAGCCCAATGGGAGTCTTTCCTTCCTACCCTGTTGCTGTGTTAGCAATTTGCGATAAATAAGTGGGTTTGGGGTTGCAGTTTGGGCACTCGGTCTCTAAAAGGTTCACCATCGCTGGAGTAAGCCAATGGTCCCAAACCTTTGGTTTTTGGACTTCAACGTCCAAAAGCCTAGGTCAGTACATTGGCTGATCAGTGCTTTGGGGGATTTAAGTACTAAATCCAAAGGTTGGGAATCACTGGTGTAGACTCTTTGAATCTTCTGCTTCTCTCCCAGTCCCTGCCCACCAAATGGTAACTGTAGGAACAGTTGCTGAGGGTTTGCAGGGCCACAAACCAGTACAGTAAAACCTCGGATAATGACCGCATTGCATAATGCTAAAATTGGATAACGACCTGATTATTATTGTTTGGGGGGGGAATGCATTGGATAACACTATTTAAGTGTTATCCAATGCATTGTTTTTCTGTGCTCACCCATCGCCGCTGCAGGCAGGGAGCCAGTCAAGCGCTTGGCCGGCTCCCTGCCGGCAGTGGCGGCAGGTGAGCACAGATCCACCCGCCGCCACTGGGGAGGGCGGGGGACACTATCTGCACTGTTTCCGGCGTCCTCCGACCTACCCAGGCGCTGCTGCAAGGCAAAGCGGTGGGGGAAACTCCTTCCTCGGCTGCAGGTTTTGCCTTGCAGCAGCACCTGGGAAGGTCAGGGGATGTTGGATACAGCGCAGATCGGGTCCTCCAACCCTCCCAGAGGCAGCAGAGGCGGTAGGTGGGTCTGCTCTCACCCACCGCTGCTGCGGGCAGGGAACCACAGCTCCCTGCGTGCAGCAGAGGCGGGTGAGCGCAGACCCACCCGCGGCTCCTCCAGGAAGAGAACAGACCACATGCTTGGCCACTTTCCTTCCCAAAGGGGCCGCAGGTGCATGCCTGCTTTCCCCCAAACCAAGCCGGGGATCATAGCATCTGACCCCCAGCTTGGTTTTGGGGGGAAACGGGTGGCCGCACTTGCCCTCAGCTTCCACCATAGGAAGCCGGCTTTTAAAAGCGATATCTGATGCATGCATCGGATAACGCTATAAATCGAATAACGCTAAGACTTGTGGAACCAAGTTTTGGCGTTATCCGAGGCATTACTGTATATCTGTTTCCGTCTTCTCCAGATGTGTCATTACGAGAAGCAGCTTGAGGACACCAAGACCTGCTATGAGAAGGAGCAAGAGGATCTCAAGCAGAAACACAGCGAGGAGAGGCGAAGCCTGGAGCTGCAAGTCCGAAGCCTGCAGGGCCAGGTTTCTGAGCTCCAGGGAGAGTTAGTCAGAGTCCAGCAGGAGGCAGATTCCCAGTGGACCTTGGAGATGAACAACCTGCAAATCTGCCTGGGGGAGAAGGCCAGCCTTCTGGAGCACCTCCACCTCCAGCATGAGAGGGAACTCCAGACCAGCCTGGAAGAGGCAGAGGAGACCTTTCACCACCAACGGGAAGAGTTGATCCAGAGCAACGCTCAGCTGGAAGAAGAAATGGGGATGTTGGCTCAGACTCTCCGGGAAGAGAAAGCGGAGCTAGAGGAAAGATTCCACCGGCAGCTGCAACGGCACTTGGATGAGCACGCCTTGGAGAAGGAGCAGCTTCTGCAAGACCAGGCGGAGAAGTACCAGCGGGAACTCAAAGAACAAAGGTGAGGGCCTGCCTTTTATTTATTAGTTCTTTATTTATTTATTTATTAGTTCGATTTCTACACCGCCCACTCGGCCAAGGCCGACTTTTGCTTTGGACTGTTGTGCCATCTTCCCAAGAAACTGTCAGAACTGCATTTCTGTTGTGGCTGATGATGATGATCTCCAGTCCTCTTTATCACAGATTTCCTTCTGCCCTTGGCAGTAAAGCCTCTGTCTTGGATCCTGATTTTCCTTCTTCAAATGAAACAACTCCTTGTATCCATGCGGGGAACTTCCCCACCATCCCCACCACCCATTCTGTTGCTTTGGAAGGTCCCTGAACCAATGTTTCTCAACTTTGGCCCTCCAAGTGTTTCTTGGACTTCAGTTACCAGAAGCCCAAGTCAGCATGCCTGTGGATCAGGGCTTCAGGGAATTGAAGTCCAAGAACATCTGGGGGCCTGAACCATTCAGAACTTTTCAAGAGACGGTGCAAAACATTGTGTGTGTGTGTGGCGGGGGGGGGGGCGGTTGGCCAATGATGTATCTCTTACTTCTGCCCACGGTAGCATCGTGTGAGTAAAACTTCACTCATTGGATGTTCCTGTGGGCAGAACAAGGCTCTAGATCAGTGGTGCCCAACTAGGAGCCAATGCCCAACAGGGAGACTTCAATTCCCAGAAGCCTAAGTCAGTACATTGGCTTATCAGTGCTTTGAGGAATTGACTTAGGCTTCTGGGAATGGCAGTCCAAGGACCAAAGGTTGGGAAACACTACTCTCGATATAACCCTATAAGAGCTTGTGGTGTGGCTTGGACCCAAGTCGCCACGTATTGGTCTGGATTTGCTTTTAGCAGAGTGCCCGGGTTTGAGTCACTTGTAGCTTTCCCCAGCTTGGATGGGAAAGTGGATTAGGATTCACACTTTATGTGGGTCTGTAATTACTTTTACATACCGCTGGTCCAGAGACATCCTGGCCCAGATCCACAGTTCCTGTCTGTCAATTTCCAGTGGCTTTATTACATTTTCTAGGCACTGCAGAATGAGTAAGGACTAAGTGCTGTACTGTATTCTTGTTAAATGCCATCAACTTAAAACAATCACCAAACTCCTAAGCAATTGTTTCATTTCAAATGGTAATGGAGATAAATATTTACAGAGGCGCCTGGAGGAAAATGGTCCATGGGGTTGCAAAGGGTCAGAGTCGACTGTGCGACTGAACAACAACAAAGGCAAGGCCAGTGGTTTCCACTCTTTTGCAGCCCGGCCAGTGAGAGCGTACGCGTGGCAAACCCATTCGTGTGGATTCACAGGGATTTGGGCTTCTGGGAATTTAAGTCCCAGAACACCTGGAGTGCCAAGATTCACCATCACCGCCCTAGGGCCTGATTCTTTGTCCAGTTGCCTCCATTGCAGCTGCGCCAGCCTGTCCAAGGGGCAACTTGAGCCCAGAGTGTTGCCTAAAGCAAAGCAACTGCTGACATCACTGAACTAAAGGATTACTCTTCTTGCACCCTAAACTTAGAAAGGGGCACCCTCTGCATTTTGACACTCATCGAAAATCTGTCTTGTTCATTTAAACGTATTACACATCCAATAGTGTAGTCGTCTTCTTTTATGTCAAAGAGTTCTTCCTTGTCCCATCGAACCCTGGGCAGCCAATATAAAGCCACCTTCTTGGCTTTGTCATTGGGCAGACCTTAAGTCCTCATCGATTGCATGTTTCTGGTAGCAATCGGCTGACTAGCAAATGGGCCAGATTCTGTCGTGCTCCATAGTCACAGCATGTGTTGTTGTCCACCAGCAGTCCCCATTTGCACATGTTGGTCTTGCATTTAGGGACTCCAACCCTCAGCCTGTTCAGGGTCTTCCAAGTGACGTAGGGGAGGTTGAGATCCTCAGCTATTTCCTCCTTTAATGTTGTTCCTTGGCCAGTGAGCTCCTTCCTCTGTCTTCTAATTTGGTTTTGCTCTTGGGTATCCTCAAGAATGTTTGTTCTTGCCATAAAGCTCTTTCTGGATCTGAGCTAGCAGACTTGAGGCTCAGATCCATTCAGAGGATGTCGAAGGTCATTTTCTTGCTTAGTTCTTAGGTACCCAGAAAGAACCTCCTTGAAGATTGTGGGTATTTTCTTTTTTAAACCACAATTGGTTAATCTTTCTCATTCCTGATCAAACCAAAGGAATGGTGTTGTCAGGGCTCTCTGGGCTGAAGCCCTGGGACTGTTGATAAATGAGGACTATGAGATAATACACCCACACACCAATTTTTGTTTGTTTCCTCTCAGCTGAGCTGCAATCCTTATAGTAGATGACAAAGCGATTTCCTCAAGAACAATCTAATATTGCAAACGCTTCCTATTTGTATCGGAGTGTGGTTTGATCTTGAATGGACAATGAAAAGTTCTTTAACATGCAAAACACCTTCTCTGTTGTTGATCATCCATTTATCCAGGGCCTTACATCTATTTAGGCTGTCTCGTTTGAGTATTAGCTTTCAGTCACCTACCCCAATGTGGATCATATTTTAAAGCATACTTGTGTGGGGAAGTATGGGGAGGAATGAGAAAAGATGAAAAGTCCAAGGCTGTATGCGTAGACTATATCAGACAATACATTACTTGTAGGCCCCATGTGATAGACCAGAGCTACAGCTTCACCCCAAGCCTTGAGGACTAGAATCCTCTATAGAAGAGATTCCAGTAACACGTTGTGTTGACCATGTTTAGGACAAAAATGGAAAGTGAGTTTAACGGAAGGATGTCTCGGAAAGAGGAGGAGTTTGCGGCCGACCGACAGGCACTTGCGAGCAAGTATGGAGAAGCCATTAAAGGACTTGAGGAACGTTACCAGCGAGAGATGCAGCAGCTCTCTGAACTGCAGCATGAGTTGAAATCCCAGTGGGAATTTGAAAAGGATGAAATGGCCCAGGATGGGGCAGAAGCCCAAGAAAGATGGAAGGAAATGCTGGAGAAGGAGAGGTCGGTAACCTCAGCACTAGTCCAAGAGAAGGACCTTCTGGAGAAGAGTTTCAAGGAGCACGTCAACTCCTTGGTGGTGGAGAAGGAGGCGCTTGAGAAGGAACTGCAGGAGGTGAAAAAACATGCCCGTGGGCTCTTTGAGAGGCTCTTGCAAATGCAAGCCAGCCATGAGCAAGAATTAAATAAAAAGGAAGAAGAAATGTCTGCAATGGAGGAAGATCAGAAGTTAGTTTGTCAAAAGCTTGGGAATTTGGAGACTGAATTTGCACGTGAGAGAGAAGAGCTTAATTCTAGGCTGGTAACGCTAGAGCAGTTGAAGGTAGAGATGCTCAGCAGAGCAGCAGAGGAGAAGAAAGAATTGAGGTTAAAAGTCTCAGGGCTGGAACACAGAATTCAAGACCTCCAGCATGAGCTGCAATGTCTATCCAGATGGCAAAGAAATTTAGTTTCTTTGAACAAAGAAAAATTAGAAACACAGGACAAGGATTCACCAGGAGAGGGAACCTCTGTCCTCTCAATCCATGTAGAGTTCCAGGAGGCAGGAGGAGAAGGAGATGTGACCCCATTCTCTGTTGAGGGTGAGTTACTGAAAGAGTCAAAGGGAGAACAAACCCCATCCCCTTCTTTCCTTCCTTTGGTTCCAGAAACATTTGAAGACTCTCAGCACCTAAATATGACAGACGAAGACCACAGTCAAAGAAGAGCAGAAGGTGGAACTAAAAAGCCAGACATGAGTCTTCCATCGGAAAGGGAGGGAATAACATCTGATGAAACCATGGAGATGACTCTTGTTTTGGAGAAGACCTATGATGAAATTTGGGCAGAGAACAAGGCCCTCAAAGTCCAGCTTTCTCTTCTTCTGGAGCAGATCAGACACTTGGAAGCCGAATGTGACCAAGCAGCTCACGATCGACAAGACATGGCTTCCGAGGTCGAGAAGGAACTGGATGAGATCCTGAAGACCATACCCCAGCCTAACATGCCACCATGTGGAAGCAATGGTGAGTACAACGGAACAACTAAAATGGCTGGTTGCCCAGCAGGAAACAAGAGGTTCTTTGATGAAGCTTTGGAGGCTGAGCTCAACATACAGGAGTCGAGTGCAGGCTCTCTTCAGCTTGAGATGAGCAACAGAGAAGCAACCCAACTGGAGGATGGAGAGCTGAGTGAGCAGATGCTGGACCTTTGGGAGGTGAATGATGCCAAAGGTGCATGTTTCAAAGGGCAGCCCGAAATCCTGCCGTTGCCAGAGGAGCTGAAAGTTGAGAACCGGGTCTTGAAAGCAGAGGTGATCAAGCTACTAGAGAGAAACACTCAACTGGAGGGATACCTCCCGAAACTGACAAGCCTACAGGCCCAGTTAGAGGAAAGAGACCAAGAAAGCCTCTTGTTGAAGGAGGAGAAACTCCAGCTGTTGGAGAGAATGAAGGATCTGGAAGGGGCCCACGAGCAGCTGGTTCTGGATAATGACGAGCTGCATGTGGCCAAGTTGGCTTTGCAGAGCACCCTGGAAGAGTTGGTGGCCCAAATGAAAGCTTTGAAAGGTGGGAGGCACGTCAGCCGCAGTGAGAGCATCAGCAAGGAGGCGGAGGCAGAGAAGAAGGGGCTCAAGGAGAAGGTCGCTGCCCTGCTGAGACAGAAACGCACCCATGCACAGGAAAAGGACCACTTGAACCTGGCACTTCGTGACTTGCAGAGCACCAACGATGAGCAGCAGCAGAGGCTGGCGCTCCTGAGGTAACATGGGGTCCCACCACCCCACTTCACTCTGCTTTCTGAAACTAACCACCTAGTGCTTCATTGGCAACCTCATAACCACTAGCACTAGTGACTTCTCGCTTTTCTGTTATTAACAAGTAGATTAACCTTGGCTAAAAGAACCTCACCTTCTGGGACTCTAGCAGGAACCGATGACTTTGAATGCGAGGTTGGCAAGACAAGAGAGATGGGCATATACATTTCAGTGGGTTGGTGGAGGTATCTTAGGACAACCAACTGAGGAGAGGGTGGGTAGTCCATTTCTGGCACCATGTTGTATCTCTTCCCGGATGTGCTTGCTTTGAAGCCATTATATGTCCCTAACACCGTACCACTTTTCTTCTTCCCTTTGTCTCTCTGTCTGTAACCTACATAATACCAGCTAATAGCAGAACAACTTCTTTTCATCTATATCTGCATTATTTTATCCAACAAAATCCAAGAGTCAGGCTATATGTGCTACAGATAGCCCATGTATGGAAGTGGGAATTCCTTAAATGCTGAAAATGTCTGATGGACACAGCAGGGGCTTTACAGCCTCCATCTCTATTTCATACTAATTGGTCATGTTTTGGGATGGGCCATGGAGAGGTAAGACCAGACTTGCATTGCATGTGTGAGTTGCCCAGTCATATCAGCGAACTTGGATCCAGTCTTGGAACACTAAGTGATTCCAGCTTCTAATGGTGTAATGCTTAGTTTGGCCCTTAAATGTGTAAAAATCTAGCAAACAAAACAGACAAATGAATGTTCAGTTTAGTAGATTATCAGTGGTAGTTTTGTGTGAGGTGTATGCTGAGGGATGTCAGAGTATGCTTGGAGTTTCCTCAGGAAAATCACTAACAGCAGAAAGGCTTCCCTGAGAGCTACCCATGGTCTCCCTATGAAATGCATCACCATGAGGATGTTTTGGGTATAGTCTAGGTTGGAAAAGTGATCAAGGTCTGATTCCTGGTAGCTGTGCTTACCGAGGGGTCATAGGCCCAGAATTGGCCTTTGACAAGCTCTCCTCTTGATCAACAGAGTATATTCCATAGAACCGTGATGGTGAACCTTGGCACTCCAGGTGTTCTTGGACTTCAATTCCCAGAAGCCCCAGGTCTCTGTGAATCCACACGGATGGATTTAGTGGGCTTCTGGGAATTGAAGTCCAAGAACACCTGGAGTGCCAAGGTTCACCATCACCGCCATAGAACAACCAAGTGGGCTGGTCCCAGTACCCTTGCCTCCTCCAATTCTTTTGGGAAAGGTGCCTTTCAAAACATCCCCAAAAGTCTTGCCAATGCAAGCTTGTCACAAAAGTCACGCAGTGTGCTTGTCGGTCACGACAATGGCGTTGCAAGGTTCAAAGAACATTGGGCTAGGAGCGTTGCAGGTACATTTTGATCACAAATCCCAATTGGAAGAACCCGTAGGAAACGGAATATCTGACAGCACATCTGTCCTTTGGCTCCCCCCCCCAGATGTGAAACAGAGCGTCTCAGGGAAGAAAATGCTGCTTTGAGGAATGAAATTGCTTTGCTAAACGAAGAGGAATGTATTTCCAACCTACAGCTCAGAGAACTTAACGGATCCCAAGAAGAACTCTGGTAGGTGTTTGTAAACCTTTGGTGTAGCTGTAGGAAACTGAGCTGTGAATGATGTTCAGATCAAGTGGGTTCTGTTGCCTGTGGGGGGAATGTTTTAATGGCCCTTAAAATAAAATGTTCATCGTTGCTTGTAGGAGGAAAATATGCAAATGCCACTTTTAGGCAAATGGCTCAAAGCCCCAGATTTCTTAACTACTTAAGGTAGGAGATCCATGTCACAAAGGAAATGGCTTCAGATGTACAGTCTTTCCCCACTTCTTCAAGTGCCGTGTCTGATTCTGAATATTGGCAGTCCTCATGGCGATTAGCCATGAAGATTGTCCTTTGGAACACTATAATGCAGTGGCTTTCCATTTGCCTTCCACATCGCAGTGTGACACCCATACCACTGGATCCAGTCCCATGAAGTCACTTTTTGGTCCTGAACCCTTTTGGCACTCAAAGTCCTCCCCAGCCCCAGGCCAAGATGGATGAAGCTGCTGCTCTCCATCAAGATGGATTCAAGTGGGATTTGATCCACTCTGGGACCATCACCCTTCCACGTGGACTTTACCATCCAAGGCCGTTACTTTCAGCGAGGTCAGGTTAGCTAACCACCACCTGACACTTGGCAGTAGGTTCTATTCCCGTGATGGCAAACCTTGTCACTCCAGATGTTCTTGGACTTCAATTCCAAGAAGCCCAAGCACCTTGTGAATCCACACGAATGGGTTTACTGCGATTCATTCAGCCCGCGCCACCCTTGTCACTCCTGGAAGCAGAAGTAAAACGCGCCCGGATGGTTAAGACTCTTCGGATTAACCATTCCTCCATATGGGCGTGTTTTACTTCCGCTTCCAGGAGCGATGAGGGCAGTGCGGGCCGGATGAATCGCAGTAAACCCTTTGTGTGGATTCTCAGGGTGCTTGGGCTTCTGGGAATTGAAGTCCAAGAACAACTGGAGTGCCAAGGCCATCACAGGTCTATTCTATTATTACCATAGCAAGATAATCTGGCCAGACTGGAGTACAGTCTTTAAAACCCTGAAATCAAATGCAATTCAGATACAAATCACAAATATAACTACTGTACATGGATTCATACTTCCTCTGCTCCTCCTTTACAAATAATTTCAATTTCTACTATCTAACGGTCAGCCTGTATCATCTTGCAGGCAAATAGCAGCTCCTACCTCTTTCCCATTTCCCCTCTTTTGTCTCACAATAGAAATGTTCAATCTTAGGAAGGGACTAAGTTTTCCTCACTCACGGAACAGAACCAAACAATCCATAGGAGCTACACTTCCGCTGTTCTCAGTAACTAACAGAGACACAATGAACATAAATAAACCAATAACTAACTCAGGGTCTGACAGTCTCATTATACACACGTCCAGGTATTAAGATCTTCAGGAGAGGCTCTTTGAAAAATACATTTATTTGCAAGAACCTGCTTGGGAGGTGCTTAGAAGTACTAAAGGTTTCCCTTGCTCGAAAGCCAGTCGTATCCGACTCTAGGGTGCAGTGCTCATCTCTGTTTCTAAGCCGAAGAGCCAGCGTTGTCTGTTTCTGCAGACGTTTCCGTGGTCATGTGGCAGGCATGACTAGACACCGGAGCACACGGAACGCTGTTAGAGCAATATAGTACATCCATGGAACGCTGTTAGAGCAATATAGTACATCCATGGAAGTACTATATTGCTCTAAAGTTTTGAAATGTCCTCTCCATAGACATATAGACTACCCTAATCTCACTGCTTCTTTTTAAATTGAGCTTTTCAGCAGTTTCGAGTCAGGTAGTTGTTTTAAATAATGGTTTATGGCTAGTTTAAATTGTTTTTTTTCCTAATACTGTTTTGTTGTTCTCAGTGTCTTTCACTCTGGTTCGATCCAGAATAACACAAGAGCTATAATTAAAAAAAAAACACTGTGTGTTGAAAGATAAATGTTTTGTCTGCTGTGCTTGTTTTAGGCATAAAATAGGGACCATACAGAAAGAGAAAGTGGCAGTGGAAAAGTTGGCTGAAAACTTTAAGAAGCAGGTAAGTCCTTTTTTGTGGGTGAGTTTTCCTTGTGTGAACGAAGCAAGGGGCAAAGTCTCTCCTAGCCTTTGCATTCACCAATTGCTCAGACAGAGTTCTTAGCTCTCAAAAAAGTCAATATGCATTTTGAAATAGTGAGAAAATATATATTTGAATATATAAGGAAATATAGATCTCCCTGTAGGTTAGGAAAAATTGAAGAGGAGTTGTTCTTTATAGCTGTGGGGCAATACGCATAATTGGCATATGAATCACCATATAGCAATATTTAAATTAAATTAAAATACTCTCAGGTAGTTCCTTCTGCATGGGAGTAAATACACAGCTGGA
The DNA here is from genome assembly GCA_035047305.1 of Bradypodion pumilum. Lineage (NCBI taxonomy): Eukaryota > Metazoa > Chordata > Lepidosauria > Squamata > Chamaeleonidae > Bradypodion > Bradypodion pumilum. Next base: position 529,895,497 of record JAWDJD010000001.1, read on the forward strand.
TAATTGCAAGTAGGCCATACCTTTGAGGGACTGCTGGTGGTACGGTGATTAAATTGCAGCAAAAATGTTGTGAGTTCGACCATGACAATGCTCATGGTTGACTCATCCTTCCAAGGTTGATAAAATGAAAACCCAGTGCTATGGGGTGGTATAGAAGCATCATTGCTATTGCCGTTGCCAAAGTCTGACAGGAGGAAGAATACGATGATGTAGAAAAAACATGGTTTGTTTGTGTGGTGTCAGGGATTCTCATCCTGCAGCCCACTGGCCAGATGCGCCCCACACCCCGCGACACCATTTCATGTGGCTCACCACCATCTCCACCACACTTGGAAGTGCCATGTAGTGGAGGAAGGGCAAAACAGCCGTCCGGCCCCTGAATCTGAGGGAGCATGACCTGGCCCCCAGCTTCAAAAGGTTGAGAACTCCTGGTGAACATCTTCATGCACCATAGTCTACTTTTCCAGATGGAGCTGAAGATGAATCGGACAAGTTTATGCAAGCTTGTGCCCAATTAGACTCATGAGCTGTAGGACTCTTGCTCTCGTTTGGGCTACAGCAGACCAACACAGCGAGTGGCCCCTCGGTAAACATCTTGCAGCAGACTTATGTTTTGGTTTTCCTGTTTCCTCACCAGGCATCGGAGTTGAAAGCCAGGAATCTCCAGCTGGAACTGGAAAATGCTGAGCGCCGACAGAAGAACTCCCCGTCTCCTGCGGACGTCCAAGATATGAACCAACAGTTGGTGAAGGTACTTAGACAGAGAGAGGAGGAGAGGTGGGGAGAATAGAGGAAGGCGAACTCTTGGCTCAAGGGGGAACTTTAGGACTATGTAAAGGTAGGGGTGCCCAAACTACGGCCCGTGGGCCAGATCTGGCCTCCAATGGCAATTCATCCGACCCGCGTCACTCCCGGAAGCGGACGTAAAACCTGCCCATATGGGCATGTTTTACGTCTGCTTCCGGGAGCGACGAGGGTGATGCAGGCTAGATGAATTGCCATTGGAGGCCAGATCTGGCCCACAGGCCATAGTTTGGGCACCCCTGATTTGAATATTTGCCTCACCTTCTCTTGGCAAGTTCCCCTCCTCCACAATATCTTCCCACCCCTCACCCCCATGGACTGCTTTCTTCTTTAACTGGTCTCTGACTTAGGCTGAGCTTTCCCACCTTCTCGCCTACATTTCATTTTCTGTGATTTGCTCCTAGTCTTCAATGTTGGTCTCATCTTTGGAGATGGAGTTGTCTCAACTCAGGGTTCAAGCCCAGGCTCTGGAGCAGGAGAATCATTTCCTCAAAGAAGAACTGGGAAAGCTAAAGCAGGTAAGGGCAGGTGTGACTGGCAGGCACTTCACACGGGAAAGCTTTGATTATTTAAAAAAAACAGTTGGAGAGAGTCTCTGAGGGTCAGTTCCACAGAAAAGAAATTTTATACCGCATGCACTTTCTAAAATAATAAATATCCAAATTTTAAAAAACAAATACTGAAAGATTTACATGCACTTTGGAACTGGGTGCATTTTGGAGTGGGGTGCTTGAATTAATCTAAATATTTTAAATACATGCATGGCTTTATTTTCAGCGCGCACTCTTTAGCTTGACCTCTCTTTCGTAGCTACCCAGGTGCCTGGATTTCTCCGATCTCCAAAATGAGATTTCCAGTGTCATTCTGAAAAATGAGAAGCTTCTGAAAGAGAAGGAATCCCTCAGTGAAGAGTTGGCTCAATGCGTAGAGCAGGTGAGGACTTGGGATGATGCCCTACATCTGTGCCCTTCACCCCACTCGAAAGAAAATACACCTTCTGTACCCATGGAAATGACCCGTGGGTTTTTCCTAGTCTTATTGTGGTGTCTAAGGACATTACACTACTTGGGTTTTAAAGTATGGGTGACCTAGCCTGAGCTGCTTCCCAGATTCCTGGTTTTTGTGGAGTAGAGAAGGGAAAGTGTAATTCTCAAATCCAGCATGCAAATCAACTCACCTGCTTCCCAGGAAGCCATGCTGGAGAACTTGGGTTGGGATTGACTCCTGGTTTGACAAAGTTGAGGCCAAAGAACCCCCTGGCCCAGTCTTTCTGGTCTCAGTGGGCATGTTCAGTACGAACACTCGGTAATGCCCTAAGCAGCATTGGGCACCGGTGTCTAGACCCCCCTACAGTAGACCCTCACATAACGATGTTGCTTGGTTCCCCAAGTAGCGTCGCTATAGGGTAAACATCATTGTGCGGTTTTCAATAGCAGCTGAGCCATCTAGCGGCAAAAAACTCATAATCCGCACAACGACATTAAAAAAACGTCGTTAATCCGCACGACGGTTTTTTGTCATTGTGCGGATAGTCACGTGGCGAGTGATGGCACATCAGTAAGCGGAAATGACGCTATTCGAACGCGTCATTAATCGAGGGTCCACTGTATATAATCCAATCATGCACTATTCTAGTATTTCCAACCTGGGCACTTCTGTGGCCAGATATGTGCAGTTTTGGAGTACCGGTTGAGAAGGGAAAAGTCATAAGATGGATCTGAGGTAGGTTACCCACAGTGTACTGGACCCCGAAATACCAGGAGTTAATACTCCTCTTTCGTGGGGGGGTTTCCGCTTCCTTTGTAGGTTGCTAAAACAGCCTTCCTGGAGAACCTTGTTACTTCCTTGAAGCAAGAAAAAGTGTCACTGGAACATCAGAACCAGTCCCTAAAAATCCAGATGGCTGCCTCTCAAGACAAGGTGTGTGGTTATATCTCACTTAGCCTGGTCAAATGGCCGGGATAATTTCCTCCTAAAATGTGATTGACTTTGATTTTAGATTTAATGAGATGTGGGATGGAGTGACTCAATCAACACATTCCTGGGTTTGACTAGACCAGGGGTTCCCAACATAAGGCCTGCGAGCTAGACTTGGCCCATGGTGCGAATTAATCAGGCCCACCGTGAGGACTCCACCTCCACCACTGGAAGTGCCAAAATCTCACGGGAAGTGCCGAAAATGTGGGGGAAACAGCCAAAAATGTGGCAAAAGTGTGCCACCCTTGCTCCTGCTGCCACCGGAATCGGCGGGAGGAACCATGCCTCCGGCCTGCTCAGCTATCCAAGGAGGCATGATCTGGCCCACGGCATAAAAAGATTGGCCACCCCTAGACTAGACAAGGCTGTTAACTACTGAGCCCTCGGGAAGTCACTCATTCTATACTGTGGCCATAGGGCTGATAGCAATGCTGATGGGTGACTTGCCTTCCAATGCTAGGAAGCTTCATCCTCATGGATCTTCCTCACGGAGTTAAACTTTATTTATTTATGACATTTCTATACTGATGGATATAGTGCCATGCATTAATCATGGCAGTTAATAACAATAGAAGGAAGAAAATGAGGGCCAAATGGTGTAGTAACAAGGAGTATAGAAAAAAAAACGTTTGTGCGGAACACTGAAGGAACACCAAAATGCAGTAGACTTAGGTTAGGAGGCTAACCAACCAACCACCCCAATGTCTTACTTTTCTCAACCTTTCCCCAGGGAAGAAACCTCTTTAAATAAATAGGTCTTTAACAGTTTGTTAAGAGGCCCTCCTTGCTTCTTTTTGTGTGTGTGTGTCCCGATCAAACTTTGAGCTGCCAAAATGAAGCCACATTCTTGGCTTTGTCATTGGCCAAAATTAAATCTTCATTGGCACACGTCTCCAGTAGTAACCAGCAAACCAGTCAATGAGCTGGATTCTGTGTCTCTCCACATTCACACCGCATGATGTTGACCTCCAACAGCCCCCACTTGAGCCTGTTGGCCTTGATTTAGGGACTCCAACCTTCAGCCTATTCAGGGTCCTCCAAGTGACGTAGGGGAGGTTGAGTTCCTCAGCCATATCTTCCTCCTTTAATGTTGTTCCTTGTCCAGTGAGCTCCTCCCTCCATCTTCTAATCTGGTTTTGCTCTTGCCTAGGATGTACCCTCTTCACTAACAGATTGCCTCTTGCTTTTCTTCTGAACCTCTCAGATCCAGGGTTTTGATGATGCTGTCCAGAACGTCAATCTACAGATGTCCAGGCTCAGGTCAGATCTCAGGGTATCCCAGCAGGAGAAAGAAGCTCTGGAACAAGAGGTTACGTCAGTACGCAAACAACTGCAGGCAGGCGATGAAAAGGTAGCCTTGGAATTAGTTTTGGGCCATGGAACTCAAGAACTAAAATGAGCTAGAGCAGTGATGGCGAACCTTGGCAGTCCAGCTGTTCTCAGACTTCAATTCCCAGAAGCCCAAGTCTCTGTGAATCCACACGAATGGGTTGACTGTGTGTACAGGTGTTCTTGGACTTCAATTCCCAGACAAGTCCCTGTGTGGATTTCAAAGTCAAAGAACACCTGGAGTGACAAGGTTCACCATCATGGGGCTAGAAGGTCACCTTTGGGGCATCTTTTGGAAGCTCCGAGGAAGACGGGGAATCGGGGATCTCCCTGGCAGGGCTCTAGAGCTCCCAAATTTCTTGACTCTGCATTTAAGTCCTGTGGGCAAAAGTAATGGAAGTAATGTGCGTTTCTTTTTTTAATTGTTTAATTAAAAAAAAAATCAGAACCACAGAAAAGAAACAGACAAAAATCTTAATAAAATTACATATAACTACTATGTGCACCCACCACCAGTGGGACATTCGAAACCTTCTCAGTTTACTGTTCTCAATATCATTAAAGTTTTTTACATATTCGTCCCCTTGTTCCAAAAACATAATACATCTTCTTCTAGCTTTATTTCTTTCCTTTTCACTAACATATAATCTAAAAACTCTCTCCATATCTCTCTAAAATCAGGTGTTGTTTTTTTTACTAATCCCTTTTTTAGATTTAATTCACATATTAATTTATCACGTATAGCTTTATTCCATATCTCTTTATACCAATCATCCAATTCAAATTCACAATCTACTTTCAATTTTTTTAAACAATAATCAATCTCAAAGCTGTTACCAATATAATAATCCTCTCTTTCTTATTCCATCCTGTCTGCTTATTTCCAAAATCCATTAACAATGTTATTTTAGGACACATCTCCAAATTTATTGACAGTATTTGATTGATTTCCAAAAGAAAACACATTTCCCTTATTTTTTTTTCATGTTATTACACTCCCACCTTAAATGAAAATATGTCCCAACCTCCTTTTTTTTTTTTACATCTCCAGCAGTCTTTTGAATATTTTGAATCATAAGCCTAATACACGCTTCTGAAAAATATTTGTTCTTTGTTTTCAGGTTGATCTGATCTTTGTTTTACTTTGTCTTTTCCAACAACTACTCAGAAGGTAGAGAAATAGAACATGGCCATGACGCAAAGGGGTCCTTTAAGCCTCCATCTGTAGGCAAATTATTAAAATAATAATTAAAAAACACCTTTACAGTCTTGGCTTTACAACCAGCACTACAATGCCGAAAGCATCACAGGCAGTTGATACAAGGTGTGGTACAAATAAAATTATGAGGAACCTGGGATCAACTACTACTACCTCTAGGGTAGAGTCAAATAGCACATGATTTTTTTAAAAAGCAGCCACTCTTATCCATAAAATCAGTAGAATCATTGTTTAAAACAGGCATTCACAACCTTTTCCCGCCGGGGCCAGACCCGCCCCCCAACACTCCCCGCCAGGAGTTGGAGGCATGCCTACTCTCTGGACTTAAGTTTCCGGTATCATCCGTGGCGGCAGTGGCAATCATGTCCTTTTCACAGTGTTTTCCATAGCCTCCGCTGTGTCCCAGGGTGGCGATGGGCTTGTTGGAGGACAATCGCTCAGTTTTGAAAATTTCCTGCTGTTTCCCCGCTTTGTCCCAGCAGCTAATCTGCAGCGCTTGGATACTTCCTGGCTCAGCGCCGGGAGACCAGGCACTGACGTCAGCACCGCGCACCAACGGATATCTCCAAGCGCCACGGATTAGCTGCTGGGACAAAGCGGGGAAGGAGCGGGGAAGTTTCAAAATGGAGCGATTGTCCTCCAACAAGGCCACCACCACCATGGGACGCAGCGGAGGCTGTGGAAAACACAGCGAAAAGGACACAATCGCCACTGCCATGGTAAGTGACGTATCTTGACTTCCAGTGGTGGGTTGGGGGGGGGGTGTCTAGAGGTGCCCGGGTTCTCACCATGGGCCAGATTAATAGTATGCAGGGGCCTAATTGGGCCTGCGGGCCGGGGGTTGCGAACGCCTGGTTTAAAAGAAGCAACAGGATGAATCTGGAAGTCTGCTGAAATTTGTCAAAAGGGGTTTTAAATTTTTAAGGAGGATTTCTTCATCATATGCGCAATAGAAATGAACATGAATAACCGTTACGGCTCGTTTGGCCTCACTTACATAAAACCTTCATCCGCATCACAATGGCATCACAAGTGCATGGGGGTATGAAAAATGATTAAAACAATGAGGAGTAGCACAACCAGAACATGTATAATCAAGGATTATCAACTCCCACATAATGGACGAAGTCAAACGGCACCCGACAGAAAGGCAGCCACTCTGTCCACGTAATCAGTGGAGCCATGGTTCAAGAGGAGCAGCAATTTAGAGGGGTCTGAGAGTCGGCTCAGTTTGGTTAAAATGGGATCTAGGCAACTGAGCCGGATTTCCTTGTCCAAAGGGCATTGATTGATTGATTGATTGATTGATTGATTGATTGATTGATTGATTGATTGATTGATTGATTGATTGATTGATTGATTGAAGTTTTATTTCTATACTGCCTGTAGGCTATCGATCCAGCATCCTCCCTCACAAGCTCTGACCCTCTGGTGTCCACGCTCTCTTTTCAGAACCGTATCTTGGAGGTGGCCATGCACTCATCAGGGCTGCAGAACCAGCAGAAGAAGCTGTGCTGGGATGAACTGGAGCAACTGGTCAAACAAGAGCAGCAGCTGTTGAGGCAGGAGAATGAGAAGCTCCATCGGGAGGTCCAGAGCGCCAAGTCAGAACTTGCTCACGCCAGGGAGAAGGTAATCGGGGATTCCTTTGGGTTGCTTCTCGTCTCTAAAAGTCTTGTGAAAAGTTCAGGGCCAGAAGAAGCCTTTCTTGGTCCACCCCTGTAACTATTTCCCAGCAGGGCATTTTGGGAGATGTAGTCCATGGAACTAACTTTTCCATCCTCCCATATTAAATCGTTTGCCTAGGGCTCAGCCTGAGAAATAGACACCAGGATGACGGTTGCTCGGGATGGAGGCAGAAGGCACAGGGGGTGATTGGCCGGAGGTACAAGCCAAGCAGGGACCAAAGATAGGAAAGGCAGAAGCTCAAGGCCAGGCTGGGGAAGATGAGACAAAGATGGATTTGGTGCTCTTCATACCTCACTAGTCTGGATGGCAAGAAGGGTTTTAAAAGGCCTGTTTGCCTCGCCATTGGGCTGTAAAATCAGCTTCTTCTTCTTTCATGTCTCAATCAAACCCTAGGCCAGGGGTACCCAAACCTTTTGGGCCACAGGCTGGTCACATGGTTCCTCCCACCAGAAGCGGAGGTAAAACGCACCTTGCAATATGTTCTGCAACAAATCTATTTTGCAACAGGATGAGATAAATTTTAGGCTGCCATTTTCTCTGCTTAAACCAGGGATGGCCAAACTATCGCCCGTGGGCTGGATCCGTCCTCCAATGCCAGTTCATCCGGCCCACGCTGCCCTCATTGCTCCCGGAAGTGGAAGTAAAATGCATGGGCACATTCGTGTTGTACTTCCACTTGCAGGGGCAACGAGGATGTTGTGGGCCGGATGAATTGGCATTGGGGGCCAGATCTGGCTCATGGTCCATAGTTTGGGCGACTTTCTTGGCTTTGCCGTTGGCGGTAAATCCTCAGCGGTGCATGCAGGGACTGAAATCAAGGCACAGTTTCCTCATAACTTCTGGCCCCCCCCACACACACACACACACATGCACAACAACAACAACAACCAGCCCCCACAGACTGTCCTAGAAATTTGGAAGGTGAGCAAGTAGCCACCAGATAACTGGGCAGAACCACACAACTCTCTACCACCTGGCCAATTACAACCATGGCCTGTGAGGAAAGCTTTAAACAGACTGTGTGCCGGGGTAGGAAAATCAAGGACTAATCTGAGAAAGTGGGGTTTCCCTATAGATGCTATCCTGTGTGAATGCGGGGAAGAGTGAACAATTGCCCATATGATACCATGCACACGATGCCCCTCAAGAGGAAATGCTGTTGATGTGGCCCGATATTGGGCGGATGTCATCTGGTCCTTTTAATTCCTTTTTGTTTTAGATATGTTAATTTTAGCTTTGTATGTTATTCTATGCTGGTGGTGCCTCTGACACAAAGGAAGATCGGTGCATACTTCTGGCAGTAATGGGCAGACCAGTAAATGAGCCAATGGATCCTGTATCTCTCCGCATTCACACAGTGTGTTGTTGTCCACCAGCAGCCCCCATTTGAGCCTGTTAGTTTTGCATTTAGGGACTCCAACCCTCAGCCTACTCAGGGTCCTCCAAGTGACGTAGGGGAGGTTGAGTTCCTCAGCCATCTCCTCTTTTAATGATGTTCCTTGTCCAGTGAGCTCCTTCCTCCACCTTCTAATTTGGTTTTGCTCTTGTGTAACCTTAAGAGTGTCTGTTCTTGCCATAAAGCTCTTCCTGGATCTGAGCTGGTGGACTTGAGGCTCAGCTCCGTTCAGAGGATGTACTAACTAAATGCAAGACCAAGATGCTCAAGTGGGGGCTGCTGGCAGACAACAACACACACTGTGAATGTGGAGAGATACAGAATCTGTCTGATTTACTGGTCTGCTGATGACTGCCAGAAACATGTACCGATGAGAACTTATGTTTGGCCAAGAAGGTGACTTCATTTTGGTGGTCTCGGGCTTGAGCGGGACACGAAAGAAGAAGAAGCTTAGGTGGATCGATACCAACAAGAGAATATATTTTCTCAACTGGTGTGGGTTTGAGCCACCAACCTGTCACTCTGCGCATGGCTTCATTCACAGCAATGTCAACTTGTCAGATCAGCTGACCCAACCCAAGCCACCCTTTCTGTAGCTCAGATGAAAGGTAGCTGGTCCAAACCCAGGTATCTCCTGATGCTTCTGCAGCTCCCTGTAAGGCTTTGGTGCAATGGATATTCTTTGGCCCCTGCTTCCACCAGGTGCGGGAGCTGGAGGCCACCGTCCTGACCCTGAAGCACCAAAACCACCAAAGCCAGTCTGGATTTGTAAAAGCGATCGAGCAGGAGACCCTGAGCTTGAAGCGGGAGTGCGAGAGGCTGCAGAAGGAGTTAACGTCTGCCCACAGGAAGGTCTGTTAAGGGTGACTTTGGCGGGGGGGGGGACCTACCGTAGTCACAGTTGTTGTGCAATTTTGATCACTTGGAGCAATCCCGTCTTGCCACAGGCAACTCTATTTGCTCGTCTGAAACATGTCTTTCTTTCTAAAACGAGATTTCATTGCTTTGACAGATCAACCAGATGAAGTCTTTTGAGCATGAATTGGAGACCCTCAATTTGGAAAACGAAGGCCTACGGAAAAAACCGGTCAAACTGGACGAACAGGTGATGGAGGTCTGTTTCAGCTCACACTGTCTTCACCCACCCACCCCACCCAGAAAAATAGTAAAATAGGAATAGTCTGGTTCTACCCTGGGATTATAACTAAGAAATTTCCCTTTGCTTGTAGATTTAAGGCAGGGGTGCTCAAACTATGGCCCATGGTCCAGATCCGGCCCCCAACAGCAATTCATCTAGCTCACACTGCCCTTGTCACTCCTGGAAGCAGAAGTAAAACGTGCTCATGCTTCCAGGAGCAATGAGGGTAGTGCAGGCCTGATGAATTGGTGTTGGGGGCTGAATCCGGCCCACAGACCATAGTTTGGGCACCCCTGGTTGAAGCAGAGAAAATGTAGCCTAAAATCTATCTCCTCCTGTGGCAAAACAAATCTGTTGCAAAACAGATTGCAAGACACCAGACAGACACCTCTAGGCTAGCCTTCCCCAATCCTGGCCCACCAGATCTGTCGGGCCATCAACTTAGACCAGCCTAGCCCTTGGTGGAAGGAACTGCATCCCACCTGTAATGGGCCTGGGATTGAAGCACTCTTTGGCTCAAGCCCTTTTGGTGCTGTAGGACTCTGGCGGGAAAGGACCAAAACCGTGGCTTGGATGCCCTCATCCCCAACTCCCTCCTAAAGTGTTAGGTAAAAGCCAAGGAGGTCTCCTTTGCTTGAAAGCCAGTCATGTCTAACTCTAGGGTTCGGTGCTCATCTCTGTTTACAGCCCAAGAGCCAGCACGGTCTGCACCTGCAGATATTTCCGTGGTCATGTGGAAGTGGAAGGCATGACTAGAGGCCAGAGTGCTCAGAATCCTGTCACCTTTCCTGCCAAAGCAGTACCTATTTATCTACTTGCAATTTCTTGTTTTCAAACTGCTAGGTTAGCAGGAGCTGGGACAGAGATGGAAGCTCACTCCGTCATGCAGCACTCGGGTCTCAAACTGCTGACCTTAACCACTAGGCATCTTAACCACTAAGCCACCACAGTCTCTGATGTGTTACGCTGCCCTTAATTACTTATTTGGAAATTTCACCATATGTTGCTTTGGGCCATTAGGCAGAACTTGTTAGCCTCGAGGTCTAGAAACCTGTTTCATTTTTTATTTTTTTAATAGAAGTCAGCCTTCTTAAAGAAAGTGGATTTTGGATGTGACCCTTAATATGGGTAGGGCTCAAAATGAATGTGACATTTCTTCTTCTTCCGCGTCTAGGCCAGATGTGAAACTGCCAAAATGAAGGCACCTTTTGGTGAGTTCATTCCGCAGTTTCTTTCATCTTACCTAGTGTGAGAAAGATTAGCTGGCAATACAAGGCTACCGTTACCAGGGTACACTCAACTGGGGTTCAAAAACACCACAATCTTCAAGGAGGCGCTGTGTACCCCAATGTGACATGATTTATAGCAGGGGTGCCCTAATGTTTTGGGCCGCGGGCCAGTCATGTGGTTCCTCCCATCAGAAGCGGATGTAAAACGCACCTTGCAATCTGTTTTGCAATGGGATGAGATAGATTTTAAGCTGCCATTTTCTCTGCTTAAAGCAGGGGTGCCCAAACTATGGCCCACAGGCCGTATCCCACCCCTGATGCCAATTCATCTGGCCCACACCGCCTTCGTCGCTCCCAGAAGTGTGTTTTACTTCCGCTTCCGGGAGTGACAAGGATGGCATGGGCCAAATGAATTGGCATGGGGGGCTGGAGCTGGCCCGGTGGGTGTAGTTTGGGCACCCCTGATGTATAGGGTATCCCATTGCAGGGCTTAGAATTAAAAGAGGCGATGTATTTATGTCTATCCTCCTTTCCCCACTAAATTTGATTTCCGTGTAAAATTCCTCCTCCTCTAATATTTGGCTGCTCTGGTTCTGTGCCAAGGTTTTCTTGGCTATTTTCTGCCCTGTGACTCCTATAACTTTCTCTCCCCCTGTTCTTCTTCTTCCTCCTCTTCTTCCTCCTCTTCTCCTCCCTGGCTTTCTGGCTAACCCATGTCTAGACTTTGGTGGCTGGGACTAGCAGAGGCGATTGCAGTTCTCTGCCTGAATTAACCTGTGAAGGTAGAAGAAACCTTTTTCCTGTACTGTCATTGCATGAGAGCGAGAGCGAGAGAGCGAGAAATCCCATTACTGTACTTAATAATGTCTTTCTTTCCTTCCTTCCTTCCTTCCTTCCTCCTCTCATTTGTTGCAGACTAAATCCCCAATGTGACATCAGCCTCCCCTCTTTTCTGAAGGAGTCACTTTTCATTTTAATTAACCTATCAAATAGTTGCCTTTCAAGTCTTATACTAGAGATTATAGGCAAAAAAGGGGGGTCAGAGCAGCAATTAATTCCTTTAATCTCAAGGAGGAAAAGAGAACAAGGATTTAGCTTTAAAGTCCGATTATTTCCAAGGTTACTAGATAAAGCATTTTTATCTGGGAACCCGATTTCAGAAATAATGAAAAGTGGCTCTGCTATTTCATTTTCTGTTCGTTTCGGTTTGAGTTCTTTTCTTTTCTTAAATTCTTTCAACGGTCATTCATTCCTTTGTGGGGGAAACGGAGATCTCTTTAAGTAGTCTCACTTCCGCCGCATGCGTTTCGTAGCATTAATCCGATTGAAATTTCCAAGGCGAGGCATGCTCCAGGGTGCTGCGTTCTTTGTCAAAGGGAAATCCTCTCGCGCCTTCTTGGTCCTGCGGAGTCAGTGGGGGGGGGGGGTTCCAAAGGGGTCCAAGTCCTACCTGGGGTTGGTGGCTAAAAAGACACAGCATGCGAACTGGGCCTGTGATGGGTGAATGAGCCATGGGAGGATCTGGAAGCCTTTTCCCAGACTATCGCATGGGGATACATCACGGGGTAGACGCCCAGCATTTGGGAATGCATGTGTGCATGTGAATATTGAATATTATTGTAACTAAGAAGGGCTGCACTCTTTTTTACCCATGGCAATAGCAATGCCACTTCTATACCTATTCTCCAAAGCGCTTAGTGCACTCTCTGGGCAGTTTACAAGGTAATTAGCATTTTGCTCCCAACACACTAAGCACATCAGTTCTAAGTCTTCTTGGCCTGAACCCAGCAGGACTTGCCTCAACTGCAGTAAACCCATCAAATCCTTTGATTTTACATAAATTTTACATATTGCCCATTCAACAGTTGTTTCAGGGGGTCTACTTTAGTGGAGACTGGCAGCTGAAGGCCATCAAGTTACATACCATCTATGCTAGGGCAGTGATGGCGAACCTTTTAGAGACGGAGTGCCCAAACTGCAACCCCCAAACCCGCTTACTTATTGCAAAGTGCCAACACAGCAACAGGGGAGGAAGGAAACGCTGGTGCGCATAGGGGCGGGGTGATCTCTGTGCTGGGGGGGAGGGAGGAAGTGCTCACATTGGGCTGCTGGGCAGAGGGGTGGGGCAAACTCTGTGCTGGGGTGATTGCATGGGTGCCCACAGAGAAGGCTCCGAGCGCCACCTCTGGCATGCGTGCCATAGGTTCACCACCACTGTTCTAGGGGAATCTTGGCTGACCCAGGAGGAGAGAGAACTGCAACAGATAATTGTTGGCCTACAAGTCAAGCTAGCCACCTGTTGCCTTTTGGTACCTGGAACACCTGAGCCACCATCTTGCTTCTGGCTGGGGAGCTTAAAGGAAAAGGATAACCATAATGCTCGTGCTTCGATATTGCCCTGTAGGTCTTAGGGCACTCTCTGGGCGGTGTACAAGAGAATTAGCATTTTGCCTCCAACATGCTGAGCACTCATTTTACCCACTTCAGAAGGATCAAAGAGGCTGAGTCAACCTTGATTCCTGTTCAGGACTGAGTTCGCAATGTTTTGGCTGCAGTACAGCAGTTTAACCCCCTGCGCCACCGGGGCTATGATCTAAGGGTACCTTTGCGCCCCTTTCATCCTGGATGGCTCTTGTGTTGGGCTCCGCTTGCACCCACCTGCCTTGGTCTCCTTTCCATGCAGATGCTCCACTCCGGCTCCAGCGCAATGCTTAGCCTGCCGCAACATCCTCGTGAACTCCAGCAGCAAGGCTGTCCCGTGGTCTCCTGGGAGCAGCACCGGCACCTCCGGCACCAATTCTTGCAGGCCGAGAGGAGGTGCCAGCGCCTGCAGGAGGAACTGGAGAGCCGACCCTTGGACACAAACATGCCCCAGGTATGCGGTGCGCCCGTCTTTTCCTTTCCCTCCTACCAGGTGTGGGGGTTCTGCACAGCCAGGACCTGCCTCGAACATTTCCCAAGGCCAGTTTCTCTGTTTATGCCAGTTCCAAAATCCCAGTGCCAGGAGAGATGCTTTCCATGGCTGCCTTCTAACGTGCACCTGCTCTCTATGGCCCATGCACTCCTGACTTTTCTGCCATAAATAAGTCACCTCTTCCTTTAGACCAAGGGTGCCCAAACATTTTTGGGCCGTGGGCCGGTCACATGGTTCAGTGGGCCAGTCACGTGGTTCTTCCCACTAGAAGCGGAAGTTAAACATACCTTGCAATCTCTTAGCTTTTAGTTCTAGTTTTAAATTGGGTGGGAGTAATGAGGGTGGATGGATGGGTGGATGCTGGGGTTTTAACATGTTTTTATATGTTTTTAACGGTTGTACGTCGCCCTGAGTCGGGTTTTTACCTGAGTGGGCGCCATAAAAATTGAAATAAATAATAAATAAATAAAATAAGGAGATAGATTATAGGCTGCCATTTTCTCTGCTTAAACCAGGGGTGCCCAAACTATGGCCCACAGGCCAGATCCAGCCCCCAACACCAATTCATTCGGCCCACGCTATCCTCGTTGCTCCTGGAAGTGGAAGTAAAACGTGCTCATATGGGCACATTTTACTTCCTCTTCCAGGAGCAATGAGGGCGGCGTGGGCTGGATACATTGGCGTCCAGGGCCGGATCTGGTCCATGGGCCATAGTTTGGGCACCCTTGCTTTAGACCAATGTTTCCCAAACTATGTTCCACATAACACTGGTGGACTTCAATTCCCAGAAGCCTCAGTCAGTCCATTGGCTGACCAGTGCTTTGGGGAGTTGACTTAGGCTTCTGGGAATTGAAGTCCAAAAACCAAAGGTTGGGAAACACTCTTTTAGACAATGAAGCCGCAGGGCAGCCTAAGTAGCCGATTGAAATGGCAACCACGTTAGTCTATGTTTCAAGCATATCAGAGAGTAAACAAGACAAATTTGGCACTTTAAAGACTTGACTGCTGTGTTTTAATGTTAGCATTCATGGATTGAGTCCACTTCGTCAGACCTAAGAGTCAGACTTCCTAGCATCAATTTATATACATCAGGTATAGAGGCACAGAATGGTTGGTTAGCATAACAGATAAGTATACAAATCAATGTGGTTTTTCCACAACTGGTAATAGCATAATATCTCTTGTTAATTAGATAAGTTGCGACATTTTGCTCTGTTATATATATTGTATGCTATATGCTAGTGATGGCGAACCTTTTGGAGACCGAGTGCCCAAACTCAACAGGCTGCCATCTGCACTGAACTGAAGAGGGGCGGGGCAAATTCTGTGCTGGGAAGAAGGAGGGAGTGCTCCCATTGGGCTGCTGGGCAAAGAGGCGGGGCAAACTCTGTGCTGGGTTGACAGCGCGTGTGCCCACAGATTGGGCTCTGAGTGCCTCTTCTGGCACGCGTGCCATAGGTTCACCACTACTGGAATATGTTGTTATATTCTACCACCTTCACAAAACTTACTTCCGTAGAATTCTCACCCACAGCCTCAGGCTGCCTCTCAGAACAAAGGATGAACTTGGTGCTTGTCCTGGGCCACTCACACAATCGATGCTAGACCTGAAAGGTGAAGTCATGAGCTAATGTGTAATGTCACAATGGTTGCCTTGCCTCCATCTGCAATTCAACAGGGTGAAAGCTCACAACCAATCTGAAGAACAACCAGAGATCCTCGGCTACTACCAGTTGTAGAAAACCACATCGATTTGTATAATTATCTGTTACGCTAGCCAGCCTTTCTGCGCCTCTGTACCTGATGTGTCTAAATCGATGCCATGAAGTTTCACTCTTATGCCTAACAAAGTGCACTCGGTTCACAAAAGTTGAAATTAAAATACAGCAGTTAGTCTTTAAAGTGCCACAATGTTTTTTTGTCTTTTTGCTTTGTTTACTCTCTGATATGCATAAGTAGCAGGGGTTTCTCCAGCCTTTACAGCAAGGGTGCCCAAACTTTTCAAGCCGTGGTTCAGAGAGCCGGTCACTATGGCCCGGGGGCCGGATTCGGCCTCGATGCCAATTCATCCGGCCTGTGAAGCCCTCGATGCTCCTGGAAGCGGAAGTAAAACGCGCCCATTCGGGCGCGTTTTACTTCCGCTTCCAGGAGCATCGAGGGCTTCACAGGCCGGATGAATTGGCATCGGGGCCAAATCCGGCCCCCGGGCCGTAGTGTGGGCACCCCTGCTTACAGTTATCATTAGAAACAGGTCTTGTATCACTCAGAAACATCTAGAAGACCAGAGGTTGAGACCTAGAGGGTTTGGATTTTGTTTGGGCTCACAGATCCATCCATCATAGCCAGCCCACCAGAAGTCAAGGTTAATAGAAGGTGTTGTTTAGCCATATCCGGACAGGTGAGGTTTCCTTACCTGGCTTCAGAGGAAGGAAGGCTAAGAAAGGACCCCCCTTCCCTCGCATGCTGAATTCTTTCCCTGCTTCTCATCGTCGACTACAGTTGTACATTGTGCTTGCATTCAAGTGCATTGCTACGGAGCATCCTAAACTGCATTAAAATCACATATATGAACATCCTTAAAGGTAAAGGTTTCCCTTGCTCGAAAGCCAGTCGTATCCGGCTGTAGGGTTCAGTGCTCATCTCTGTTTCAAAGCCGAAGAGCCAGCACTGTCTGCTTCTGCAGACGTTTCCGTGATCATGTGGCAGGCATGGCTAGGCACCGGTGTGCACGGAGCGCCGTTTGCCTTCCCACTGAAGTGGTCCCTATTTATCTACTACTTGCAATTTCTTGCTGTCAAACTGCTAGGTTGGCAAGAGCTGGGTCAAAGATGGGCACTCATTCCGTCCTGCAGTACTCTGGAATCAATTTGCTGACCTCTCGCCTTCCAGTCAGTGTCTTAACCACTTGAGCCACTGCAGTCCTTAGATGTAACATAATGAAACAGCTGGTACCTTCGCCACAGTTTGCCTTTACAGACAGGCATATGGCATGTACACACAACAACCTCCATAGTGACTAGAAGAGATTGTGAAAGTGTGTCATGCCATAGTGTGACACTGTGAGACTGCAGTGGGTTGAGCAGTCAGTAATGCGTCAGTCCAAATTGTGAAAGCCAAATTGTGGCTTGACTGCCCTCTGGCTTCATGCTCCTTCATTATTCTTGCTGTTAGTTTTCCTGAGTTTTGACCTTCTCTTTTCATTGGGCAAAGGTTTGTTCACTGTGACATTCGGATCAGCAAACCACAGTTTGATCTCCTCTCCAAATCAGAACTGGAAACCACGGTTTAGGTGAATTTCCAATCCTGGTCTGGTGCATGGGGTGTGCAAATGATAACTCTCTCGGTCTGGATGTGACAACAATTTGCCAAAAATCAGGAACCAGAGGATCAAAAGACACATGCAGATAAATATACATCTTCCCTGCTGTTAATTCTTTTCTTCTCCAGCGATGTGCTCTGCTTAATCTCGCTTCTCTCTGGAATCAGACAAAGGTAGCCTTGGTCGACATTCAGAGATAAACTCTGGGATCCAAACCCACGCCCGTTTATTTAATTCATTGTATAAAATTCACAATTTTCCTTGCTTGCCTCTTGAAGGAGCGCTCTTTTTGGGGATGGGATTAGGGCAGTGGTTCCCAATGGGGTGCTCAAACTTTTTGGGCCACGGACTAGTCACATGGTTCAGGGGCTGGTCACTACGGCCCATGGGCCAGATCTGGGCCCCGATGGCAATCCATCTGGCCCACGAAGCCCTCGTCACTCCTGGAAGTGGAAGTAAATCATGCCCATATGGAGTGACAAGGGCTTTGTGGGCCAGATGAATTGCTGTTGGGGCCGGATCTGGCCCACAGGCCATAGTTTGGGCACCCCTGCCACAGGGGGACTTCAGTTCCCAGAAGCCTAAGTCAGTACATTGGCTGATCAGTGCTTGGGGGAATTGACTTAGGCTTCTGGGAATTGAAGCCCAAAAAACCCCAATACAGTCAAACCTCTACATATGAATTAATTCGTTCCTCTAGGTTGCATCGCGAAAAGTTCTTATCTTGAATTTCCCATAGAAATGCATTGAATGCAATTTCCCATAGGGATGCATTGAATTTTGTATCTTGAAAAACATCCTGTTAAAAAACCTGATTTTTTTCCTGAGATTTCCAGATGTATTTCAAGTTTTTCTTAAGTTGAACCGTTCTTACCTCAAGGTTTGACTGTACAGTAATTGGGAAACACTGCTCTGTGAATCCACACGAATGGGTTTACTGTTTTGCAACCTTTGATTTTTTTGGGCTTCAATTCCCAGAAGCCTCTGTCAATTCCCCCAAGCACTGATCAACCAATGTATTGACTGAGGCTTCTGGGAACTGAAGTCCAAGAACCAAAGGTTGGGAAACACTGCTCTGTGAATCCACACGAATGGGTTTACTGCACATATGCATTCATGTGGATTAGGGGAATGTCTGATGAACCTCAGAGAGGGAATCAGAATATGCAAAGAAATACGTCCTGATCATCCAGTGTATGAAAGGAACGTAAGATCTTGCAGGCTGCCCCCACCCCACCCCGGGTCTCTCACCATCATCATCATCATTCCCTGGCACTATGTTGCTTGCCCTTGCTGAACAGCTGATGCCCGTCTTTAACCCACATGTTTGTGATGCAGTGCGTGTTGTCTTTTTGTTTTTAACATTGTTTTTAGCGTTGTGTCTGTCTTGTGGTGGTGGCTCGAATGGCGCTGGTCGCTGGCATTAGTAAGGGTGTCGTGCGGCTTCTGGTTCCCCCGCAAGAGCTGTGCATGAAGTTTGTCTTCCTTGCCTTTTTTCTTTCTCAGGCTTTGCTTCCGGAGCAGCGATCACTGCATGCAGATACGTACAGGCGGATTGGCCACCTCTGACATCCCTTCTGGCGGCTAACGCACCCCTCTTTACTCACACAAAACTGGCATAAGCTTGAGAAACGCAGGGACCCAATGGCTTGCTTGTCTGTTTCTTATTGTTTGTCTGTTTAATTTTTTAAAAAAACCAATCTATTTTATTTTAAACCTCTCCAGTGTTATGTTCTCTTCCCCTTTATTTATTTGTGTCAAAATCTATTTGTCTGTGCACATGTGTGCTGGGATTAAGAATCACACATTTTTTTAAAAAAAATTGTTATGTGTCAACCCTTTTTAATTTATTTTATTTAAAAAAATTGCTTATCCAGAGAAGCTTGGGAGAGAAACACTATTCCCCCACACCTCGCAGATTGTACGCTGTAACTATTTTTAAACAGAAGGAGGCACTAATTTTTTATATATTGGATTTGAAGAAGAACATTTGCGTTATTTATACAAAGTTTTTGTACGAGATGTATACATACTTTTTAAATGGGAAAGGGCTACACTTTTTCAATTGTAATTGGACAAATAAAATACACATTATAAATATATGTGTGTCATTTTTGTGTTATTAATTAACTGGACTTGCACATGTGGCTACGTGCGTTTAAAGCGATAGGCGCTGGAGCAAAAAAAATCCTGATTTCTCATGTCCAGTGATGATGGGGGAGGTTGGAGCTGCGGCCATCATCACGTTATTAAGACAAAGGCTTATGGAGGGTTAGATCAATCAAACCACCAGCCCAGTCATGGAGAAAGAGAGTTTCATGTTGGGAATCATTAGAAAATAAAGTAAAGCTAAAACTGGCAATATTATACTGCCTTATACAAATCACTAATTCTATAGTACTTGGGCTGTTGTAAACAGTTGTGGTTGTTCAATTAAAAATGATATCATATAGACGCATGATGGCGAACCTTAGGGCACTCCAGGTGTTCTTGGACTTCAATTCGCAGAAGCCCAAGGCTCTGTGAATCCACGCAAATGGGTTTACTGCGCATAGGTGCATTTACTGCGTACGTGCAGTGAACCCATTCATTGTGGATTCACAGAGACTTGGGCTTCTGGGAATTGAAGTCCAAGATCACCTGAAGGGCCAAAGTTTGCCATGACTGCCGTAGATCTTAAAAAGATGTCGGAATAAGAAAGAGGACCAGTTCCCTGGGAAGACATCAGGAATGCTTAGGGGAAAAGAATGACAGAAAAGTATGGAGAATTGAGAAAAGTGGGGAAGAATAAACTTTTCTTCATAACTCTATAACTCAATGGGGTCATTCATTGAAGCTGGATATCAGGCAATCTTGATACTTTCCTATACAATCTACAGGTGAAACTCGGAAAATTAGAATATCGTGCAAATGTTCGTTCAGTCCAGTAATGCAACTAAAAAGGTGAAACAAATATATGAGATAGAGACTCATTACATGCAAAGCGAGATAGTTCAAACCTTACTTTGTTATAATATTGATGCTTATGGCTTACAGCTTATGTGTCCCAGCTCCTGCCAACCTAGCAGTTCGAAAGCAAGAAATTGCAAGTAGATAAATAGTGGGAGGTAACAGCGTTCCGTGCACTCCGGTGTCTAGTCATGCCTGCCACATGACCACGGAAACGTCTGCAGAAGCAGACAGCGCTGGCTCTTCGACTTTGAAACAGAGATGAGCACTGAACCGTAGAGTCGCATACGACTGGCTTTTGAGCAAGGGAAACCTTTCCTTTAACTAAGGCATGACATCTCTCGCTTTGCATGTAGTGAGTCTATCTCATATATTTGTTTCACCTTTTAAGTGAAATGAATGGACATTTGCACGATGTTCTAATTTTCCGAGTTTCACTTGTATAGTTAGACCGTGGATTAGAGAGACTTTGGTCTAATCGACCCTGCAGGGCTGTTCTTCTGTCTATAGAATTCCTGCAGAAAAGATAATGAAGAGTGCATTGATACCAGTTTGACTCCTAGTAAATGTGCTCGAAAGACTATCAGAATCTGATGTGGTCGGTGTCAGACCTTCATTAATTCTGCCTGGAAATGGGCTCCTTTATTTGTGGAATTGATTTGAAGATTTAAACGTAGCGCCCAATTAGTACTACCTGCTTCCTTAAGAAAGGTTGAGACGTTTGGAAGGGCTCCCATGGGCCCAACTCAAGAAGAGCAGCCTGCCTCTCCGCCCTGTGCCTGGATATGCCTGTGAAATGGAAGGGTGTGTGTGGGTGTAGATTTCCCCTTGTGAACTGAAAAGTCAGTATGGATCCTCCATTTACAAGAACAGGATACCATCAAGGCTGAGGTCCTGGGGAAGTGGGGGTGGAAGTACCTTCATGCAGAGCTGGTGCTTAAGAATTTCGGTGCTGGGGGCTTTGCCTGCCCCCGTTCGTTAAGCTTGGATAACATGAGATTGGTGTATGAACCACTGTGGGGATGGAAGACCAGCCAGGTCTGAAGGTGTGACGACCCTTTGTGTACTATGCCAGGCACACTTCCATTGTTTCTCCTTCTGACTTTTCCAGCAACCAATACCAATGGGTTGGATTTGTTGTCCATCTAACACAGGAGTGCCCAAACTTTCCGGGTTGTGGGCCGGTCACTTGGTTCGGCAGGCTAGTCACGTGGTTCAGCGGGTCAGTCGTGTGGTTCCTCCCACCAGAAGTGGAAGTAAAACACACCTTGCAATCTATTTTGCAACAGGATGAGATAGATTTTTAGGCTGCCATTTTCGCTGCTTAAACCAGGGGTGCCCAAACTACAGCCTGTGGGACAGATCCGGCATCTGGCACCAGCTCATCTGGCCCACACTGCCCTTGCTGTTCCTGGAAGCAGTAAGAGTGGTGCGGGCTGGATGAATTTGTGTTGGGGGCCGGATCTGGCCCACAGGCTGTACTTTGGACACCCCTGATTTAACATCTCCATTTTGGTCCCCTGAGTAAAAGGCCCAGTTCCTCCACCCTAGTTGCTCCTGTGCCTTCACAGCTTGTTTGTCAACTTCCTGGAAACACCTGGGTAGTCTTTGTTGAGGTACGTTCATGATGGAGAAGATGCGCTCTCTTTTTTTTTTTGGTCTGATCCGGTGGGACTCTTCTTGTGTCCTCAATCTAGGGACTATCTAGTTTGAGCATCCAAACCATACCAGGCACTTCTGACCGTTCTGCCTTTGGGAAAGTGGCATGTGCCAGGAGATGACCTGCGGTGCTCCCAAAGAACCATGTCAAGAATGGCCACCCAAAAGAACAGAACTCCTGGCCTGTAAGAGCGTCACCCATTTCCATTCAATACAACCCATCACATTCCTTTGGCTTGTGTGCAAATTCCTTTGTATACATGGATCATGTCCTTCCATTGACATGAGTAGGGAAGCCTGATTGCACATAAGGCCTGTGGGTTTATGTTGCAAAGGTTCCTGGGAATTAGTCTTCGTGTTCATGGAAAGCCTATACCTACAGGGAGTCTGTTTCCGTGTAGCCCATTATCATGCAGAATGCCACCAGCCTCATGGCCCATTTTCTTCACCTGACAATGTTGACTCTTGCCTGTGAAAACTCACGTTGCAAGAAACCATCTCATTTTCCAGACCCTTCAAGGGTTTGGTCTTCATTTGACGTGATTTTGTTTACTTCTTTTCAGAGTGGACATGAGCAGCTGTTCAAGACCATGGAGAGACGCATGATGGATGTGGAACAGCAGCTGCGGCTTGTGAAACAGCTTCTCCAGGACAAAGTCAACCAGCTGAAGGAACAGGTGAGTCTTCCCTGTAGATGGACCATGGCTAAGGAAGGGAGCGGCATTGACCTGAATGTGCATCTGTCGTGACTCGGAAGTTGTACCTAATGATCCCTTGGCAGTGTCACCTTAAATCAGGGGTGCCCAAATTTTTCAGATTGTGGGCCGGTCACGTGGTTCAGTGGGCCGGTCACGTGATTCCTCCCACCGGAAGTGGAAGTAAAACGTGCCTTGCAACCTGTTTTGCAAAAGGATGAGATAGATTTTAAGCTGCCATTTTCTCTGCTTCAAGCAGGGGTTTCCAAACTATGGCCTGTGGGCCAGATCCAGCCCCCAGTGCCAATTTGTCCAGCCCGCGCCGCCCTCATTGCTCCCAGAAACGGAAGTAAAATGCACCCATATGGGCATGTTTTACTTCCACTTTCTTTGAGCGACGGCAGTGTGTACCAGATGAATTGGCATTGGGAGCCAGATCTGGCCCATCAGTTGTAGTTTGGGAACCCCTGCCTTAAATCCTGGGTCACATATACTACCTGAGAAGGTTCCTGAATCATCTCTTGCCATGTTACCAGCAAATGTAAGAGAGACATTCTGGATTGCAGTGTGCAGCTCCCAGTGCGCAAATTATCTTCTAGCCCTGCCACCCAAAGCTATGAGTGTCCCATTGTGCTGAGCAGTTTCTAGGTTTAGTGGTTAACATAGATCATTTGCAGGTATTATATTTCCTATTTGTTAGTGACACTGGTGTAAAGGTAAAGGCATAACTGTCTTCTCACACACCAGTTCATCCAACTGGTGCGACACAAGGAATAAAAACAGCAACCTGTTCAGTAGTAACAATTTGCTCCAACAGTTAGCCCCACTGCACACTTACAGTGGCATAGCTAAACCATAGGATTCTGGCCAACGTATTTATGTCTCACTTTTCTTTTTAGTTACTGTATTTATTACATTTATACCCACCTTTCCACAAAAAAAATAGTAATTGTAATAGTAATAATTGGGGAAGCCAGATTTCCCCCCAGTTTCTTTTAGGACCCCTCCCCCCGCCCCCAAACTCTGAGATTTTTGGAAGAACAACATAAGAACATAAGAACATAAGAACATAAGAACAGCCTTGCTGGAACAGGCCACATCCCATCCAGTCCAGCATTCTGTCTCACACAGTGGCTCACCATTTCCTTCAGGGTATTCCCAAGCAGATGCCTTCACCTGCTTAGGATTCCCTGGAAATGATATTGAGAGATATCCTGCCTATCTCTCCAACCCGGAGGTTGTCCTTAAGTATCCATAATTATAGCCATTGATACCCTTGTCCTCCATGAACTTGTCTAATCCTTTCTTAAAGCTGTCAAGACTGACAGCTGTCACCACTTCTTCTGGCAGGGAGTTCCATAGACCAGGAATCCTCTGGGTGAAAAAATACTTTCTCTTATTTGTTTGAGAACTAGTACCCAAAAGTTTCATGGAGTGTCCCCTAGTTCTAGTGTTATGCGATAGGGAAAACAGTTTTTCCTTATCTACTTTGTCCACACCGTGCATGATTTTATAAACTTCAATCAGGTCACCTCTTAGACGTCGTCGTTCAAGAGTGAAGAGGCCCAACCGTTGCAGCCTCAGATGGTAAGGAAGGTGTTCCAGTCCCCTCATCCTTCTGGTTGCCCTCCTCTGTACTTTTTCCAGCTCCATAATATCCTTCTGGAGGTATGGCGACCAGAACTGTACACAGTATTCCAGATGGGGCCTCACCATAGATTTATAAAGAGGCAAAATGACACTTGCTGACTTATTTTCTATACCCTTCCTAATGATCCCTAGCATTGAGTTTGCTTTTTTCACTGCTGAGGCACACTGGGTTGACACCTTCATTGAGTTGTCAACCAGGACACCAAGGTCCCTTTCCTGGTTTGTCGCAGAGAGTTCAGACCCCATCAGTTTATAAATGTAATTGGGGTTCTTTGCCCCAACATGCATCACTCTGCACTTACTAATGTTGAAACTCATTTGCCACTGTTTTGCCCACTCCCCCAGTGTCGAGAGATCCCTCTGAAGCTTCTCACAATCTCTCACAGTTTTCACTACCCTGTATAATTTAGTGTCATCAGCAAATTTGGCTACCTTGCTTTTTACTCCTACCTCTAGATCATTTATGAAGAGGTTGAAAAGCAGGGGTCCCAGTACTGAACCTTGGGGGACCCCACTCTTTACTTCCCTCCACTTGGAGAAGTGTCCATTTAGTGCTAACAACAAACTGCAAAACCAAGAAAGAAGTGGTCATATGGCCTTTAATGTATGGGACCATTTCAGACAGTCTGCACATACTTGATGGTTTCTGCTGTGGGGTGGAAAGGAGGGCTATTGAGTTCTGTTGTCCTTGTAGTGAAAGAGCTTTTGAATCTGGGCTTTGTTCCTGTGCAGAAAGCCAGAGAAACAGCTGGTGGGAAAGGTGTTTTGGTTTGTTCTCGGAGGGTCTTGTGGAGCAGACACTCACTTCTTCCTATGTTTCAGCTCACAAAGAACAGAAAAGCTGACGAGATGGTGAAGGACCTCTACGTCGAGAACGCCCAGCTGCTGAAAGCTCTGGAGGTTACAGAACAGAGGCAGAAAACGGTGGAGAAGAAGAACTACTTGCTAGAGGAGAAGATTGCCAACCTGGGCCGGATAGTGGAGAACTTGACTTCGCCAACGTTGGGGTCTGCAGCTCAACTGGGGTCCTAGCACAGCCACATGGCTTATGCCTGTGATGGCGAACCTTGGCACCCCAGATGTTCTTGGACTTCAATTCCCAGAAGCCCAAGCCCCCATGAATCCGCACGGATGGGTTTACTGCGATTCATCCGGCCCACTCCGCCCTCGTCGCTCCTGGAAGCGGACATAAAACGCGCCCGTCCGGAGGAAGGGTTAACCCAGAAGATCCTTAACCGTCCGGGCGCGTTTTACTTCCACCCCAAGAAGATGGAAAGTCAGAGAAGTAGAATGTCTGCTCTTTCCAGGCAAACTGGCCCTGGAGGAGGAGAGCGGAGAAAAGATGGAGGAAAGGAGAAGTACAGGAGGAAGGGGGAAAGCTGGTGAGGATGAAGGACATTGGGTGAAGGGAGAAAGAATTTTAGGGGATAAAAAGCCACATCCCATTTTATTGCCTAGAAATAGAGCCGTGATGGCGAACCTTGGCACCCTAGCTGTTCTTGAACTTCAATTCCCAGAAGCCCAAGTCACTGTGAATCCACACAAATGGGTTTACTGCGCATATGCGCAGTAAACCCATTCGTGTGGATTCACAGTGACTTGGGCTTCTGGGAATTGAAGTTCAAGAACAGCTGGGGTGCCAAGGTTCACCATGCCTGAAATAGAGCATGCTCCTTTCTGGCTCTCCTTTTCCTCCCTTGATCTCTCCAACAGTGGCCACACTTCAAGAGGAAACTAGACAGCCATCAACCAAATGCACTTTGACTTGGATTCCTGCATTGAGCAAAGGGGCTGGACTGGACGGCCTCACAAGTCCCTTCCAACACCATGATTCTATGCCTCTGTGACTTATCATGGTATTTGTGCATCTTTGTCTCTGATTGTTACTGCCTTTAATTACTGTATGTACTTATTTATTTGTTGGACCTTTTTTTTTTTGCTCAGAAGAAACCTACTGATGCCAACCTGCAACCCTTTTTGGCAACCAGCTTGCGGTGTTTTTATATTTGTCTGGGCATTATAAGTAGCTATGATATCTGAGCCTACGAAAACATTTTTCATTGCAGCCTCTCGGTTGTTTTTTTTTAATGGCCATGTGTGTCAGTTTCATCATACCTGGCGTTAATTATGTCTACTTATGGCTATTGTACACTGCCTTAAAACCCAGTTACAGGAAGGTGGCAGGGAAATACTTTTAAATAAATGCACCAAAGCAAACTTTGTCTGATGTGTCATGGCTAGCCCATGTTTTAGAGAAGGAACTGAGTTTTCTCCTTCGTGTTGTTTGTGGATCCACACCTATGGGTTTCGCGCTTGCGCGGAAGCCAATTCGGAGCTGTAGAGCTGATTGGATAAGATTTAGATTTAGGATGGCCCACCATCTCCACCCGCCCTCAGCGCCATTTTGCCATACCTGTCAACCACAGCTCCGGGCAATCCGGGACCTGCGCAGAACGGTTCTGTGCAGGTTGCTTTTTACACATGTGTAAAAGCCTTCTACGCATGCGTAAAAGTGACTTGCGCAGAACAGTTCTGCGCAGCTCGCTTCTACGCATGCGTAGAAGGCTTTTACGCATGCGTAGAAGGCTTCCACGATCCCCTTCTGCACAGAAGCCTTCTACGCATGTGTAGAAGGGTTCTACGCAAGCGTAGAAGAGTTCTACGCATGCGTAAAAGCCTTCTACGCATGTGTAGAAGCGAGCTGCGCAGAAGGGATACGTAGTAACGCCTTTTCCCCCGCTGCCAAATTCTGGGGTTTCGGCAGCTCTGGGCGGGAAATGGCGAAAATCGGCGCCGAAAAATGGGAAATCCCAGCCAATCCGGGAAGGTTGACAGGTATGTATTGTGCGCCTCTATCCTCAGTTCTCTTTTTTTCCGCTGCACTAGCAGGAGCTAATTGAGAGCTCTCCCGACTTTGTCTGGGGATGCTCCGAGTTCAGCCAGGCCATACTATCGAACCATTCTACATTTTTTTTTTCTGGCCGGGAAGGGTCACCCCCTTTCCGACCCATCTTTCAACTAAAAAGAAAGAATAATTTTTGCTATTGCTGAGTCACTTACAACTCAATTTTTTCTCACCTCCCTCCGGGGCCTCTTCGGACTTTTCGCGCCCTTTCTTCTGGCGCACTCTTGAATGGCCGCCATTGCTGCGTTCAAGCGGTGCCTGTCCTGCAGCTCCAAGATCCCTGATATGGACAGCCACGATAAGCGCCTCATCTGCCTTGGAGGAAATCACCCCGTTCACTCCTGTCCGGCGTGCAAGAAAGGTAGTCCAAAAGAACAGGAAGAATAGAGTGCAGGCTCTCACCTCATGGCGGCTTCTCTGGCTCCCCAGCCTTCGGTCTCCCGACAGGACTCTCAGCCTCTCCCTGCTTCTTCTTCCACTTCCTTGGCCCGTAAACCGACCACGGCTGAGTAATTCCTCAAAAAGAAGAAGAAAGAGGTGAAAAAGAAGTCGAAGAAGCACCACTCTTCTCTGCCTTCTACCCCTAGGACCAACAGACCTTCGCCTCCCCCTTCTCCGGCGTCGGCCATTTTCCTCACAGCCATGTCTGCACGGTCTTCACCAGTACTTGAGTCTACGGCGGAATCTGGTAATCTCCCGCCTCATCAAGATACCCTGCCAACCCTACCACGGCGGGGCCTCCCAAGACTCGGGGGCTTCAGCTGCTCCGGCCCTGGTTCCGGTAGATGCATTGGCCCCGCTTTTCCACGCCATGGCAAAGGAGATCACTACTCGGGTTAACACCCAAGTCCGGGCTCTCATTCCATCTCCCGATCTGCCTGCCTTGCATCTGTCCAGATCGGAACCACAAGGGCGCCCACCGAAAAGGAAAGTCTCCGATCGGCCTTCGCGTTCCAAGAGGCGTCGGTTGGAGCAGGTCGTGGTTGCCTCCCCTCCTCCCTCGCCGATGTCCGGGGATGCTCCGAGTTCAGCCAGGCCATACTGACCTAATCCTTCTACTGCTTCTTCTCCATTGTGAATCTTTCCACTCATTATGCTGTGTGTTGTGACTTTTGGTTAACCCTCAAAATGTGTTAATCAGATATGTATTGTGAAGCACATCAGTGGTGGGTATCAGTAGATTCACACCAGTTCGCCAGAAGCGGTAGCAGAAATTCTGGCTAGCCTCGCCCATCCAAATTTTGAAATAAAGTAGACCTAATTCGCGTGCAATGCAGGGCTTTCCCCCGGCTACGCCCACCATACCATGCACACAGTGTGGTAGTAATTTTTTTTTGAGCCCATGTTGTGTTCTGTAAAGCTGTGCCTTTAACAATGTACCTTTGCCATGTGTTACCAATGTAACCTTTCTGTGTGCAACATTATAACCATCAGCTGTATCAATGTAACCTGATAAGGGGACGCGAGCTAGTGACCACCAGAGGGCAGTAGCGAGCGTCCAGCTCTCATGGATCATAGTCACCTGGTTCAGCAGCGCGGGAAGATTCCCCGCGACCTCCTCACCTGGTCAAGAAGGGCGTGACCTCCTACGACGTCACGCAGGCAGCAACCAATAGTCTGTCGACGAGCCACATTCAAATGTATAGCCAGCTGTATATATTGAGCTACTCATCCGCCATTACCACATGTTCCTCCGGATCATCATGCAATAAACCTGTGTTAAGCCAACCCTTCGGCTGTTTCATGTCTTTGGTCCCTTACACTAAATTGGCGATGAAGGTGGGATATGGCAGCCCACGGGACCAAGACATGCGCCGGTTTCGAAATCAGGAAACCGGGCAACTGGGAGATCTTCGAGATGGACTTCCAGGCCACACTGATCGAGTCCGAAGTCACGGAAGAGGCGAAGAAAAGAGCCATCTTCACCAGAATGCTCGGACAAGAAACAAAAAGGACCTTGGTGGACCTGATTGCACCGAGAAGGGTGAGCGAATTCAAGGCCAAGGAACTCATGCAGATGCTGCGTGAGCACGTCCGGCCCGCCACAGCGATGTTTCCCGCTCGGAGTGCGTTTTGGAGGCGAGTCCAAGTGCCCGGGGAGACGGTCGCCGCATTCGTGGCGGCCCTGCGGCTGGCGGCCGGCCCGTGCAAATGGGAGAATGCCGAAATCACCCTCCGAGACTGTGTGCTGTGCGGCCTGAACGACGCCGAAACCCAGCGCACATTAATGAACCAAGAGCCGCCTCCCACGTTGCAGGAGGTCATCAGAGCGGCCCAGGCCGCAGAAGCTACGAAGGCCGGGGTCCAAGAACTTCAGGACTGGCGGCCAAAGGCGAGCAAAGCAGAGGCTCCGGTACAGGCGGCCCGGCGAACTTCGAGGTCGTCCACCGAGAGCAGCGACGACGAGGACGTCCAGAGGGTCCGGAAGGAGAGCCGGCGATGCGACGGCTGTGGAGCGGCCCACGACCGCGTGAAATGCCCCTTCCGGAAGGCCGCCGTGGGCACATCGCCAAGGTGTGCAGGAAGAAGCGCGAGACCCGGAGGAGCTCCGCAGACCGTTCCACGGGACAAGACCGCCCAACGAAACCCAAGGATGGCGCCCAGGCCACGCGGAAGCAGGACGGCGTGGGCCGCATCGCCGACGGCAGCGAGGACGACGCCCCAGTGTTCAGCGTGTCTACTAGACACCCCCGCTACTTTGTTGAGGTACTAGTCCAAGGGGTCCCCATTAGGATGGAAATTGACTCGGGGTCCTCATATTCAATCATTTCCCAGAGGGAGTTTTTGGGAATTGCCCCCCACAAGCGACCCAAGCTCAAAGCATTGAGGTCCACACTACGGGACGTGCAAGGGAACAGTATTCCAGTGTTGGGGGTTGGTGAATTTCAGGTCAAATTCAAGGAGCACGCCGCGTCCCTTCCCCTAGTCGTGCTCAAAGGAGGAAATTGCAGCCTCCTCGGGACTCAATGGTTCCAGCCCCTGGGGTTGTTTATTGGGGGGGTGCACGCCGTTGGGATGCACGCCGTTGGGACTGATCCAATTCAGGAGGTGTGCGAGGCGCACCCCGAAGTCTTCAAAAAGGGACTGGGGAAATTCAAGGGGCCCCCAGTGACTTTCGACCTGGACCCGGAGGTCCGCCCAATTCGCCTAAAACCACGCCGGGTGTCGTTTGCACTCAAGGACAAGGTAGAGGCGGAACTGGACAAGTTGGTGGGCCAGGGGATCCTTGTGCCTGTAGATTCTGCGGAGTGGGAAACTCCAATTGTAACCGCTCTAAAGGCCAATGGGGAGGTCCGCATATGCACCGACTACAAGTGCACCATCAACAAGGCGATCCGCCCGAATGCATATCCGGTGCCGGTAGTCAGCCATCTGCTGGCCAGGTTACACGGGGGAAAGTGTTTCGCTAAGCTCGACTTAGCACAGGCCTACCAGCAGCTCACGGTGTCCCCTGCCGCCGCTGCTGCGCAGACCATAGTCACCCATAAGGGGGCGTTCCAGGTGACGCGCCTCCAGTTCGGCGTGAATTTGGCGCCTGGAATTTTCCAGTCACTCGTGGAACGCCTCCTGAAGGGATTGGAGGGGGTGTTGCCTTATTTTGATGACGTGTTAATAACGGGGGGGGGGAGTCGGGCTGAATTGGCCAAAAGGTTGGGGAAGGTCCTGACGATATTCGAAAAGGCGGGACTGAGGTTGCGAAAGGACAAATGCGTCTTCTTCGCAACCGAGGTTGAGTTCCTAGGGTTTTGTGTGACTCCTGAGGGAATAAAACCATCCATGTCCAAAGTGGCAGCCATTAAAAAAGCCCCCCGCCCCACCTCCAAGCCCGAGTTACAGTCGTTCCTAGGACTGCTCAACTTCTACCACTCCTTCCTTCCCCGAAAGGCAGCGGTGGCTGAGCCGCTACACAAACTGCTAAAGAAAGACCAGGCATGGAAGTGGGGCGATGACCAAGAAAGGGCATTTAGCGAGCTAAAAAGCCTCCTGGCGTCCGACGCTATACTGACCCATTTCAACCCCAAGCGCCCAGTAGTTCTGATCTGTGATGCATCTCCAGTGGGGGTGGGGGCGGTGCTGTGCCACGTGTTGGAAAGCGGAAGGGAGGCCCCGATAGCATTTTATTCCAGGTCCCTGTCCCAAGCAGAGAGGAACTACGCACAGACGGACAGGGAGGCACTAGCAATAGTCGCGGGGACGAAATAATTTCACGATTTTCTGTACGGCCGCCCCTTCACCATTGTAACAGACCACAAGCCCTTGCTAGGCATCTTTACCGCAGATAAGCCCACCCCACAGATCCT
The DNA here is from genome assembly GCA_035047305.1 of Bradypodion pumilum. NCBI lineage: Eukaryota > Metazoa > Chordata > Lepidosauria > Squamata > Chamaeleonidae > Bradypodion > Bradypodion pumilum. The sequence continues at coordinate 529,926,670 of JAWDJD010000001.1, forward strand.
GTCCCCGAGGATGCTCAGGTGGGCCATTTTTCTCAACGCGTATCAGCACGCGTTGATCTACCGGCCCGGGAAAGAGATCAGCCATGCGGATGCCCTATCTAGGTCTCCCCTCCCCCTAACGCCCAGCCAGGTGAGCATGGGGGAGCGGGACCATCAGGTTCTCATGATAGAGGTGCTGGATTCGCCCCCCGTAGTGCCTGCCGACATTGCCAAAGCAACAGAGAAGGACAAAACGTTAGCGACAGTCAGCTCCTGGCTGCAGAAAGGGTGGCCCGCGTCCTCCCCAGCGGAGGAGTTCGCTCCATTTTTCAGAAAAAAGCTAGAACTGTCCCTAGAGAGGGGGTGTCTCTTGTGGGGACAGCGGGTGGTGATTCCCACTTCCCTTCGGCCGCGGGTGCTCAAACTGCTTCATGTCAGCCACCCCGGCATCGTGCGATCCAAGGCGCTGGCCCGGAGTTACTTCTGGTGGCCCCAGCTAGACGCCGACATCGAGCACATGGTCGGCACTTGTGAAAGTTGCCAATGCTCCAGACCAGAGGAGGCCCGCCTTCCCCACAGGGAATGGGACGCGGCTAAGGGGCCGTGGTCCCGGGTGCACGTAGATTTCACGGGCCCTTTCAGAGGCACCCTGTTCCTCCTTGTAGTGGACGCTTTCTCCAAATGGTTGGAGGTTATCCCAGTCACGAGCACCTCCTCGGCCCAGACCATTAGGCATTTGCGGAGGCTCTTTTCCACGTTCGGCATACCCGACACCTTAATTAGCGACAACGCTAGTTGTTTCACGTCCTCCGAGTTTAGGGCATTCATGGAGATTAACGCCGTTCGGCATATCACCTCCGCCCCTTTTCACCCGGCCACCAACAGCCAAGTAGAGCGCCTCGTCCGCACCACGAAGGACGCGTTGCGGCGCATGGGCCCAGGGGATCTGAACCTGCAAGTGTGTCAGTTTCTGCTAGGGTACAGGGTGACCCCATTGGCGTCGGGATACTCCCCCGCAGAGCTCTTAATGCGCAGGAAGCTGACCACCATCCTTACTAGGCTGGACCCCATGAGGGTAGAGGACAAGGGAAGGAACATCGGGCTGGAGGTTACAAAGAGTTTCAGCATAGGCGCCCCCGTGCATTGCAGGAATTATGCCAGCACGGGCCCAGCCTGGGTGCCGGGCGTAGTCGTGGAACAAACCGGCCCCGTGTCGTACTGCGTGGAAACCAGCACAGGGCTCCTATGGAGGCGGCATGCAGACCAGCTCCGACGCAGGGTCTCCGATGAGCAGGACACGGATCCCGCAGGAAATAAGTCAGCGTTAGGGTTCTCCCCCACCCGTTTAGCCCAAGGGGGAGGGGAAGGGGACCGTGGGCCCCCACCAAGGGGGGAGGAGGATATCCTCGTAGATACCCTGGGGGATCTTTCCGAGGAGGAGGAACCCGACCCCATACATATCTCGCGGAAAGTCCCCACAAATGCGGGTACCCCTACCAACTTAGATTTTGATTTTCAGAACCGGGGGGGGGGTTTCGGAGTGGTCCCCCACCCGTCCAAGCGAGAAGAGGGGTTTTTCGTTAGCCCCGACGGCCCCCGGTCTGCCCACAATGGAGTTTTTCCCTTCCCCTAAGGCCGCCAGACAGCGGCAAGCCACTAACAAGTCTCCCTCTCCCTTTTCAGGACAAGGGACCAGGGAGCAAAGAAGCAATAACGCCCCCGGGGGGGGCAACCCTCTTCACGGCCCAAACGCACATGCAACAAGCCATCTTGGCTGAGAGACTTCGTCTCATCCTAGGGGGAGGGATGTTGTGTTCTGTAAAGCTGTGCCTTTAACAATGTACCTTTGTCATGTGTTACCAATGTAACCTTTCTGTGTGCAACATTATAACCATCAGCTGTATCAATGTAACCTAATAAGGGGACGCGAGCTAGTGACCACCAGAGGGCAGTAGCGAGCGTCCAGCTCCCATGGATCATAGTCACCTGGTTTCAGCAGCGCGGGAAGATTCCCCGCGACCTCCTCACCTGGTCAAGAAGGGCGTGACCTCCTACGACGTCACGCAGGCAGCAACCAATAGTCTGTCGACGAGCCACATTCAAATGTATAGCCAGCTGTATATATTGAGCTACTCATCCGCCATTACCACATGTTCCTCCGGATCATCATGCAATAAACCTGTGTTAAGCCAACCCTTCGGCTGTTTCATGTCTTTGGTCCCTTACACTAAAGCCCACCACTGAAGCACATGCTTTCACTGGGGAACCCTTATTCTACCGAAACAGGGAAATTCATCCTGCATTGTCTCAGGTGATCTTGACACTTCAGCTTGATGCAAAAGTTTTGAAGTCTCTCCATCTTACGAACCACTCCGGCAGGGATCTCTGTTGCAACCTTTGCTCAATGTCACTTGGCTCAGTGGTAGCACCTCTCTTTTTCACAACTTGTCCATCAAGCTTAGCGATACCCATGCTGAAGAAAGATCCTGCTGGATCCAAAAGCTTGCCAATTTTTCATATTTCACAGAAGCATATGGAAGATTCCTGCTTGAGACAGGAATCCAAATCAAAACAGATCTGATGGTTACGTTCTCAAATGCCACCACCTCCCGAACTCATTTAATTTAATTTAATTTAATAGTCATATTTATATATGCCGCCCACTCAGGCAGAACCTGACTCAGGGCGGCATTACAACAAGTTCTAAAAACACATAAAAACACTTTAAAAGCCCCATATCCCACCCACCCATCCCACCCACTATAAAAAGAAGAAGAAGAGAGAGTTCTTAATTCTTTACGTAAGCCAGCAGGCGGGGACCGTGTTCCCATTCGGGCCCCCCCACACCTGCCCCGCCAGCCAGGTCTTCAATCCTTTCCTGAAGGGCAGCAATTCTCTTTGAAGTCTTAGATCTGTTGGCAGGAGGTTCCAGAGGGTTGGTGCGGACACGGAGAAGGCCCTCCTTCGGGTGCTGGATAGATGTGCACCCCTAACTGATGGCACTTTTAGAGAGCCCCTCCGGTCCGCTCTGGTTGGACGGGCAGACACTCTTGGGATGATGCGGTCTCTAAGGTATCCTGGCCCACTGCCATATAGGGCTTTAAAGGTCAAAACCAGCACCTTGAATTGCACCCGGAGGCACACTGGTAACCAGTGCAGCTCCCGAAGTAGCGGTGAGGCATGGGCATATCGCCCACATCCCATCACCACCCGGGCTGCAGCATTCTGGACCAGCTGCAGCCTCCGAATGGTCGTCAAGGGCAGCCCCATGTAGAGCGCATTACAATAATCTAGTCGGGAAGTGACCAGAGCGTGGGTGATCATAAGCAAGGAGCCCCGGTCCAGGAGCGTGCGCAACTGGTGAATCACCCGAAGTTGGGCAAAAGCCCTCCTGGCCACAGCCGCTACCTGTTCTTCTAGCAGCAGCCGCGAGTCCAGAAGGACCCCCAAGTTGCGCACTGGGTCTGTCTGGGGCAAAACCGCCCCATCCAGTACCAAAGGTGGTAACTCCCTGGATAACACGGGGCCCATTATCCACAGCCACTCTGTCTTGCTGGGATTCAGCCGAAGCCCATTGGCCCCCATCCAGACCCCAATGGCCTCCAGGCATCCGGATAGGATTTCAACAGCATCACTGGGGTCCCCATGTCTGCAGACGTTTCCATGGTCATGTGGCAGGCATGACTAGACACCAGAGCGCACGGAACGCTGTTGACCTTTCCCACAGAAGTGGTCCCTATTTATCTACTTGCAATGTCTTGCTTTCGAACTGCTAGGTTGGCAGGAGCCTGGGAGAGAGAGGCAGGTGCTCATTCCGTCCTGCGTAGAGTAGTACCACAGTCTTCTACTACTACTGCTGTACTTCAAGGAGGCTCAGTCTTTCTTCCTTCTGCGTACACCCTCTAGGTGGCGCTGTCGGAGGAGCCGAGACGCGTCCCGTGGGAGGGGGGGAATAAACCCCTCTGGGCGTCGTCTCGCTTCCCTCCCTCAACCCTTAAGACCGGGAGACGGCGGGTGAGGGGATGGCTTTCCCACAATGCCTTGCGCGGCCGCTCCGTCCGCCCGCCCTCCCTCCCTCTCTATGGCAGGCGGTGGGCGGGAACGGAAAAGTTTACTTGTGGGCCGCTCTGAGGGAAAGAAAGGGAAAGGAAGGAGCGGCGCCACTAGAGAGCGGAAGAAAGGGCGACTGACCGACCGAGAAAGGCCGACCGCCGGGCCCGCCTCTCCCCCCCGCTCCCCTCAGGCCGGGTGTGGGTGAGGGGCGGAGGCGGCGTCCCGCGGCTGGCCCCGTAGACCCTATGGAGCCCCTCCGGGAGGAGGAGGAGGGCGTGGGCCCAGGGCGGCGGCGGCGGCGACGGCGGAGGCTCCTGCCTCCTGTGAGGCGGGCCGGGTGGGGGTGGGGGGGTCCGTGAAAGGCCGGACTCGGAGTGTGTGGGGGGGGGGGGAGTGGGGGGGGATGCTTTCGAGGAAGAAGACGCGAGCCGAGCTCTCCAAACCGGGCGAGGTGCAGGGAAAGTACGTGATCAAGGAGACCAGCCCGTGGCTCCGCAGTGAGTAGTTTTGAGGGGGATTTAACGGGGGTTGGTGTGGGGGGAGGGCAGAGAGAGAGAGAGGAAAAGACAGGCCCATCATCATCCCCACCGACCCTCCCCCCCCCCCCCTCCGTCTCCCCGTCCTCGCCCCAGCGATGGGCCTGTCCGGGACTCTTACAGGACTTGGGGAAAGTCCCCCTTGTGTAACTTGGGGGAGAGACAGTTTAAAAAAGCCCAAATCCCCCAAGGGGAAATCTTAGGGGAGGAGGAGGGGAAGATTGTCAGACCTTCTAAAGATCTGGCCACTGCGCCTCTCAGGCTTTTAAGTCCTGACTTGAGTGGGGTCATTATTTGTTTAATAGTAATCAGTTCGAAAGCAAGAAATTGCAAGTAGATCAACAGGGACCCCTTCGGTGGGGAAGGTCAGCAGCGTCCCGGTTGTCTAGGCATGCCTACATGACCACGGAAACGTCTGCAGAAGAGGACAGCGCTGGCTCTTTGGCTTTTGAAACAGAGGTGAGCACTGGAACCCTAGAGTCCCATACGACTGGCTTTTGAGCAAGGGAACCCTTTAAAAGGTAGAAGTCGCCCTTGCTCAGAAGCCAGTCATATCTGACTCTAGGGGCCATGATGGCGAAGCTTGGCACTCCAGATGTTTTTGGACTTCATTTCTCAGAAGCCATGGACAGCAGGAGTGCTGACTTGAGCTCCTGGGAATTGAAGTCCAAGAACACATGGAGTGCCAAGGTTGGCCATCCCTGCCCTAGAGCCGTGATGGTAAACCTTGGCACTCCAGATGTTCTTAGGCTTCAATTCCCAGAAGCCTAAGCACCCTGTGAATCCACACAAATGGGTTTACTGCGATTCATCTCGCCCGCGTCGCTCCCGGAAGCAGAAGTAAAACACACCCATACGGTTAAGGCTCTTCTGGATTAACTCTTCCTCCGTACGGGCACATTTTACTTCCGCTTCTGGGAGCAACAAGGTCAGCGCGTGCCGGATGAATCGCAGTAAACCCATTCGTGTGGATTCACAGGATGCTTGGGCTTCTGGGACTTGAAGTCCAAGAACATTTGGTTTGCAATTACGGCTCTAGGGCAGGGATGGCCAACCTTGGCACTCCATGTGTTCTTGGACTTCAATTCCCAGGAGCTCAAGTCAGCACTCCTGCTGTCCAGGGCTTCTGAGAAATGAAGTCCAAGAACATCTGGAGTGCCAAGGTTGACCATCACCACTCTAGGGTTGAGAGCTCATCTCTGTTTACAGCCAAAGAGCCAGCGCTGTCTGCAGACTTTTCCATGGTCATGTGGCAGGCATGCCTAAACAACGGAGTGCACAGGACGCTGTTTACCTTCCCACCGAAGCGGTTCCTATTGATCTACTGTACTTACAAATTTCTTGCTTTCGAACTGCTAGGTTGGGGGACAGAAACGGGAGCTCACACTGTCATGCAGCATTCAGGTCTAGAACTGCTGACCTGATGGCCTTCAAAGCTCCTAAAATACAGTGTCCAGCCCCTGTGTCTGTGTGTTTTTTAAACCTCTGGAAAGCCCTACAAGACCACTTGGGGTAGGATCTGAGTAGGAAGTGTTGTTGCAGTCCTGGATGCTTACTCCCAGGGAAGCACCGGATGGGTTGTTCTCCTCCCCTTGCTTTCCCCCCCCCCCTTCCCTTTTTCGAAAATAAAAAGAGGCTGTGAAGTTTAGTAGGTCGTGTTACCAAGACATGTTTTCCATCAAGGCTGAAATTCTGCATTATTTTTTATTTTTTATTAAATCAAATCTAAAAAACAAAATTACACAATATAACTGGCATGCTATTCGTGTATCTAACATTGACAACAAATATAATCTAACCTAAACAACTTTAAGACATTACAGGTACATAACAAAATTAGGAAACTAATAAGTGCACCCACCACCGATTGGATAGGATATATTTCAACCGTGTGCGTGCGTGCGTGCGTGCGTGCGTGCGTGCGTGCGTGTGTAATTGTCCCCTATTTCAAAACCCACATTTTCTTTTCAAAACCACCTTTCAATTTAACTACTACATACTCAATAAAGTTTCACCAAATCACTTTAAAATCATTTTTGTTATAACTTTCTTTAGTTTTAATTCACCAGTCAGTCTATCATTTCTTGCTAAACTCCATAATTCTTTATACCAATCATCCAAATCTCACAGCTGTTACCATTGCAATAATCAAATCTTTCTTGTTTCTTTCTATCTTATTTCCAAAATCAGTTAACAAATTCTCTGCATATTTACTAGCACAGAGGAGGGCCTTGTTATGTTTGTTTAAGTCATAGTGCTGGAAGTCACACATTAATGTGGTGGAGATTTAACTTTTAAATAGTCCCAATCATGAATACAGCTGAAGATACTTTTCTCTCACTCCAAAGGTGGGGGAACCAATGGAAGGTTAATCCTCATAGGACTGGGATTGACAAAGAAATTACTTTATATGTTCCTAAAAAGCCCCCAAAAATGGCCCTCTAGAAGAGATATCAATAATCATTTTGATGGCGCATAATCATCATCATTGTTATTACACTTTAGGTCATTGATTCTCAACCAGTAGGATAGATCTCTTCGTTTGGTGAGGATTTATCAGGACAAAAAGGCCAGATGGCTATAATCTAAAATGGCATTTAATATCATATATATATATTATTATTTTTAAAATGGAAAACAAGCCGGGGGGGCAATTATTTCCAGTTATGTTCTTAGAAAACCAATGTGCCCTAGAGGATTTGGGAGACACACTGTTCAAATTTGACTTGCTTTACAAGGTTGTTGTGAAGATAGAATGAGGAAGAGTACAATATATGTTTGCTGTGTATCCACTGAAGGAAAGATAGGAATGTCACAAATAAACAAGTGTGCAGCTTTTTGAATCTTTCTATGATGTACAGTACAGATATGTTTCCTTTTATCTCTGCCAAATTTGCCACTCCTCCAGTGCAAATGCATACTTTTCTTCTTGTAGCCATGCTAGATTCAATACAGGGAAAGCATTGTCCTCCTGATCCTTCCATTGCTCCCAGTCCAAACAAACCTTCCCGGCAGGTTTGAAGAAGGGCTATGAGAGGTTTGTCTTTGGTGCAAAAAGGGAGTGCAGGTTAGGGGAAAAAAGCTGAGAAACATTACATTAGTGACTAGATTTAATGTTTAATTTTGTTAGCTTTATAAGACTTTTAAAGGGGTTTAAATCATGAAAAGGAGAACTTCATTAGGATTGGTATCTAAATGAAGCCTCCGTTCTCAAAGGCTGTATGCCTCAGAGCCCAGGTTTGGAAAACAGAAGGTGGCTATAGTGTCAGTGAGTTTGCAGGTGACTTGCATTTGATTAAAAACAGCACAAAGAATTTTAAAGACCTTGATATTCTCTAGCAAGCTTATTTTTTATATTTTGTGTTGAAGCTTATTGGTAGAAGAATCCTGGTAGGGGACAATATACATGTGGCCCTTCTTTGACCTGGTGGAGTTCTGGAACCTTTGAGGGGTAGTTCAGGATTCCAGTCTATTATTGCCAAAAATATCAGAGTGTATTTTTTGTTTAACTTATATCCCGCCAACAATTAGTGCTAGGCACCGTTCTATGTATTGTAATGGATAAAAAAGATATCCCCTGGAAATAATCCCTAACACATCTTCTGGAGCAAAATTCATACAAGGCCTGGTCTTATTTTCAGAAAAATAGGGTACTGTATTTGAACCTAAAAGCAGTAATGGGATACAACCTTAAAAATGACAGAATGATGTCAGTCAGAATTCAAGGCAAACCTTTCAATGTCACTGTGATCCAAATATACGCACCAACCACTGGTGCAGATGAAGCCACACTGGACCAGTTCTATGAGGACTTACAACACCTCATAGAACAGACACCAAGAAATGATGTCCAAATTATATTAGGAGACTGGAATGCCAAAGTAGGAAATCAAAAAGTGGAGGGAATAACAGGCAAATTTGGTCTTGGAGTACAGAATGAAGCAGGGCAAAGATTGATAGAGTTCTGCCAAGAGAACGCACTGGTCATAGCAAACACTCTCTTCCAGCAACACAAGAGGCGACTTTACACATGGACATCACCAGATGGACAACACCGAAACCGAATTGACTACATACTCTGCAGCCAAAGATGGAGAACCTCCATAAGTCAGCAAAAACAAGACCTGGAGCAGACTGTGGCTCAGATCACAACCTACTGATCGCAAAATTCAGGCTTAGACTAAAGAAAATAGGGAAAACACGGAGACCAGAAAGATATCACCTAGACAGCATCCCTAAAGAATACACAGTGGAGGTAATGAACAGATTTAATGGCTTAGACTCGGTAGACAGAGTGCCAGAAGAATTATGGACGGAGATGAGGGACATCATGCAGGAAGCAGCAAAGAAAACCATACCAAAAGAAAAGATGAGTAAGAAAGCAAAGTGGTTGTCTGACGAGGCTCTTAAAATAGCAGAGGAAAGAAGGAACGCCAAAGTCAAAGGAGAAAGGAAAAACTACAACCATTTGAACACAGAATTTCAAAGAAAAGCAAGGAGAGATAAGGAAAACTACCTAAAAGAACAGTGCAGAGAAATGGAGGAAAACAACAAAAGAGGCAGAACCAGAGATCTTTTCAAAAAATCGGGGAAATCAAGGGAACATTTAAAGCAAAAATGACCATGATAAGGGACAAAGACGGAAAGGAGCTAGCTGATGCAGAAGAAATTAAGAAAAGATGGAAAGAGTACACAGAGGAACTTTACAAAAAGGACCTCAACACTCCTGTTAATCACAATGATGAAGAAATTGAACTTGAGCCAGACATCCTGGAGAGCGAAGTCATAAAGGCCCTAAAGAGCACTGCAAACAACAAAGCTAATGGAGATGATGGTATCCCAGTTGAATTTTTCAAAGCGCCTAAAGATGATGGCGTCAAATTACTGCATTCAATATGCCAGCAGATTTGGAAAACAAAACAGTGGCCACAGGATTGGAAAAGATCAGTATACGTCCCAATCCCAAAAAAGGGCAATGCCAAAGAATGTTCAAATTATCGAACAATCGCGCTCATCCCACATGCCAGCAAAGTGATGCTCAAGATAATACAGGATAAACTTCAGCAACATGTGGAGAGAGAACTACCAGAGGTGCAGGCTGGTTTCAGAAGAGGCAGGGGGACTAGAGACCACATTGCCAACATATGCTGGATCATTGAGAAAACAAAGGAATACCAGAAACAAGTTTACTTTTGTTTTATTGACTACACTAAGGCATTTGACTGTGTGGACCACAACAAGATGTGGCAAGTAATTAAAGAGATGGGAATACCAGAGCACCTCATATGCCTCCTGAGAAATCTGTACATGAACCAAGAAGCAACAGTTAGGACAGAACATGGAATGACAGAGTGGTTTGGAATAGGAAAAGGAGTAAGACAAGGCTGCATTTTGTCACCATGCTTATTCAACCTATACACAGAGCACATAATGCGCAGTGCAGGGATAGAGGAATCACAATATGGGATTAAAATCGCTGGGAGAAACATCAACAATCTGAGATATGCAGACGATACCACCCTAATGGCAGAAAGTGAGGAAGACCTAAAGAATCTCTTGATTGGGCTGAAGGAGGAGAGTGCAAAAGCTGGTTTGAGACTCAATATCAAGAAAACCAAGATAATGGCAACAGGCCCCATCAGTTCCTGGAAAATAGATGGGGAAGAAGTAGAAGCAGTGACAGATTTTACTTTCTTAGGATCAAAGATCACTGCAGATGGGGATTGTAGCCATGAAATAAAAAGGCGACTGATTCTTGGGAGACAAGCGATGAGAAACCTGGGGAACATAGTGAAAAGCAGAGACATCACATTGCAAACAAAAATTAGAATAGTCAAAGCAATGGTTTTCCCAGTATGGATGTGAGAGCTGGACAATTAGGAAGGCTGAACGCAGAAGAATAGATGCCTTTGAAATGTGGTGTTGGAGGAGGGTTTTGAGAGTCCCCTGGACAGCGAGGAGAACAAATAGGTCAATCTTAGAAGAAATTAACCCTGACTGCTCATTGGAAGGTCAAATAGTAAAGATGAAGCTAAAATACTTTGGACATCAAATGAGAAGGGAGGATTCACTTGAGAAGGCATTGATGTTGGGAAAGGTGGAGGGCAAAAGAAGAAGGGGGAGGCCAAGGATGAGATGGCTAGATGGTATTATAGACACAATGGGCACAGAGCTGGGAGGACTGAGGGGGATGGTGGATGACAGAGGCACCTGGAGGAAAATGGTCCATGGGGTCGCAAAGGGTCAGAGTCAACTGTGCGACTGAACAACAAAAGTATTTGAGCCTTGAATGAGAGGAGGTTCCAGAGGTAGACGTTGTGAGAGGGCTAATACCAGGAAACCTAATAGTATCTTTAAATCCTAGGCCATTTTATACCTGTTTTCATGTGGAGGCATTCATGTTGGATAAACGTGAGACAAGAATATTGGAAATATGATTACATGGAGTGTTTCGTATGCCTTATATGTTCTACGTAGCATGAAACCTTGTTGAATCCTTGGATTGGACTGCTATTTGCATACAAATGTTTGAAACCATTTAAATGTTTTGCAGCTTCTTTCCAGAATAGTTTTCTGCTATCGTAACGTGATTTTTTTTTACCTTTCTTACATATGCATAAAGAAGAATGACTCCTGTGTTTAGATTTATTATTTCATCTGGTTTTGCAGTTTTTAAAAATCAAAACTGTACCCATTTTGTGTTTGCTGAGATCTTTACATTTCTGAGTTGTATGTATTTTTTTTTAACTGCAACATTTGTGGTTACAGACCTGATGCCTTCCTTTATTCGCCATGGTCCGACCATTCCAAGACGAACAGACCTGTGCCTTCCAGACACGGGTGGTCCTTCAGCTTACCCGGCAGGTGGAGATGGAGCTGTCTCTAGAAACCAAAGCTTCCTACGGACTCCAGTGCAGAGGCCTCCTCATGAGATTGTGAGGCGGGAGAGCCACAGACTCTCTGCTCCTTCCTACCTGGCCAGGAGTTTGGCCGAAGTCCCCCGAGAATATGGATTATCCTCACAGTCCTTTTTAACAGAGGCCAACTCGGTCACTGAAAATGGAGATGCTGGATCCCGTTACTATTATGACCACTTTTATAATGGTCAGAGGCGGCACCAGTTGGGCGAGCACGTGCAAGAGGAATATAGATACTATGAACATAACAATGACCTCATCCAGAGGATGTCTCAGAATCAGGGAAGACTCAGTTCAGGCAAGTCTCCCTGTGTGTGTGTGTGTTTTTTTTTTTAGCCTGTGCATGCAGTTTCTGAAGTATTTGTGTGTGTGTGTGTGTGTGGGGGGGGGGAATAAATAATTATGGAGTTCATGATATTTCTTGCTTTTCATTTTTAAAATTTTTGGTTATATCCAAATGTATGTCTTATCCTTCTGATGGCTTATACCCCACTTTTCCAAACATTTGGCCAGAAGCATTGTTCATATGACTGTCTAACATATTTTAGTATTTGTGAAGAGAATGGGATTTGTTAGGAGCAAATCCAAGGAGGCAGGTGTTACATTTTCCAGGTGTAACCCCAGGAAGAATTTTGAAGCATAGCCAGGACAGCTTTTGCAAATTGGCATTTTGGAGGGGAAAGAATGGGCATCCAAGTGTTCATTGGTTATGATTGAAATTTTAATTATTAGCTCGAAGAGTCCTCAGAAAACTGGCAGTTTTGACTAAGGGGGCTAAGGGGTACTGGGGCTTGGATCTGAAGGCGACTGAGAGGTCATTGTGTTTCTCAACTTTGGTTACTTAAGACATCTATAGTCTTAAATATATATCACAGAATCGCAGGACAGGTTACAGAGCCATATGAAATTATTTGAAAACATAAATTGCTTAAAACAATATTACATCAAGCAGTTGAAACCCTAAAACATTATAACCATTGCATTAAAAGCTTCATGTGGCAATCCAATCTTTATGTCTTGGCTTTGTGGTGGTGAAATGCTACCAGCGTTGGTGCTAGTTAAGCCTCCAAATAGGGCATTTAACATTTTGGGTGCTACAGCTAGAAACCCCTTCCTTCTGTATCTCCATATAATGAACTATTTTCCATGGTAAGACAGAGAGGAGGGTTTCTCCTGCAGATCTTAGTGATTGTCCAGGTTTATGTAGGTGACATAAATGTCCAGATAGATTCCAAGTTGTTGAAGACTTTGGAAGCCATGGTCAACATCTTGAACTCAAACCACATGCGTTCTGAGAGTTTGTCTTGAATATGACTGTTGTTGAATGTAACTGTTCTGGATTTGTTTTTTCATGTGGCTTTTTAATGTTTACAACAGGAAGTTCGTCAGACCTAAAGAATTTTTGAGTAATAATTGTGCTGTCACAGTACTCTATATAGCATGAATGTTTCAGAACATAAAAAAGTGATATTTGTTGTTACCTGAACAGATTGATTTACAAGCTTATGGCACTTTTGTACAACTTTCTGATTATGAAGTTCTTTGCAGTCAAGTTGGTTGTTCTGAAAGTTTTGTGGAAGAGAGAAGAGTAAATATGCAGGGAAGAATGTCAAGACTTTAAGGTTACTGACCTCAAGTATGAAACTTTGTTTTGAGAAAGAAACGCTTCTTGCAGATGTCTTTTTATTAGCAGAGAGGCCAGGCTTTAAAGAGAGGCACTTTGTGTGCTGTGTCAAATTAAATGTTTGTGTGTTTGAATTAGGTAAACTTGCCTTGCTGCAGAAACTAATGAAATTCAGATCCAAATTTATGGGACTATGGCCCTACTTAGTCCATTTGTTGTTCCCTAGGGCCACTGCAGTCTATTGACTGATTGACATAAGAGGAGGCTTTTAAAGAGCACAGGCAGAGTTTTGCTCCTTGGGGTGTCTGAAGGTGGGAGTTTGGTGGGATGTGGCCTGGGTGCGGGAGTGGTGTTGGAAGCTACTAGGGGGGCAGTTGCCATTGTGAGTATTGAGCCTTGAAGACATTGTCTAATGGTAGGAAGAGGAAAATGCAAGTAATGCTACAGCTTTTCTAAGGTATTCTCTTAAAAGATCTTGCTGAAAAGAAGTCCAGATGTTTCAGTGATGCAGCAGGAAAGCGTATGCACAGTTAACCCATTTGTGTGGATTTACAGGGACTTGGGCTTCTGGGATTTGAAGTCTAAGAACAGCTGGAGGGCAGCTCCCACGTCCTTTGGAAATCTGGTCTCTGGGTGTCATGTTGTGTGGAGGTAGGGCTTTGACCGATGCAGAGCCAGCCCAGCATCCGCCATGGTTTAAAATTAAGGGTGGGGTCAGGATTGTGTTCCAGGACTTGTTCTCTGACATTCTGGGGAAACCGATTTAACAGTCAAGGACATTTTTTGTTTCCAAAGAAGCAGTTCTGTATTTTCAGCTCTTGACATGTTTCTTGCAACACTTTTTAGTATGCATTTATTTCTAATGGTGCTTTTCCCCAACTGCTGCATTCTCTGACCTGATTTGGGCCATTGCTACTTTTTGAGCCAAAGTTTAATCTTTGCTATCGTAACTGTCTTTCCATGAATGGAAGGAAACATTTATAGAATTGTCCTTTTTGAGAACAGCTCTGCGTATGGGTATAAATCTTGAGCCTGGATTTTGTGGCTGAGTGGCAGCTACAATGTCTTTTAACATTTGTAAGCTGGAAGAACATTTGTGGCGGGACTTGCCTGAAAAGTGCAAGTGTTTGTGTAGGCAGCTGGAACACTGGTGTGAGGAAGCTATAAATCTAATCACTGTGATCCATATCATGATGGAACTGATTTCCATCTGTTGCTGCTTTCTAATGAAAGAAAAATGTATTGTGTATTGCAAGAAGCCCGTTTTTAAAAATGCCTGCTTCACTCTATCCTCTTTTGCTCCCCATTTTCTCAGGCATTGGAAGGATATCTGCTACATCCCTAGGAAACTTAACAAACCACAGTTCAGAGGATTTACCACTGCCTCCTGGCTGGTCAGTAGATTGGACTCTGAGAGGAAGAAAATACTACATAGACCACAACACTAATACAACTCATTGGAGCCACCCGCTTGAGCGAGAGGGGCTGCCTCCAGGGTGGGAACGAGTGGAGTCGGCAGAGTTTGGAGTGTACTACGTTGACCACATCAATAAAAGAGCACAGTACAAACACCCCTGTGCGCCCAGGTAACTATAGATTTAGGACTGAGACCGCCCTGTAACCCATAGGTTGAGCTTCTGGAAAGAGACACGGTGGGGGTTTGCATTGTGTGGGAATCAGGTTGAATTGACTTAGTGCTGATACATATTAAGGACTTGCACTGCAAACTTCGAGTTCATATGTGAAGAGCACAGAACATCAGATTGCCATGGCTGGGCCAATGTGTCTTTCTTGGCCATGTATAACTACCGACAGTCACATCAACACACAAGGATATGATTGGTTCAGAATATTTTCTGTTGCCAAAAGATTTAGTGCCATTGTCTATCAAGCCCTTGTAGCTTTTATGATTGCCTCGTGTGCTTTATGTCAATCCTGGACAGACATGTTGATTTTCATATGAGGAGCTAACCCCTCCGGACTGGCTTCAAACATGGGTTGTGACCCTGCTACCTTAACTTAAACTATGTCATAGTGCAGATAACAGCAGCAATGGTAATTTTTTTGAAAATCAAATATTTCTGACTTCTGTGCCAAAGCTTCTGAGGATCCAGAGCAGGGGTGCGCAAACTATGACCCGTGGGCTGAATCCGGCCCCTGACACCAAATCATCTGGCCCACGCCACCCTTGTTGCTCTCAGAAGTGGAAGCAAAACATGCCCGTCTGCACTATGACATATTTTAAGTTGAATCCTTTGGCAAGAGAAAATATAGACGTGTTTTGCTTCCACTTCCGGGGGAGGCATGAGCCAGATGAATTGGGATTGGGGGCCAGATCCCGCCCACGGGCCATAGTTTGGCCACCCCTAGTTTAAGCAGAGAAAATGGCAGTCTAAAAATCTATTCCATTCTGTTGCAAAACAGATTGCAAGATGCATTTTACTTCCGCTTCCAGTGACTGGCCTGCTGAACCACATGACCGGCCCATTGTCTGAGAAGTTTGGGCACCCCTGCTCCAGAGCAATCCCTTTCATCCTGGGGTTGGGGGGCCGGCACAGGATGGAAGTGAGAAGGCTTTAATTGCTGAAAATCACTGCCGCTGGAATGACATTATCAGCAGCAGCGATTTTTGGTAATTGAAGACTTCTGCCTCCTGTCCTGTGACTTCCTGACAACATTTACACAGGAACCTCTGAAGATTTTGCGCAAAAGTCGGAAATATTCAATTTCTGAACAATGGCTGCTGGTGGTGACTTCATCAGTCTTATGTGACACAAGTTCAACAGGAGTTCAGCGACTGATTAGTTTGGGGGTCACAGAACTCCCTAGTAAGCTTCTCGGGATTAACAAACACAGAATTAGAGTTTGACATGTTCCCAAGTCCAACACCTATTCATGCCGGAAATCCACAGCTGAAGTTTTCTGGGTAGATGCCCATCCGGTCTCTGTTTAAAAAACCTCCAATGAAGGAGAGTCCACCACTGGCATTTCCTTCTGTAAGTGTCAGAAGGTTTCCCCCATTGTTTGAGCAAAGTCTCCTTGCCTGAAATTTGCACCCTTTGGAGTGGGTCCTGCCCTACAAGGTGGCAGAAGACAATTGTGCTCCACCTTTCTTGATGTTACAGTTCTTCATAAAACTGGGAGATGGCTAAGCAGGCTTATGACTTGAATTTGGCTTTCAACTTGCCTTTGTATTTATAGGGTGGATTCACTGCTGAAATGGTTTGCTATACGTAGTGGCTGGATTGTGGGAAACCATCTCACGTATGTCAAAAGAGTGCTTCTGTGTTGACCTCAGAGTCAGCCCAGAGGAGATGAACACCACCACCAAGAATGTTGTTGTCCCCCCCTCCCCGGTCATGCCATGGGCCGGTCACACGGTTCCTCCCACCCACCGGAAGCAGAAGTAAAATGTGCCTTGCAATCTGTTTTGCAACAGGATGAGATAGATTTTTAGACTGCCATTGTCTCTTCCTTAAACCAGAGATGCTCAAACTACAGCCTGTGGGCCAGATCCGGCCTCCAACACCAATTCATCTGGCCCACGCCGCCCTTGCTGTTCCCAGAAGTGGAAGTAAAACCCGCCTGTACGGGTGGGTTTTACTTCCGCTTCTGGGAACAGCAAGGGCAGCGTGGGCCAGATGAATTGGTGTCGGGGGCCGGATCTGGCCCACAGGCCGTAGTTTGAGCACCCCTGATATACAGGTTTTATTGATAGTGAAACTGAAAAATAGATGCATCACTTGCAACACTTCTTCTCCAGTTTGTGTTCCAAGACTGCTGTCATCTGGAACTCTCTTGAATTGGGAAGTACAGTCATTTGGAATAGGAGGTCCAATCGAGAACTCGGTTTAGAAATTTGAGTCCAAATGTTAAATTCATGTTGCACGAAATGGTGCCTGTTAAATTAAAATGGTTGGGGATCATCATCATGGTTTATTTATATCCCGCTTCTCTCAGCCCGAAGGCGACTCGAAGCGGCTACCAACAGTAAACAAAATACAGAATAAATAAATACATAATAATATACACAAGGCAAAAATACTGCAAATACAATAAATACAATTCTGATAAAAATACAATAGCATATCGGAGTACAACAGACAACCCGACCGTGGCAAAAACATACAGATCAATTCACAAAAGTCACAGAGTCATAAGACAATGAACCTACTGCCACTGTAAGCCCAAAGTCCTAGCCAGCAGCGTGGCAGTGGTGGAGGGGGGAACCCGGGAGCTGACCAGAAAAGTTCATGGCGGCTCCCACCTGTCTCGAATCCCAGGAGCCGGTGGTGTGGGCCCCCGGGACGCGCAGGGGGTATCTCCCTTTTTTATGTTTTATATGTTTTAACCGCCCTGAGTTGGGTTGTACCTGAGTGGGTGGTATATAACGGTGAAAAAATAAATAAATAAATGGTTTGGTGAATGGCAGTGGAGTTTTGATACCAGGGCAGACAGGAGGGGCTCAGTGGTGGTCCCATCAATGAGAGAGGTACATCTGATCGGGCCCATGGAAGAGAGCCTTCTCCTTGTCTGCCCCAGCCCTGTGGAACCTCCTTCCACCTGAGGTGCGCCTCCAGACGCAACTACTCCCCTTTAGGAAGATGCTGAAGGCATGGGTGGGGCATTAATTTAATTTAATAGTCATATTTATATATGCCGCCCACTCAGGCAGAACCCGACTCAGGGCGGTTAAAACATATAAAACATTAAAAAAGGGAGATACCCCCACCTCTCAGGCCTGCTGGCTTGTCTAGCCGGGGAGACGGACCTGTCCTGTCTTGGATCTCAGTTTTAATTGTGGGTGGTGAGGGTTGTTTTTTTAATGTTTACATACGGTAGGTTTTATGTGTTTTAATGTGGATTTTAGCTGGGGTTTTTAGCTGTGAATGTTTTTAATTGTTTTATATTGTATTCCTTTTTTATTTTTTTCCCCCTCTTTCCTCTGTTGTTCGCCTTGAGTGGTGTTTCCCACCAGGAGGGCGGGATATAAATTACATAAATAAATAAATTCCATAAATAAATATTAACACAGAAGGGATCACCCTGTGGGTCTGTAACACCAGAACCTCTTGGCACTTCGTGTACTGTTGCATTTTGCAATAGAGTGTTTGCAGGATCTTTTTTTTTTGTGAAGAAATGGTTTGGCAAGATTTAGGACTAACCCACAGAGTGTATATTAAAGTGACATTCTTTGCCTAAACCCAAAGAGCCTTGGAAAATATCTGGAAAGGAGGGAGAGCACACAAGCTGGCGAGAGAAAAGGCAGATTCAAGGTTCACCCTTGGTTCTGTCCAGTGCTCTGCTGGGAACCATTTCAGTGGAACTGCTCTACTCTGAGGTCAGGAGCGGGAATCGTGCAGATCCACAAGGCAGAGTCACCTAAAAACTGTTGCTAAATTTCACCAGCAATTAACGACTCAATATTTCAGAGGCAACAAAAACATTTTAAACGCCCCCAACAGCCTAATGGCAAATAGATGGACCTGCTTATAATGCAGGCAAATGTTTTTTTTTTAAAAAAATGGCTTGCTTTTGAATGGTGCTGACAAACTGCTTTAACGCATGTTCTTCTCCACAGTTGCCACAGGCTTTCAGCAGTGGGGAAGGGGTTGCCTGTAGCACATTGTGGGGGGAAAAATGGGCCCCCAGACCTGCTTAATTTCTCCACCCACTTGAGCGGACTCCTCCGTTTCCTAAACCAGCAGTACCAAAAGGGTTGTAGGGTTCATGAGCCAAAGACTTGCAGAGCATTTCTATCCTTTTTCTTGCTCTTTTGAAAGTTAAAGTAGGTAACCTTTTCCTTTGCTCTATGGCCTTGCCCAGTGTTCCCCGTTATGACCAGCCGCCTCCTGTGACCTACCAGCCACAGCAAGTGGAGAGAAGTCAGCCCATCCTGGTGCCTGCGAATCCCTACCACACAGCAGAAATCCCTGACTGGCTGCAAGTCTATGCTCGGGCGCCTGTAAAGTGAGTGTGGTGCATTACTAAAAACTATATGGGAACATTGTTTAACCTTTTCCATAGCTAGCAGTAAACGGTTTGTGGGTAGGCAACAGATACAATGCAGAGTAAAGCTACACCCTATGCCCATTGTTGTTTCCTGGGTAATGCTGAATGGGCCTGGAATACTGTTTTGCGTTTGAGGTGGACTCAAACACAACAAGGTGCCTGCATCCTTAATGCCTTAGATCAGGGGTTTGCAACCTACAGCCCGTGGGCCAAATATGGCCCATGGCACCAATTAATCTGGCCCACAGTGAGGACCCCAGAAGCGCTGAAAATGTGCCGCCCTCACTCCCCCTGCCACAGGGAGCAGCGAAAATAGCCAAAGACACGCCATGACCTCACCTACTGCCGCCGCCACTGGAAGTGGCAGAAACGGTTGGAGGAACCATGCCTCCGGCCCACTTAGCTGTCTGAGGGGGCGTGTTCTGGTCCCCAGTTTAGATTTTATTGGCCAGCTGTTCAGAGCAGCCTCTTATGGATCTAGTGGTGTCATTATACATGAATCAAGCATTGATTTGTTGTGCTGCTATTATGCTAGTAAAGGTAAAGGTCATCCTTGCTCGAAAGCCAGTCATATCCGACTCTAGGGTTCAGTGCTCATCTCTGTTTCTAGCCAAAGAGCCAGTGTTGTCTGCGTCTGCAGATGTTTCCATGGAACGCTATTTACCTTCCCACCAAAGCGGTACCTAGTTATCTACTTGCAATGTCTTGCTTTCAAACTGCTAGGTTGACAGAAGCTGGGGGCTCACTGTTGTGCAGTACTCGGGTCTTGAAATGCTGACCTGCCAAACAATCCAGTCGTCAAATTCAGGATCTTGACCACTAAGCCACCGCAGTCCCATGCGGTTATGCTACTGTGACTTAAGTATGCTCAACCCCCTAAATAGCTTGTTGTTGTTTTTTGTCCTTAATTTTTTTTTGGATTACACTTGCATCCAGTATCTTCTCTTGCATCTTCCGATAGATACGACCACATCTTGAAGTGGGAACTTTTCCAGTTGGCTGACTTGGATACGTACCAAGGAATGTTAAAGCTGCTTTTCATGAAGGAGCTGGAGCGCATAGTGAAGACCTATGAAGCCTACCGCCAAGCTCTCATCACAGAGCTGGAAAGCCGCAAGCAGAGGAAACAGTGGTATGCGCAGCAGCATGGCAAGAATTTCTGAGCTCGCCACGGTCTTCTGCGATATGGACTTCGGCGAGAGGGACTTTTCAGGGGACTTCCTACTCTCATGAACGAAAGTCCTTCAGTTTTTAAAAGGCAGCTTCTTTTTCATTGATCTTGGCACCTTTTGTAATTAACACTTTTTGTGTATCATGTTTATTGAATACAGAAATGTTTTGTATTGTATAAAAGTTAAGTTTCTTATTTGGAGAATTTTAGTGCAGAAGTGGAAGAGGAGAAAAATTATTTTGGCTGGGGAGAGCGGTTGAAATGATCTTTTGCAGGGGACGCCGGAATGAGGCTCCTTTCATGTGTGTGTGTCCCCCCCCCCCAATTGTGCAGCTTTTAGGGAATTGAACCCCATCCTTCCGGTCTCCAAGCACAGTCAGTGCTTTTACTCACTGAGGAGCTGCAACAGCCAGCTGTGGCACGGAGATGCAAGACAATGTTTTTCAAATGGTAAATGTGTCCTTGAGAGGATTGTCCTGATAGTAGAGCAACATCATTTCAGAATCCCTCATTCCCTTTGTAGGGTCCTGCATGTCCTTTGGACCTTTTCCTTAAAAGCATTGCCAAAGGTTGCTTTCTCGTGGGTTCAGGCACATAATAAATGGTTGCCTTGTTTTGACTGTTCAGCATCAGGCTGAACATCTCATGAAAAAAGCACAGGACAACACAGGCTAAAGCTACAGTTAAGAGGCGCCGTCTAGTTCAATGCTGAAAAGTAGGTGCAGGATTAAGCTGCTGAATCCGGCCCTTGTGCAACGAGTCTCGCGATGATCAAAGCAGCAATGAACAGTTGTGCAGAAACTTTTTTATCTAGAGCCAAAGTTGTCTTTGAATCTGAAGCATCTCTGCTACAGTTTGAAATGTGTATAGGCAGTCGTTAAGGGCCTTTTCCGGTACCATCGCTATCTTGTACATCTCACAAATTTGTGAGTGAAAGCAAGTCATCTATCTGGAGGTATGTATGTATTACCTTTGGAATCAGCATAAGAAGGATTGGGAGAGGATGTGGTTATGCTCTCATTGCTGCCTGTTGGGAGAATTTATCTTCTCATCCTGAAATTAGATATAACTGATGGAAGATGGGACTAGAGGCCCTTCTCACTACCACCCATGAGAGTTGGAGTATTCACTTTTCTTTATCAAAGCACAGTTAAGATTACAAGTATGTTAAGTGTTTGTCTTCCTCAAAGATAGACATAAAGCCCAAACTACGGTCTGTGGGCCGGATCCAACCCCGACTATTTAATCTGGCCTGTGCTGCCCTTGCTGCTCCTGGAAGCGGAAGTAAAACGTGTATATGGGTGTGTTTTACTTCCAGGAGCAGCAAGGGCAGCGCAGGCCAGATGAATTTCTGTTGAGGCCGGATCCGTCCCACAGACCATAGTTTGGGCACCCCTGAACTAGCGCCCACCCACCATAAATTATTCTATGCTCTTTATGAAACAGAAAATCAAATAACCTTTGACACGGCACGGATGTGAGGAACATTGGCTATAAAAACAGCCTCATCACCCCTCCACTTGCTTTTGAAAGGGTTGAGGTTCCTATGTGTATCTCTGATGGTAGTTGTGGAACTATGTGGTGGGTGGTAGTAGGAAAGTATGAGCAGAATCTGCCCATCGGCATTGAGAAGGGCCGGAATGGTTTCTGGGAACAACTGGAAACAAATAGAGAAAAATTAGATAATTGTCTTAAGAACCAAACTTTTAATTGACAATAAAATAATAAAAACTAGGCACACTTCTTGATGCACTAAACAAATATATATATATATATACTGTGAAACTCTCAAATACATGTACATTAAAAAAAAAGAACTTTCCATCTCTGACATACCATAGCAAAAGAAATATTCTTTGCAGCTTCTGCGAAGGCAATCCTTTTAAAGTGAGTAAAATTATTCACAGCTGGCAGGAGAAAAAAAACGTGTGAAATTAAAATTCTTTGTGCGCAAATTGGAGAATGTTACAAGACTTGGTCCCTCTGCAATTTCATGGGCCGTGTTTTTTTTTTCTTTTCTGCTGAGAAAACCCTGCGGTTCTATGGACAGCGGAGGAGGGACTTGGACCCAGAGAAGTTGCGGGGTAGGGGGGTGGTAGCGGCTGTTCTGGCAGATGCTCAGATT
This sequence comes from Bradypodion pumilum, assembly GCA_035047305.1. Taxonomy (NCBI): domain Eukaryota; kingdom Metazoa; phylum Chordata; class Lepidosauria; order Squamata; family Chamaeleonidae; genus Bradypodion; species Bradypodion pumilum. Next base: position 529,949,087 of record JAWDJD010000001.1, read on the forward strand.
TTGGGGTGTTTGGACCCTGTTCTTAGAAGGGAGAAGCCCAAGGGACGTGATAGTGAACCTTGGCGCTCCAGATGTTCATGGACTTGCCCAAGCCTCCGTGAATCCACATGAAGGGGTTTACTGCGATTCATCCGGCCTGCGCCGCCCTCGTCGCTCCCGGAAGAGGAAGTAAAACGCGCCCATCCGGGCGCGTTTTACTTCCTCTTCCGGGAGCGACGAGGGTGGCGCGGGCCGGATGAATCGCAGTAAACCCCTTCGTGTGGATTCACGGGGGCTTGGGCTTCTGGGAATTGAAGTCCAAGAACATTGGGAGTGCCAAGGTTCGCCACCACTAGCCTATGCTGGAGCTGGAGCAACCGCCACCTCTGGCTCCAAGCCTCCATTGGTCCAGGTCCTCTGGGGGAGAATCAGTGTGTCTTGCAGCAAAATTAAGTCACTGCGTTTTAAATTAAAATGACAGGCATGCTGACTGATGCCCACCCTGACCCCTCCCCTTTTTTTCCCCCAAGCAGCCACACATAAGCCATTGGTACAAGTGAGTGGGTTATCGGGTCTCCTCAGTCTTCCATTCCGAAGAACATCAGAGGCTTGCGTGTGGATGCAAAAATAATTAACATGTTTAATGATGTGTTTTCATGCACCTCTGCAAAGCGCCTGGGTTACATCGTCTTCTTTTCCGAGCCCTCTGTGGGGTCCGGCTTCTGTGCTACGGGGAATGCATGGTGGTACAGGTGTCTGTGGGTGGACGCCGCACTGTAAAGTTTGTACAAAGCCTGGAAATGGAAAACAACAGCACTTAGGTAAAGGTACTCTTGATCGAAAGCCAGTCGTATCCGACTCTAGGGTTCAGTGCTCATCTCTGTTTACAGTCAAAGAGCCAGTGCTGTCTGCGTCTGCAGACATCTCCATGGACATGTGGCAGGCATCACTTGACATTGGAGTGCACTGAACATTGTTTACATTCCCACCAAAGTGGTCCCTATGTATCTACTTGCAATTTCTTAATTTCAAATTACTAGGTTGTCAGGAGCTGGGACAGAGGCAGGAGCTCATTCCGTCGTGCTCGAGTCTCAAACTGCTGACTTGCCGGCCTTCCAGTCAGCATCTTAACCACTTGAGCCACCGCAGTCCCCCAACATCACTTAGTTAGGAGACAAAAATGATCTTTGTACTGCCAGATTCCACCGCTGCAAACACATTTAGCCCATGACAGCCTTGGCTTGCCAGGAACTGCATTTCAGCCCCACTTTGAGTCACAGTATGTGCAATCAGCCATGGCTGTGCCCATCGCTCTCTGCCCTGTAGGCTCTTCTAGGAACTTAGTCAACAAGTAAGCTTCAAAAACCTTCATGCTCCGCAATGTCCTTCATCCAATGTCAGTCTATCCCCACCACCACCCACCCCAATGGCACCCACCATCTAAAAATGTGATCATTTCTTCCAGCCTGAACCTAACTGAGCCATTGTAACCAGAGGGAATAATGGGCTGTGAGCCTTCAGAGCAAGAGGAAGAAGGAAGCTGTGGGGTAGGAGCTACCACACAACATGACAAACCAGACACTGCTGGTGTCATTACCCCACAGCTGAGAGTTCCAGTACTGAGTTTAGCATCAGACGATATGCTACCAATACTATGACTTACACACGTGGCATTTCTCCCTGGGGTATTGCTATACTTTGACAATATTTTTTAAACCAGAGGTGCCCATACTATGGCCTGTGGGCCGGATCCAGGACCCAACGCCAATTCATCTGGCCCACGGTGCCCTCGTCGCTCCCGGAAGCAGAAGTAAAATACACCAGTATGGGCACGTTTTACTTCCGCTTCTGGTGGGAGGAGCCATGTGACTGGCCCGCTGAACCACATGACTGGCCCGCAGCCCGAAAAGTTTGGGCACCCCTGTTTTAAACTATCCTAACACTCTTGGTATCAAATGGACTGTTGAGCCATCAACGCTATCGTTTCCTGATGGAGCTGCAGCATATTAAGCCACTAAATTTGCCCCTTTGATCTTCTCCATCCCAATTGGTTCATTTTCAGGCAGAATATATCGACCAATGGATCATTATCGTGTAGCAACATCTTGTGGGTTTAGCCAACTGATGTTTCATCTCATGTTCTTCTACCAGGGGCCTAACAATGACCTCTGCACTAAATGGGCTTATGGAGGAGCAGCACGGAAGGAATTCTACCAGGACTTTGACTTCACTTCACTATCAGGCTAGACCAGTCGACAAGACACATGGACTTTCTCAACACCCTTGCACAACTATGGGATAATCACTCAAGCACCACACCTTGCATCAACATCGCACTGACTGCTACATGAACTCGGCTTTTGCTGAGAATGCATCTCAAAGTCCACCCTCCGTATAGCCAAGCTGCGGTCACTGGATGGAGGCGCACCATTGAAGGACTGAAATTAGGTATTTCTCACGCAGCTGTGGCCACCAAGTGAAGTATTGAAACAAACCTTACAGGGGGCCCAGACTGGTACGGGGTTCTGTAGCAGAATGGCCCATGACAAGTGATGGCCCACCTTGGCACTCCAGATGTTCTTGGACTTCAATTCCCAGAAGCCCAAGTCTATACACCTACTGACCAGGGCTTTTAGGAATTGCAGTCCAAGAACATCTGGAGTGCCAAGGTTCACCATCACGGAACTAGGGCTTCATGGGCCAGATGAATTGGTGTCAGGGGCCAGATCTGGCCCACAGGCCGTAGTTTGGGCACCCCAGTATACAGATGAAACTTGGAAAATTCACTTAAAACGTGAAGCAAACATATGAGATAGACTCACTACATGCAAAGCGAGAGATGTCATGCTTTCATTAGTTATAATTGTGATGATCATGGCGTACAGCGTACATGAGATTATGTGATGATTATGGGGTACATGAGATTGGGGGTTTGGGGTTTTCATAAGCTGTAAGCCATAAGCATCAATAGTATAACAAAGTAAGGCTTGAACGATCTCGCTTTGCATGTAATGATCCTATCTCCTATATTTGTTTCACCTTTCAAGTTGCATTGCTGAACTGAAGGAACATTTGCACGATATCCCTAATTTTCCGAGTTTCACCTGTATAATGATGTAAGAAACTTGTGCTGCTGATATTTAATCTAGAATTATTGAAGATAATGTGATCTTATTTATAGGGCATCAAAGAGTAAACAAAACAAAGGACAAAAACGTGGCACTTTAAAGGCTCACTGCTATATCTGAATGTGAGCTTTCATGGATCGAGTCCATTTCGTCAGACATAAGAGTGAGTTTTTCATGGCATCAATTTGTATTTTAGGGTGGTTTTTTCCCCACCCTGAAACAGAAACTTAAGCATTGCATCTAGAACATGCAATAAACGGTCTAAAAGTTAATTATTTGTGTCCATATTGTCACCATCACCTCCCTATGCCTGTCTGTACACACACGTACCTTCCTTTTACTTCATTCTAATAATATGTGATGAAGCGCAACACTCCACCAACATTGACACTGGATTATAAAAGGCAGTCTTTAAGGCACCAGCATGTGCTTTGGGGTGTGATCTGGGCATGCTTAGGCAGACAAAGATGGCTACTACTTTAGAAGCTCAAGTCCAAATTCTGCTTCAACTGCCACCAGATGTGATGCGCGGTGTGTGTGTGTGTGTGTGTGTGTGTGTGTGTGTGTGTGTGTGTGTGAGAGAGAAAGAGAGAGGGGGGGAGGGAGGGAGAGAGATATGTTGGCCAGAAAACTCACACTGCCAAGTACGACCTATAAATGAGGGGGCCACACAAAGGACAGAAGGACACTAATGCCCACCTGCTCCAGAAGATTTCAGCCCCTATTTTTAGCAATGTGGTTCATGTCTCTAGGTAGCTTGGGGGGGGGAGGGGGTGTCCTAAGCTCTAGCCACCAGGGGGCACACTAAACCTGTGCGCACACAAACCCAGTGGGAGGAGTGGGCTATATACAAGAAGGAACTCTAGAGGTGGCCATTTTTGCATCCTGTCTAGAACGACAGAAGCAGCGAGGGAGGGAGGGCCACTACAGGCTGCCAAGGGGGTCAAGGGGCTGAGCGCTCAGCTTGTGGCAGGTATCAGCATGTTGCAGCCACTTGTTCTGCTACCCTTGGGTCCACCCCAGACCAAGAGGGCAGAACCTGCACACATCAGCCCGACTCTGAGAAGCGAGGGGAAAGCAGAGGAAAGAAAAGCTCGGCTGCACGGGGACATGCATGCAAATGCTCGCACACGGATACGGGTGAGAAACGCACAGAGGGGCTTACCTCATTTGTGTTTCCCTGCAAGAAAGGCGGTTGCAAAAAACAAAAACAGAACAAAACACAGTGAGAAAGAACAAGTCACGCAGGGGCCGCCACTGACCTTTCACGCACTCAGTTGGGGTGCCCAGCGTCACACAGCCAGCCCACCCACCCGCCTGCCCACCCCACCTGAGCCCGTAGAAAGTCTTCTCCCAGGTCAGCTGCACAACCATATAGCTGGGCACACAGTGAGAGCACATCCATACTCCACACCGGACAGACCCTGGCCTGGGTCCATTGAGCCCTTGGAGGCTCAGCCTAGAATTGCTAGGATGGGATTCACTCTGGGGAGGCTAAGAGTCAGCCACAAAGGTCACTTTATCACTTGCTCTTAGGGGGTAAAGGTCAGCCTTGCTCGGAACCAAGTCGTATCCGACTCTAGGGTTCAATGCTCATCTCTGTTTATAGCCAAGGAAACAGTGCTATCTTTGTCTGCAAACATTTCCATGTGGCAGGCATGACTAGACACTGGAGCACACGGAACACTGTTTACCTTCCCACCAAAGTGGTGCATACTTATCTACTTTCAATGTCTTGCTTTCGAACTGCTAGGTTGGCAGGAGCTGGGAGAGAGATGGGAGCTCACTCTGTCGTTCAGCACTCGGGTTCTCGAGCTGCTGACCTCCCAGTCATCATGTTCAGCATCTTAGCCACTAACCCAACACAGTCCCGCTCTTAGGTGAGCCAGCCATTGATCCTGCCGGTGGAGCCACACGAGTCCAGCCCTGGCTAAAAAGATACCCCTGCAACTTGGTGAAGAGCAGCGGATCTCCCAAAATCTGGAAGTTGAAGCCCGAGAGTGAGACGTCCCTCTGGGGAGCTTCCCAGAGATTGGAGGGCAAAGGTCAGGCCTAAAAAGGACACCAGCATTTCTCAGAAACAGGAGCAATCCCGGGCAGGATCAAAGCTTCCCGAGTGGGATTCACCCCCTTTCAGATATGAGGGAACCCCGTGCAAAAGCTGGGGGGCGCGGGGGGGCGGTCACTCGACGATGAGGCAGTGTAACGCTTTACATCTGGCAGTAATGGAAAGTCCCCGGTTGAGATTCAAACTTGCCGTGACGCTTGGCCCTGTTGAGTTGCAAATGGCTGCAAAACAAACGTCTCTTGCAAGCGGGTGCAAAACATCCAAAGGATGGAGGCAAAACCAACACTGTGGCATGGCACGTTTGCCAATGAGTTAGCGTCTGTTGATAATGGGTTTTTTTGGGTTTTTTTTTTTGTGAAGCTGGGGAATCACCCAGCGATGGGGTCCTCAGGAAGAGAAGGCCACAGGGCCAGGCAAAGGATGCATCCAGCCCCCACACCTGTGGGGCTCCAACCCTGTTCCAGTGTGTCTAAGTATAGGGAGAAAAACCCTCTCGGGTCTTTTCTTCTTCCACAATCCCAGCCATACGCCCTACATCCGTGTTGGTGAACCTTGGCACTCCAGATGTTTTTGAATCCACACGAAGGGGTTTACTGCGATTCATCTGGCCTGTGCTGCCCTCATCACTCTTGGAAGTGGAAGCAAAACGCAGCCATAGGGTTAAGACTCTTACGGGTTAACCCTTCCTCCGTATGGGCGCATTTTACTTCCGCTTCTGGGAGCGATGAGGGCGGCGTGGGCCGGATGAATAGCAGTAAACCCATTCGTGTGGATTCACATGGGGCTTGGGCTTCTGGGAACTGAAGTCCAAGAACATCTGGAGTGCCAAGGTTTGCCATCACGGCCCCAGAAGCCTCAGTCAGTGCCAGAGCCAGGATTCTAGATGTGGGTGGGTGAATATTTTTTCAGGATGGGCAAAAAAGCCTCTTTTAAATGCATTCCTATGGGAAACTGTGCTTTGCCAGGGTGGGCAAACTGCTAACTCAGGGTGGGCCACACCCACCCTGGTCACCCCCGGCTATGGCCCTGGTCAGTGCATTGAGGGATCAACTTAGGCTTCTGGGAATTGAAGTCCAAGAAGCAGAGGTTGGGAAACACTGCTCTGTGAAGCCACACAGGTACGTGCAGTAAACCCATTCATGCGGATTCACAGAGAAGTGTTTCCCAACCTTTGCTTCTTGGACTTCAATTCCCAGAATCCCAAGTGGTTCTATTGGCTGATTAGTGCTTTTGGGGAATTGACTGAGCCTTCTGGGAATTGAAGTTCAAAAAACCAAAGGTTGGGAAACATGCGCTAGACTCTCCCTCCTACCCGCTCTACCCCCAAGGCGCCAGAGGCATGGCCGGGCTCTTACCTGGTCCCAGAGGGCAGCGGCCACCTGGTCGATGACGGCCCCCAGCTCCCTGTACTCCCCGGAGTAGCGTATGTAGGCCCAGGTGCAGAGGGTGATGAGGGTCAGCCCCATGATCATGTTGCAGAGGCTGGCCACGATGTCCAGGCCCACGAAGCCGGTCACGCCTGCCACCACGTAGGTGATGAAGATGACCACAAAGAGGGTGGCAGGGGTGCGGGCCGCGTGGAAGATGTTCTTGCTGTCGTTGTGCTTGATGTACTGGACGTAGAGCTCGTCGATCTCGACCTCCAGCTGCTGCAGGTAGCGGCGGCTAAACTCCTCGCCCCCCATCTTCTTCACGCCACGGAAGAGCCGGACCGCCTCCTCCTTCAGCTCCAGGTGTTTGCTCTGCAGGTCACTGGGCGCTAAGAAGGGCTTGTCCCCTCCGCAGACCTGGGGAGAAGGGAGGGGGAGTCAGGGGTCGTTCCTGCAGTCATCCCACAGAGAGTCCCACAGTTTAGGGCAGTGGTGGCGAACCCCAGAGGAGGCAAGCGCGCTGTCACCCCAGCATAGACTTCACTCCACCCTTCCGCCCAGCAGCCCAATGGGAGGGCTTCCTCCCTCCCCCCAGCACTGAGTTTGCCCCACCCCTCTGGCCAGCAGCCCAATGGGAATGGTTCCTCCCTCCCCCCAGCACAGTTTGTCCTGCCCTTCTGTTTGGGGACTTGGTCTGTAAAAGGTTTACAGTCACTGGTTTGGGGCTCTAAAATAGGTATCCTCAGGTTGCTTAAAGGTCAAAGTTGCCCTTGCTCAAAAGCCAGTCATGTCCAACTCTAGGGGTCAGTGCTCACCTCCATTTACAAGCCCAAGAGTCAGCACTGTCTGCATCTACAGACATTTCTTTGGTCATGTGGCAGGCATGACCTGAACCTGGAGTGCAACGAACACAATTCCTTGCTTTCGAACCGCTAGGTTGGCTGGAGCAGGGACAACAGACAACAGGAGCTCACTCTGTCATGTTGCACTTGGGCCTCAAACTGCTGCCCACCTGACCTTCCATCAAGCTCAACATCTTAACCACTAAGCCACCACAAATCCCAGTATCCACTGGCTGGGTGATTCTGAGAGTTGCATCCCCAAAAATGCAAGACTCCTCATCTCTGGCATATGCGCAGGTGTTTTAAAAGCACACCCACAGTTGAGGGCCACTGAATGGCTAACTGGGAACCACCATCACCACCAACCCCAGCCTGCTTTGCCCAGGGGTCCAGTCTCTGTTCGGAAGACATCTTGCCACCTCCTACCTCTTCCATCCGCTTGTTATAGGTGTCCTTAGCTGTGGCAACAGCAGCGAGGTTGTTGGCTTCTGCCGTGGCCTAGAAGGAGAGAGAGTAAATGGTAGGAGGAGAAAGGGCTGGCCCTGCAAGCTGACAGCTAACAGGTGGCCCCGATTCCCACCGTCTACAGCAGGGTTGCCCAAACTATGGCCCACAGGCCAGATCCGGCCCCCACTGCCAATTCATCTGGCCTGCACTACCCTTGTCGCTCCTGGAGGTGGAAGCAAATCGTGCCCGTGCTGACTTGTCAACCTTCTGGCACTTCCTCCCTCCCCACAGCAGCCCAATGGGAGCGCTTCCTCTCTCCTCCAGCACAGAGTTCACCCCGCCTCTCTGCCCAGCAGCCCAATGGGAGCGCTCCCTCCCTCCCCCAGCACAGAGTTCAGCCCGCTTCTCTGCCCAGCAGCCCAATGGGAGCGCTTCCTCCCTCCCCAGCACATTCATCCCGCCCCTCTGCCCAGCAGCCCAATGGGAGCACTTCTTCCTTTCCCCCAGCACAGAGTTCACCCCGCCTCTCTGCCCAGCAGCCCAATGGGAGCGCTTCCTTCCTCCCCAGCACATTCACCCCATCCCTCTGCCCAGCAGCCCAATGGGAGAGCTTCCTCCCTCCCCCATCACAGGGTTCACCCCGCGCCCCTCTGCCCAGCAACCCAATGGGAGTGCTTCCTCCCTCCCCCAGCACAGAGTTCACCCCGCCTCTCTGCCCAGCAGCCCAATGGGAGAGCTTCCTCCCTCCCCCACCACAGGGATGGCCATGCCCCTCGGTTAGGGCACTCAGTCTCTAAAAGGTTCGCCATCACTGTCCAAGAACTTAAAAACAGAAAGGAAATGACTCACTCCGTGCGCTGTCTTACGTGCAAAAACAAAAAGATAGTAGAGGCACGTTTCAACTCCCAGGACTGAAGTACAAAACCACAAATCTGCACGTCTCTAAAATATACTGCTTTCCCCCGCAAGGCATTTTTTCAGGTTCTGGCACAAATGAATACCTGTAACATTGACTTTGGGTGCGGGAGTTCTTCTCCTTGGTAGATCTTAATATATGCCTAGGAGAGAAATGGACAAGAGCAGGAAAAGCTGATTAGTAACGCAGAACGTTTTTCTTCAACCTTTCTTAAAAAGAAAAACCTGCAAACTATGAACATAAGATCTCTAAGCATGGTTTGTTGACGGCAAGATCAAGAAACCCACGAAATCTGTGGTGGAGGCTTCGTATCCGCAGGGAAACAGCCATTAGCCTTTATCAGAGAAATCTTGTTATATTATATATCACTGAATTGTAGAGTTGGAAGGGGGCCCCCGCCCCCCACGGCCAAACATCAAGTAGTCCAGCCCTATAGTCCGTAGCTAAAGCATTTCTGGTAGATGGAGTTCTAGACTCTTCAACAATGGTCTTCTAAACCCTTCGTTGGGGTTCTCCTTAGCAAGACACGGTCTTTTTTCATTTTCCGTAGGTGGAATTATGAAGAGGAAGACTCTGCCCCAAAGCCCATACAAAGCTCCCTTCCGCCTAAGTCAGTGGTTCCCAATGTGGGGCCCACGCCCCACAGGGGGGCTTCAATTCCCAGAAGCCTCAGTCAGGACATTGGCTGATCAGTGCTTTGGGGAATTGACGTAGGCTTCTGGGAACTGAAGTCCAGGAACCAAAGGTTGAGAAACACGCCTCTGTGAATCCACACCAATGGGTTTACTGCACGTAGGGATGGATTCACAAAGCCGTGTTTCCCAACCTTTGGTTCTTGGACTTCAATCCCCAGAATCCTACGTCAGTGCTCATCAGTGCTTTGGGGAATTGACTTTGGCTTCTGGGAATTGAAGTCCAAGAACCAATGGTTGGGAATCGCTGCCCGAAGTGAAGGAGGGCCTTTTGCAAAGGAGGGCGCAAGGTCAGAAACGCTTCCCGTGAACCACAGCTCACCTTGAAATATTCCACCAGGCCTCGGCAGGTAATCTTATTCCCGTTGATTTCCTTGACCTCCAGGCTTTTGGGGCTGAGGAGCCACGGGATCAGCACCTTCAGGTTCCGGATGAAATCCTCATCGATTTCTGTGAGGAGGAAAGTCATCCATGCGTAAAAGCGACCAGTCTCCTCTTTAGGGCCTTTGTGCGCATCTCTTGAGAACTCTTGAAAACGCAGTCCTTAAGGACACGCGGCTATGGGCGGCCGGAACTGGGACAGAGCTGGCTTTCATAACACTGCAAAGAGCTACACTAGATCAGAGGGACTGCGGTGGCTTAGTGGTTAAGACGCTGAATTTGATGACTGGAAGGTCAGCAAGTCAGCAGTTTGAGACCCGAGTGCTGCATAATGGAGTGAGCTCCCGTCTCGGTCCCAGCTCCTGCCAACTTAGCAGTTCGAAAGCAAGAAATTGCAAGTAAATAAATAGGGACCACTTTGGTGGGGGGAAATCTTGGGGACACGAAAGAAGCCTCCGTTGGGCATCTCCTAAGTGGAATTTCTCCAGCAAAAATCCTTTCAACCCAGAAAGCACCTTTGGTGTGCTTCTGACACGATAAAAAAAATTCAGGATAAGCAAATGTTCTTCTTCTATGCCCGTGATGGCGAACCTTGGCACTCCAGATGTTCTTGGACTTCAATTCCCAGAAGCCCAAGCCCCCTGTGAATCCACACGAATGGGTTTACTGTGATTCATCTGACCCATGCTGCCCTCGTCGCTCCCGGAAGCAGAAGTAAAATGTGCCCGTATGGTTAAGACTCTTCCAAGTTAACCCTTCTTCCGTACGGGCACGTTTTACTTCCGCTTCCGGGAGCGATGAGGGCAGCGTGGGCCGGATGAATCGCAGTAAACCCATTTGTGTGGATTCACAGGGCACCTGGGCTTCTGGGAATTGAAGTCTAAGAACATCTGGAGTGCCAAGGTTCGCCATCACGGTTCTATGCCATCCAATATAATCTTGGAGGCCCCCTGTGATGAAAAGAGAGGGATTTCTTCTCAGTTAAACATCTACAGGAAAGTTCGGTTTCACTTACCAGTGATAACTTTCGTTCTTCGAGTATATAGTTTGTGAATACACACTCATGGGGTTATGCGCCTGCGCAGAACGGAGATCGGAGGCTTGAAAAGCTATTGGTCAAAAGTTTTGGCGGTAAGACCGCCCACCGTACTGCCCACCCTGAGGCGCCCGCGCGCCATTTTACCTCAGTTCCATACTTAAGCATAGCACAGGATAAACCAAATGATCTCATCCGTGCAGCTCAAGAGGGGAGGCAGGGTGGGTAGTGTGTATTCACAAACTATATACTCGAAGAACGAAAGTTATCACTGGTAAGTGAAACCGAACTTTCTCCTTCGTATAGTTTGTGAATCCACACTCATGGGAGATTAGCAAGCTCACACTTACTTGGTCGGTGGGCAGTCGGATGAGATGATCCCACGATGAAGATGATGATGGTCAGGCAGGGTGAACTTTCAAGGGCGATGGGCCCGGAGCCCCCGAGTGAGGACGACACGGCCAAGCCTGGCGTCCGCAGTGGCTCTGGTGTCCACCCTGTAGTGCTGGACAAATGTGGAGGGTCTGGACCATGTGGCAGCCTTACATATGTCCTCAAGCGGTGTGCCCTCCAGAAAGGCAGTGGATGTGGCAACCGCCCTGGTGGAATGCGCCCTGACATGCGGTGGAGGTGGCAGTGAAGCTGACTCGTAGGCCAGGTAGATGGTAGAGGTGATCCATTTGGAGAACCTTTGAGCAGAGATGGGTTCGCCCTTGGACTTTCCCCCATAAGCCACAAAGAGGCGTTGTGACTTCCTGAACTCTCTAGTCCTGCTGGTGTAAAACAATAAAGCTCGTTTCACATCCAGTGTGTGCCAAGTCCTTTCTTGGGCGTTAGTGGGGTTCTGGAAGAAGGTTGGCAAGGAGATAGTCTGTGCCATGTGAAACTTGGAGACCACCTTGGGCAGGAAGGTGATGTCCGCTTGGAGGACGACGCGGTCGTTAAAGAACTGGAGAAAAGGTGCGTCTGCTCGCAGGGCAACCAGTTCACCACGTGATAGCCACCAGGAATGCCGTCTTCCATGTGAGGAGACGGACATCGGCGGTAGCCATGGGCTCGAAGGGGGTCCTGGTGAGCGCGTTGAGAACGGCGGACAGTGACCATTGAGCCGTCGGTGTCCGGGCCGGCGGAAAAGCGTTCCTTAGTCCCTTGAGGAAGCGCTTTACCGTTTGGTCACGGAAGGCCCCAGAAGCGGGCGAGCCAGCAGGAGAGTGCGCTACTACTGCTGCGAGATGCACTCGGATGGAGGTGATGCTAAGGCCAGACTCCGCCAGCTGGAGGAGGTAGGTTAAAATGTCCTGCAGTCCCACCTGCGGGGGGGGCATTTGCCGGGAGGCCAGGAAAGCACAAAAGCGCCTGTATTTGGAAGCGTAGGACCTCCTTGTGGAAGGGCGCCGGGCTAGTTCAAGGATCCTGGACAGTCTGGGGTTATCCTCCACGCGGTGAGGTGGAGGCTGGGCAGGTCCGAATGGTGCAGCTGGCCGTGTTCCATTTGGAGGAGCGTCGGTGACTCCGGCAGTGTGCGATACTGCGACGACATGCGCAACAGTAGCGGAAACCAGGGTTGGCGCGGCCATGCTGGCGCCACCAGAATCGCATTGGTTCTGTGTTGGTACATCCTGGTGAGTACTTTCTGGACCAGAGGAAACGGAGGAAAGGCATAGAGATAGTCCTGATCCCACCGTTTCATGAAGGCATCGCCTTCGGAGTTCAGTCCGATGCCTGCTCTGGAGCAGTACCTGCTGAGCTTCCTGTTGGACTCCGATGCAAAGAGGTCGATGCTCGGAGTTCCCCAGGCCTCGCAAAGCGACTGGAACACTCCGTCGTCCAGCTCCCATTCGTGGGTCGTCGAGGTGAGACGGCTCAGGTGGTCTGCCAAAACATTCAGTGTGCCCTGAATGTGCACTCCAATTGGGAAAATGTGCCTCTCCAGGCACCATTCCCACAACTGCACTGCAAGGTACAGGAGGGTGGTGGACCGTGTTCCTCCCTGCTTGTTGAGGTACGCCACCGCCGTGGTATTGTCCGAGGCCACTTGAACCGCCTTGCCGGTGAGCAGAGTCTCGAAGGAACGCAGGGCCTTCCAAATGGCCAGCAGTTCCAAGTAATTTATGTGGTGCACCGTTTCGTGTGGTGTCCAGGTGTCGTTGACCGTGAGAGTCCCGCAAGCAGCGCCCCAGCCGAGGTTGCTTGCGTCGGTCAGTATCTGCAACGAGGGTTGCGGGGGGTAGAAGCTCTTCCCCGTGGCCACGTTGAGTGGTGTCGACCACCACACCAGTTGGTCCCTCAGTTCTGGAGATGGGGTCAACCGTTTGGACTGGCTCTCCCGAAGTGCGTCGAACTCGTGAAGGAGCCACGATTGCAGGGACCTGAATTTCAACTTGGCATGGGGAATCACTGCCGTCGTTGAGGCCATCAGGCCTAGAAGTCTCTGAGCCTTCTTCGCCCGGATGCACGGTTTGGTGCGCAGTTCGCTCACCCCCTGCGCAATATCCTGTAAGCGTTTCTGGGGGGCGTAGGCTCTCGTAGCAAGCGAGTCGAGTACCGCTCCGATGTACTCGACGCGTTGGGAGGGAGTCAACTTCGATTTGGTGAAGTTGATCCTGAGGCCGAGACTCTCCATGAGGTGGACCGTGTATTGTGTGTCCCGAACGGCCGACGATTTGGTGGGGGAGACGATCAACCAGTCGTCGATGTACGGGAAGACCCTGATGCTCCGTTGGCAGAGGAATGCAGCCACCGGAGCCATGCATTTGGTGAAGACCCGCGGTGCCGTGGCCAGACCGAACAGTAGGCATCGGTACTGGTACACGGAATTGTCGATGCGGAAGCGGAGAAACCGTCTGTGTTCCTCGAGGATGGAGACGTGGAAGTAGGCATCCTTGAGGTCTATGACTGTGAACCAGTCCCCTTTGTTGATGAGGGGGAGGACGGTCTGTAGGGTCACCATCCGGAACTTCCTGGTGTGGATGCATTTGTTCAGGCGGCGCAGGTCCAGGATAGGGCGAAGGCCACGAAGTACCTCGGACCACGAAGTACCTCGAGTAGAAGCCGTTGTCCCAGTCGGACGGTGTTACCCGCTCGATGGCTCCCTTGGAGAGAAGGGTTGATATTTCTTCCTCCAAATGGGGGGACGAGGTGGTGAGACGATGTCTTCCTACCCGAGGCACCCGCACGAACTCGATGGCGTAGCCAGAGGACAAGATCTTTAAGACCCACCGGTCATCCGTGATGCCCGACCATACCTGGAGGAAGTTCCGGAGGGGGAGGTACGGGATGTGGAGCGAGAGAGACTCGGCCGTCGCAGCTTCAAACGCGGGGCTTGACCTCGCGCCAGAACGTTTGTCCTGTCCGTAGGGTCGGTAGCGGGGTTTGTGCTGCCGCCGCTGTTTGTAGGAGCTGGATCTAGGCTGCTCCGTCGGTCCTTGCTGCTGCGGGTTGCCCTGGAACCGCCGTGTAAAGGGCTGGAACCTCGGCCTGGCGGGCGGGGTCGGTGTGGTGAGCCCCAGGAACTTGGCCATGGAATTGGTCTGGCGCATCTCATTCAGGACCTTATCGGTATCCTGACCGAAGAGGCCCTGCCCGTCGAAGGGAAACTCCTCGATGAGCTTTTTCATAGCGTCATCGAGGGAAGTGTCCCTGAGCCAAGCATGGCGACGGAGGTAGATTGCGGAGGCCATGTCCTTCGCCGCATAGTCGTTGATATGCCGGGCAGTGCGCATCAGCTGCTCGGCGACGAAGTCCCCCTCGGTGGCCAGCGCGTCTATCCGCTTTTGGGCGTCGGCGGGCAGTTTCGCCATCTCAACCTTCACCTGCTCCCAGAGGTGAGATTGATACAGGCCCATGGCGGCCGAGTAGTTTGCGGCACGGAAGAATAGGGAGCCGGTGGCGTAGAACTTACGCCCCACCGCGTCCAGTTTCTTTCCCTCCGGCGTCGATGGGACAGGGAACCCGCTGGTGGCCGTCCTATGCTGGAAGGCCTTGACCACCAGGGAATTCGGCAGGGGGTGAGCTTGCAGGAACTCGACGTTCTCATCCAGGACCCGGTACATGTTGTCGAGCCTGGACGAAACGGAGTACGCCGCCAATGGTTTTCTCCATGTCGCCCTCGCCGAAGTCATCATGGAGGGGAGCATGGTTATGTGGACCGGCCGTACAGCACGTCTGTCGAGCTTCGCGGTCATCTGATCCTCACCCTCCAACGGCGGTTGATCGACTTTAAGGTTGAGTGCGGTGCCCAGCCTTGTGAGCATGGCGGTCAGTGAGCGTTGGTCCTCACCACGCGGTGGGTCAACTGAGCCGATAGCCTGCTCCGGCGTGCGCTCGGCGTCGACGTCTCCCTCGTCCTCCTCCGACGACGAGCTGGACTCATCGGAGGACGAGGGAGGAAGTCTTTCATCCACGTCGGGACCGCGCCAGTACGGCCTGGGCGGGCCGGCGGGATGGGAGTCCACCGCATCAACGTCCGGACCACACCATGACGGGTTGGGTGGGCCGGCGGAGCGGGCACTCGACCCACGGGAGGTCGGTGGGGCCACGGCAGGGCCGGGGTGCCCGGGGCTTGCGGTGGTCGGAACCGGAGCCGCAGAGGCCGCAGGCATGGAGGCCTGGAACTTGGTCGCAAACGACGCCATGACCTGGAACATCTCTCGAACGAGGGCCATCTGGGATACGTCCGAGTCCGCTGACGGTGGAGCCCCGGTGGCCGGCGGAATGGTGGCCCACGAAACGGTGGGCGTTGAAACGGTGGCCGGCGTCGGTGTCGGCGAAACGGTCGTCGGAACGGTGACGACCGCGTCGTCTGTCGGCGTCCTGGGCCTTGGAGAGACGGAGGCCTGTCTCGGCGAGGGGTTTCTTCCCCGAGGAGGAGAGGGGAGCACCTGAAGTGGGCGAGCTGGAGCCCCAGCCCTGCGTCCTTTATCAGGTGACCCGGAAGACGACCGTCCTCCCCAGATGGAGGATCCCGGAGAAGGACATCGGGCAGTCGAGAACGGTGGCGAAGGCCCGGGAGAGGCGGGTGTGCGCGGGGTGGGAGAAAGCGACCGTCTCTTCTCCGACCCACGTTTGCGCTTCTTCTCACCGTTCCTGTCCTTCTTTTTCTTCTTCCTAATCGGAAGCACGGAGGAAGAGGCCGGCGGCGGCTGGGAGGCAGCAGCGGATGTGGAAGCGGACGCGGCGGGAGCCAGGGCGAGCTCCATCAGATGAGCCTTGAGGCGATTGCTTCGGTTCTGCACCGCGAGGCGTGTAAACTTTTTGCAATGCGGGCAAGACTGGCTCTGATGCGACTCTCCCAAGCAAAAGAGGCACAGGCTGTGTCCGTCGGAAGCCGGGAACTTCTTAAGGCAAGCCGTGCACTGTTTAAACGCTGCAGCCATCAACCGCGGAAAAAATTCTTCCAGTGGAAGTTTCTGGAGGCAAGTACCCCGAAGGGCGGACCAGCCGCCACCCCCTTGAGGGGGGAGACGGTGATCGATGCGAAAAATTGGCTACTGAATCCACTCGAAAGAAGAGACAGCGCCGGGGTGGCAATCCTGCCCGTGGGACAGGATTGCCGGCAAAAATTGTTGAACTTAGCTAAAGCCTTCACTCAGAAGGGCGATAAAAATTGAGAAGCTCTCGACAATCGTCCTGCTGCTATGGCGGAAAGAAGAGAACTGAGGTAAAATGGCGCGCGGGCGCCTCAGGGTGGGCGGTACGGTGGGCGGTCTTACCGCCAAAACTTTTGACCAATAGCTTTTCAAGCCTCCGATCTCCGTTCTGCGCAGGCGCATAACCCCATGAGTGTGGATTCACAAACTATACGAAGGAGAACCAAAATAATGGCCTACAGAGGTGAAGAAAGACAAACCTTTCAGCTTCCCATCAAAGTTAGGATTGGTGGCAACTTTCAGGCCCGGGTGAGGTAAAAGGAAGCAGGCGATGTTCGTGAAACAGGAATGGATGTGTTTTCGGACATTCTGCAGCTCTTCGTGCTGGTTTCCTGAGACCTGAGAGGGAACAGCAGATGAGAGATCTCGTTTTAGGGGGAGACAGGGATAAAGCAGGGGTGCCCAAACTATGGCCCATGGACTGGATCTAGCCCCTGATGGCAATTTATCCGGCCCGCACCGACCTCGCCGCTCCCAGAAGCAGAATCAAAACATATGGGTGCATTTTGCTTCCGCTTCCAGGAGCCGCGAGGGTAGTGCGGGCTGGATAAATTTGGTCCGTAGTTTGGGCACCCCTGCTTTAAGCAGAGAAAATGGCATCTTAAAATCTATCTCATCCTGTTGCAAAACACATTGCAAGGTGCATTTTACTTCCGCTTGGGAAGAACCACATGACCGAACCACTGAACCACTTGACCGGCCCAGGGCCCGCAAAGTTTTGGCACCCCTGGTATAAACCACTCCCTCCTGAAGGCACTCATTATACAGTATGTGGTAAGGCTGGGTGTGGAGAAGAGACGCTGTCGGAAAGCTAGGATCCGACTTAAACCAGATTAGAAGGGCAGCTTTTGTGTTGTAGCAGCAGAGTGTGAGAAATATGAATTAAGGGGAAGTGAAAATTATGTAAATCATGGTTTATGGGTATATCATGGGAGAATTAGACTCCGTGGAAAAGACATGGAGCCGAGCACCTGGAAGGATGTAGGACAAGGGTATCCATGGCTATAATTATGGATACATAAGGACAACCTCCGGGTTGTGCCTCACCTGCTCGAAGGACTCAAAAGCCGCCGCCGACGCACCAGAGGACTCCCCCACCTCTCCTCGGAGCCATTTCATCGCCTGGGGAGGTGTATCTTGTGTTTTGTCCGTGAGGTTGAACCCTGGGCCCCGTCTGTGCCGTCGAGCCCCGGGCTCTGTGAGTTGTGTTATTATTGTATTTGAAGGAAATTGTGACTTATTGTATTTGTGACTTATTGTATTTTTTCTTTTGTATTTATTGTGCATTATATACTGTTGTTGTGTATGTAACTGAAATATTGCTTTAAATAGTGTGTAATTGTTATTGTGGGATCAGGGTGATCCTCCATTTTGTCTTCTTCATGGTGCTCAGCTATCGCGGGACTTGCATTCCCGCCCTTTCTAACGAGATGCGCGAAGTCTCCCCAGTCTCCGGTCACCCCACGATCACCCCACTTCTCTCCCCTGTTGTTTCCTGCCTGAATGTATCCATTTTATATTGTATATAAAGCGCTGCTGCGCCATTGCTGTTCGTTGTGTTTGGCTCTGTTATGCTGGTTGCTTCTCTTCAATTCCTAAGAACATAAGAACATAAGAACAGCCTTGCTGGAACAGGCCACAGCCCATCCAGTCCAGCATTCTGTCTCACACAGTGGCTCACCATTTCCTTCAGGGTATTCCCAAGGAGATGCCTTCACCTGCTTAGGATTCCCTGGAAATGGCATTGAGAGATATCCTGCCTATCTCTCCAACCCAGAGGTTGTCCTTAGGTAGCCATAATTATAGCCATTGATAGCCTTGTCCTCCATGAACTTGTCTAATCCTTTCTTAAAGCTGTCAAGACTGACAGCTGTCACCACTTCTTCTGGCAGGGAGTTCCATAGACCAGTAATCCTCTGGGTGAAAAAGTACTTTCTCTTATTTGTTTGAGAACTAGTACCCAAAAGTTTCATGGAGTGTCCCCTAGTTCTAGTGTTGTGCGATAGGGAAAACAGTTTTTCCTTATCCACTTTGTCCACACCGTGCATGATTTTATAAACTTCAATCAGGTCACCTCTTAGACGCCGTCGTTCAAGAGTGAAAAGGCCCAACCGTTGCAGCCTCAGATGGTAAGGAAGGTGTTCCAGTCCCCTAATCATTCTGGTTGCCCTCCTCTGTACTTTCTCCAACTCCATAATATCCTTCTGGAGGTATGGCGACCAGAACTGTACACAGTATTCCAGATGGGGCCTCACCATAGATTTATAAAGAGGCAAAATGACACTTGCTGACTTATTTTCTATACCCTTCCTAATGATCCCTAACATTGAGTTTGCTTTTTTCACTGCTGAGGCACACTGGGTTGACACCTTCATTGAGCTGTCCACCAGGACACCAAGGTCCCTTTCCTGGTTTGTCGCAGAGAGTTCAGACCCCATCAGTTTATAAATGTAATTGGGGTTTTTTGCCCCAACATGCATCACTCTGCACTTACTGATGTTGAAGCTCATTTGCCACTGTTTTGCCCACTCCCCCAGTGTCAAGAGATCCCTCTGGAGCTCTTCACAATCTCTCACAGTTTTCACTACCCTGTATAATTTAGTGTCGTCAGCAAATTTGGCTACCTTGCTTTTTACTCCTACCTCTAGATCATTTATGAAGAGGTTGAAAAGCAGGGGTCCCAGTACTGAACCTTGGGGGACCCCACTCTTTACTTCCCTCCACTTGGAGAAGTGTCCATTTAGTGCTACCCTCTGTTTCCTGTCCCTTAGCCAGTTGCTGATCCAGGACAAGACCTGTCCCTTTATTCCATGACTGGTAAGTTTATTCAAGAGCCTTTGGTGTGGGACCTTGTCAAAAGCCTTCTGAAAGTCCAGATAAACAATGTCAACTGGATCCCCCTTATCCACATGCTTGTTGACACTCTCAAAAAATTCCAACAGATGAGTGAGGCATGATTTGCCCTTGCAAAAGCCATGTTGGCTCTCCTTTAGCAGCGCCTCCTCTTCTATGTACCTATTAATTCTATCTTTTAGGATGGTTTCCATCACTTTACCTGGGACACATGTCAAACTGACAGGCCGGTAATTTCCTGGATCACCCCTGGATCCTTTTTTGAAAATTGGTGTTACATTCGCTACCTTCCAGTCATCAGGCACAAACCCTGATTTGAGGGAAATATTATATATTTTGGCTAGGAGATCAGCAATTTCATCTTTAAGTTCCCTGAGAACTCGTGGATGGATGCCATCTGGTCCTGGTGATTTGTTAGTGTTTAGTTTAACAAGACATGCAAGGACCTCCTCCCTGGTTATCTCTATCTTGCTTAATTCTTCGGTTTCCCTCCCTACGAAGATAGGTTCTGTTTTGGGCATGTGGTCTCTATCTTCTTCAGTGAATACTGAAGCAAAGAATTCATTGAGTCTCTCTGCAATCTCTGTTTCCTCTTTAATAACCCCTTGCCTTCCATTGTCATCTAATGGTCCAATGGCCTTCCTAGTTGGGTTCTTACTTCTAATGTACTTAAAGAAGTCTTTGTTATTCCTCTGAGTATTTTTAGCTATACGCTCCTCAAAGTCTTGCTTTGCTTTCCTGATTGTTGCCTTGCATTTGTTCTGCCAGAATTTATGTTTCTGCCTGCTGTCCTCATTTGGACAAGCCTTCCATCTTCTAAATGAGCTTTTCTTGCTCTTGATCACTTCCCGAACAGCTCCTGTAAGCCACATTGGAGTCCTCTTGGACCTGGCAGTGCCCTTTTTCCTTTTGGGTATGCATTCCAATTGGGCCTCTGTTATTGTTTTTGTAAACAGCCTCCATGCCTCTTGGAGTGTTTGGACTCTCTCAATTTTCCCTTTCAGCTTCTTTTTTACTAGTTTCCTCAACTTTGGGAAATTTCCTTTTTGAAAATTTAAGGTCTCTGTGTTAGATTTTATCAGTGACTTGCGGTCTATGTCCAAGTTAAACATAATTGAGTTGTGGTCACTGTTCCCTATTGGATCAGTCACATTAACATTCCTGAACATCAAAACTGTTAAATTGTTTTTTTCTTTGTAAGCCGCTCTGAGTCGTGTTTTGCACCAGGAGGGCAGTGTTTAAATAAACCATTATTATTATTATTATTATTATTATTATTATTATTATTATTATTATTATTATTATTATTATTATTATTATTATTATTATTATTATTATTATTATTATTATTATTATTATTATTATTATTATTATTATTATTATTATTATTCTGTGTCTCAATCAAACCCTGGAAAATGAAGTCACTTTCTTTGCTTTGTGGTTGCCCAAACTTAAGTCCTCATCGGTACAAGGTTCTGGCAGTAATTGGTAGACCAACAAATGAGTCAGATTCTGTATCTCTCCACATTCACACATCGAGTGTTGTTGTCCGCCAGCAGCCCCCACTTGAGCATGTTGGTCTTGCATTTAAGGTCCTCCAAGTGATGTAGGGGAGGTTGAGATGCTCAGCTCTATCCTCCTTTAATGATGTTCCTTGTCCAGTGAACTCCGTCCTCCATCATCTAATTTGGCTTCGCTCTTCTGCACTCTCAGGAATGTATGCGCACTCTCAAACAAGAGGTCTTTCCCATTAGTTGAGATGCTGTGGCTGTTGTTTCAGTGGCCAGATGCTAACTGTTGAACCACCAAATCAAATTTGTTTTTGAGCCATTCATGGACGTTGCCAGCCTCTCTGAGAACTTAAAGAGGGGGGGGGGAGATAATGCAGTTGGGGGGGGGAGGGAGTCAACATACAGACCTTTTCATACTAACCTTGAGGCGCTTTTCCAAAAATCGGGATCCGCCTTCGGCCCCGTAGGAAAATTCATAGGGAAAGCTCCAGTCACGAACGAGGAAGATGAGCGACTACGCAGGTGTGAAAGAAAGAAAGAGACAACAAATAAATTCATCGTAGCAATGTAGCAAGCGGTTTGATGTGACACCAGAACTACTTGTTCGCCTAATTCCATGATGGCGAACCTTGGCACTCCAGATGTTCTTGGGTTTTAATTCCCAGAAGCCCCTGTGAATCCACACAAATGGGTTTACTGCAATTCACCCGGCCCGCGCTGCCCTCGTCGCTCCTGGAAGCGGAAGTAAAACGCGCCCGGACGGGAACCCAAAACAACAGGAGGGCACTAGCTTGGGGAAGGCAGATCAAGGTGCTCAGAATGGTTTCCACAGTGGCGCAGTGTCTCTGTGCGAATCGTGGGTCTGCATTAGTGTGTCCCTCCGTCCTTCTCTTACCTGAAAGGGCTTCAGGAAGGTCTCCTCCATGGCCAGCCTCCCATATTCTGTGAAAAGCTGGAATGAGAACCACATCAGGGAGGGTCAAGGGGAGCCTCGTCAATTGGCAAAAGGGAAAACAGGCACACCCAGGAATCGTGTGGCGCCTGAATCACTAACGGCCACTCAGGAGGTGCTCAGACACACACTGGGTCTCACTGGAAAAGGCTGCTTGAACACCAACGGTTTCTCCTGACGTGGCCCTTCTGTCTAGTAGAGAACTGCTCCAACCCAGACCCAAACACTGAAGTCCCAGAGCTGGAGCAAAAGGGTCCAGCGTGAGGATGGGTTGGGGTCCGGCTGGAGTGCGTTTCCCCATGTGTTGTGTGATCACTGGGAAGTGGATCCACAAGCAGTACAAATTGCAGTCCATTTCCTCACGTAATCCCACCCGAACTCTATCTGGCAAAGGTTTTCACCCATTCTAATCTAGGCTCTTTCTTGCAACCACAGATGCAGTTACCTTCGGGAAACGTCTCTTGACAATATTTACCACTAAGAAAATGGGTATATTTTTCTGAGCATTTCTAGAGCAGGGGTACCCAAACTACAGCCCATGGGCTGGATCTGGCCCCTGATGCCAATTCACCCAGCCCACACCACCCTTGTTGCTCCCGGAAGTGGAAGTAAAATGCGCCCATACAGGTGCATTTATTCTTCCGCTTCTGGGAGCAATGAGGGTTGTGCAGGCTGGATGAATTGGCATCAGGGGCCAGATCTGGCCCACAGGCTGAAGTTTGATCAGCCCTGGTTTAAGCAGAGAAAATGGCATCTTAAAATATATCTCATCCTGTTGTAAAACATATTGAAAGGCTCATTTTACTTCCATTTCTGGTGGGAGGAACCGCATGACCGGCCTGCTGAACCACATGATTGGCCCATGGCCTGAAACGTTTGGGCACTCCTGGTCTAGAGGGAAGGCTTTTGTGGTGGTTCAGGGGTTAAACTGTTACATTGCATCCAAAACATTGTGAGTTCGATCCTGACGAAGGAGGTAAAATGAGTACCCAGCATGTTGGGAGCAAAATACTAATTAATTTGTAAACCACCCAGAGTGGACTAAGCACCAGGAGGCCGTATATCAGTGGACTTGCTATTGCTAAAATATATCTTAACCTATAAATCCAAGTGTTCACCGTTGGAACTGGCTATAGGTTGCTATGCGTCGCCCTACTGACCCGCACCCACCCTTCGTGTGCACGGCCGAATTGCCTACGCAGGTCAACGAAGGATTTAAAAATCCAGCACGGGGGCCTCAGCCCCACAAACGGCAAGAAAGGGAAAGAACTTCACTTCCCAACATTCCTTGCGCTGCGCCGCGCCAGAGCCAATCACGCTGAGAGGCTCTCGCACGGCGCAGCATTCGGACACGCGCCGCAGCCAATCGAAAGAAACGCATTTTTAAAAAACCCAGCAAAAACACAAAGCACCAACCCATAACTACAAGCCCCAGCGTCCTGCGCGCCCACGCAGAACGCTGAGGAAAACGGCGCCCGGAAAATTAAAAAGAAAAACAGCTAAAAGGCAAGCAAACAGCAGCTGGCTTTCTTTTACTCACCCGCGGCGCCTGAAGCTCCCGAATGGAGTTTCCCCTTTAACATCAGTGGGAGGGGGTGGCGATCCCCCTCTCCGCTGCCTACCCTACTGTTGGGAGGTTTGTGGGGATAAAAGGACTATATTGCCCAAACCCATCTGGAAACAAAAGATGAGGCAGAGAGGATCGATCCCCCCCCACCCCTCCTTAAAAAAAAACTCCGTCTTTTCTTCTCTTTAAAACCGGAGTTGTTTTAAGGAGGGGTGGGTGGGGGATCGTTCCTCTCTGCCTGTTCCTCTGTGTCCAGAAGTGTAGGGCCAATATACACCTTTTATCCCAAAAAACCATCCAACACTAGGGAAGCCAGCGGGGAGGGGGATCGCAGCCCCCACCCACTGATATTAAAGGGGAAAAACGATCTACTTTCACGATTCCACAAAAACAAAGCACAACTCCACAAAAACAAAGCACCATAACACACTACAGCTCCTCTCCCCACCACCTAGCCCACCCTTCCTAACCCCCAATGACCATGCCCCCATCCCCACCACGGGCCGGCGGAGTAGATAATCCAACGAGTCCGGCCAGCGAAAAAAACCCCAGCCTAACAACACATCGTATTTCAATGGCCCACCCAGCCACCGAGGCCGGCCCACAGAAATACCCACTCCAAAAACACAAACAACAACATTCAAAAAAAGCAAAAACAATACTAAACATAAAAATTACAAGGAAAATCTTCCACAAACAATCCAAAAAAAAAAACAAGGACAAACACAACCCCCCACCCCCCACAAATCACAACAAAGCCACCCCTAACAAAACAGAGATCACAACTTACCAAGACACGTGCAGCCTCACCGAGAATCAGAATTGAAATGAGAAAAGAACAGGAAGAATACACAGGCCAGGACAAAATCAACATTAAAACATTACGCAACAGCACCACCAAGTGGCCACAGGAAATATTACAGTTGTATCCAACTCCAGGCTTCACTCAATGAATTCAAATTGATCTCCAACCATCTACAAAAAACATACACTTACACATTTTTAAAAAAATCTTATCCAAAGTACACCTATCACCAAAAACCACATAGGAACACATTATTTTTAAAAATGCAATTATTGGGGAAAAAATATATCAACCTTATCTCTTTTTAAAATCCAAATTTTTTAATAACAGTTTAAAACACTACCTACATATAAAAAAACAACACATTTAAAAAAAACATAACTAATTTAAATACACATACAACAAAAAACATCCAAAACCATTTCTCATATTTTTAAAAAAACAAAAACCCCAAAAAAGCCTGGCAACGCTTGCTAGTTTTGCTATAAAATAAAGGGTCACAGCATCAGATACAGCTCCCTCTATTAAAAGCAATCACAAGCAAAGCAACCACACTTATAAGTGGCATTGGAATTGCTGTTGCTATTCACGATTCTTCTGTGTTTGTCAGCACATATTTGTGTGTAATAAGGGAATGCAGTTATCAAAAACAGATGGGACGTTTAGTAAAGAAATGCGTTTTTCATGCATTAATCATGGAGACTGATTATTTTCTGAATTGCTGCTTGGACTCTTTGTGGGTGTTGGATTGCATGTCTCCAACGGAGGTTTGCGTTTATCGTCAGAATAAGACAGAGCCTTAGCAGGGAGGTTGAAGGAACCAGGGAAGAGCATTAAGAGTGAAGATGTTTGGCTGGAGACCAAGATCAGCCACATGATGGCCTTCACAATTACTGGGCAACAAAGGAAGCTGACAGGGGGGGGGGATAAAAACATCAGTTCATTCAAAAAATGTGATGTTGAACAAGCATTGGAGAGACCAAGGACTGCCAGCAAGACATGGAGAGAGAGAGAGAGAGAGAGAGAGAGAGAGGAGTTCTAGGCCACACCAAGCCTGAACTCCATATGGAAACAAAGATGACATAATTGAGCATAGCATACTTTGGGGAAATAATGAGGACTCACTGGAAATGTCATGAAAAGGCAGAGACAGCAGGAAAAGAAGACGACTGGACATGCGATGGATTGGGCCAATATAGCCAGCTGCTTCTGCTGCTGCTTCTGCCGTATCCAAATCCGAATATTGGCGATCCTCATGGCAATCAGCCATGAAGACTGTCCTGAGAACATAATGCCTTCTGCATCGCAGCCTGACACCCGTACCACTGATCCACTTCCGCTATCTGGTCCTAAGTCCTTTTGGTATGCAAAGTCCTCCTCAGCTCGAGGCCAGGATGGATGAAGCTGCTGCCCTCCCTCAAGATGGATTCAAGTAGGATTTAATCCATTTGGGGACCATCACCCTTCGTGTGGACTTCAGCACCCATGGCTGTTAGTCCTCAGGGTTGTCATGTTAGTTAACCGCCGCCTGACACTCAGTGTTGAATCGCTGGCAGTGTGGTCTACTCTATTACTGTTGGGGATGTAAGTCTTCACCTCATGTCCCAACTGGTTGCAAGGCATGTTGTGCCCGTGGTGCTTTAAGACTTTACTCCTGAGGCACTCAGGTGTTGTGGTTTTTCTAGATTGCTCTGTGGCCAGTGTATTTATGCCAGAGCAAAGCCGCAGACCATCAGCTTCAATGCTCAACACGCCTCTGGCTACCATGCTCACCTTGCCGGAGCTCTGATGCCCAGCGACTGCTTCAATGCTTTGCTTTCTGCCAACAGTCTGGACTCGGATTTGCTCCGAGGAAAGGCATCTGCCTGACTTGTCTGTTTACTGCAAGGAAAGACTACTCGGGGGTAAGCTGTGAAGCTGTCTGACTCTACTTGTGACACAGCTTGTTTTTGGACTGCTACTGAACTGTGTAGAGGCTTGTACATATTTAGCACACTTGTACTTTCCCAGTGGAGCTAACTGAGAAACCCAAGAGACTGAACATGTTTTCTGTTATTGCACTATATATATATATATCTGCACCACTTGCTTCCAAGTAAATCTGTTTGAGTTGTCACCTGCACCAAGACCTGTCTGCCTGTTTGTTGCACAAGGAAAGGAAACATCCCCTTAGGTGCAAATCTTCTAGCCTGCAACTGCGCACTACTCTGCTGTATGCGGCTAACCCCGCGGACACCCACAATTACCATAACAGGACAACCTGGCCAGACATATAGGCAGCTGCGGTCTTGAATATGCAAGGCCTGAGCAGAAGTATTCATGATAGGAAGGTTATCAATCTGTAAGGATATCGTTACTCAGAAAGCATCTGACAGTGTTTAACAACAACAATAGACTTTCCCTTGGGTGGCTCTCAGAAAAGGTTCTCTTTTGTGGTTTTGCACAGGTCTACCAAATATTTTATCTTTTTACAGAATTATACCTCAGAGATAAAATATGAATCCCACAAACAGCTCACAAATACTAAAACATTGAAAACTAAAGGCAACCAACATTTCAGAACAAAAATCTTAGTAAAGCAACACTACCAGCCTAGCAAAAGCATGATGGATCCAATCAAATAATATTTTAAAGCAGGGGTTTCCCAACCTAAGGCTGTGGGCCAGCTCTGGCCCGCAGCACTATTTCATGTGGCTCCCCATCCCTCCCAAGGGCATTCAAGAAACAAAATGGCTGCCCCTTTGAAGCAGTTGGGACAAAATGGCCAACCCCCTCCCCCCATTGTGCAGGCAGGGCAAAATGGCCGTCTGGCCCTTGAAGCTGACTGAGAGAGCGTGACCCGGCCCCCGACTTGAAAAGGTTGGGAACCTCTGTTTTAAAGCATCCAAGAAAGCAACGGCACAGTTGCCCAGGGACATGAAGGCACAATTTGCATCCTGAGGAGCAGGTGGTTTTTATTTCAGAAATCAAATAAAACAAAATAGACATTCCCACAAAGCTGGGATCACAAACCCAAGATCACGCTGTCTGCCATGTCGGAACCGAAGGGGGATCACGGCAGACTCGCCACTACCGGAGAGGAAGGTGGGGAGAAGCAGCATTACCTGCAAATGTTGGAGGTCATCTTCCTGGACATTCTGTGACAAATTGTACACCTGGGATAGAAATAATCAGAAGGATGTAAGAATGGCTGCAAAGGGCACATGGTGTTCCTTTTCTGTGATGCCTGACAGAGACCAGGGCAGGGGCCCCGCAGGCCTTGTTGGGTTAATGCTTCCCCCGTTAGTCCCACAATGAGCAAACAGTTGGTTTTTACATGAGAACAGTGGCTCACTTTCCTTACTCAGGGGTGCCCAAATTATGGCCCACAGGCCGGATCTGGCACCTGACACCAATTCATCCGGCCTACTCCACCCACGTCACTCCCAGAAGCGGAAGTAAAAGGCACCCATGGGTGCGTTTTACCTCCGCTTCCAGCAGTGACGAGGGTGGTGTGGGCCGGATGAATTGGTGTTGGGGGCCAGATCTGGCCTGTGGGCCACAGTTTGAGCACATGACTGGCCCACTGAACCACATGACCCAAGAAGTCTGGGGCCCCCTGCCTTACCTGGATGGAGCTGATCATGGTGCTGAGAGCAAAGACGGTGGCCGAATCCCGCAGGGTGGACTGGCTATCAAAGGTGCCCTGGGTGTCCATTAGAAGCATGGCCACCTGTAGAGAGAAGGTAAGAAGGAGGGTTTCTGGGACTGACCTTTGGCACCAAAGGAAATGCATGAAAAGTCAGGGTCCACAGTGCTCAAACCCTTTCCAACCATGCACGGAAAAAGTCCACAGACCATCACAGTAAGCTACGTTATTATGGCCTCAAGAAGAGCCCGGCCCTCCTTGGCTTACTGGAGGCAGGTCAGTCCCACTCAGGGGAGACCAAGACTTCATCTTTAAAAGCTGGGCTAACATCTAAGACAGTGTTTCCCAATGTGGGGCCCACACCCCACCACAGGGGGGCTTCAATTCCCAGAAGTCTAAGACAGTGCATTGGCTGATCAGTGCTTTGGGGAACTGACTAAGGCTTCTGGGAATTGAAGTCCAAAAAACCAAAGGTTGGGAAACACCGCTCTGTGAATCCACACGAATGGGTTTACTGTGCATACGATCAGCACTTCTTGCTGATCAGGGCTTCTGGGAATTGAAGTTCAAGAACACCTGGAGCACTAAGGTTTACCATCACTGTTCTAGATGATGCTCAAATTTCTATGGTGCTTCTACATCCAGAAGGACAGCCAGGCACTCTAGCCTCCACGTGGGGCATTTGAGGGGCCCCCCAACACACACGCCGGCCCTTCCCAATGTAAACCAAAGGGGGGCCCTACTATGACAGTGGACCGGGTCCAGGAAGTTGTAATGACAACCACAGGCTGAGCCCAAGGAACCCATAAGGCTGTGAATGCCACCCCCAATGAACCACCTACCCTGTTCCCATCTGGTTTGTCCACGAGAAAGACTTCACTCCATATCTGGATGCCGGTCGTCTCTCGCTCTGACCCGCCACGCCAAGAGAAGCCCGTCAGTGGTTCATTGTAGTCCCCGACCCAATCAACCGACTCCTGGAAGGTGAAGGCAGGGCAAGAGAGCCCGTGTTAGCCTAGGCAGGATTTGTGTGAAGGTGGGTGGCAAATCCAGGCAGGTGTGGACCACCCAACATGAACAGTGGCACCCCTAGGCTTCAAGGAGATTAGATAGACAGACAGACAGACAGACACACACACACACACACGTATGTGTGTGTGCGCGTGTGTGTGCGTGCATGCGTGTTTGCACCAATCTATCTATACTGTAATGTGGATAATATAGGGGGAGAGAGAAACATAAAATCTCAAAAAGTCTGGGCAGATGTCTCTGCCACATTTGTTTCTTAAATGCCAGTTCCAAAATGCAAGCTGGAAACACCTACACATGAGGAGACTTAGCAATCTCAGAGCTCACTGGCTCCTCCAAAAGCATGGGAAAGTTCCTTTTTTGAACTACTGTATATCAAAAGATAGCAATTAGACTTCTATACCACCCCTCCGCAGTGCTTAGTGTACTCTCTCAGGGAATTAGCATGTTGCCCCCAACCTGCTGGGGACTCATTTTAATGACCTTTGAAGGATGGAAGGCTGAGTCGTCTTGGTCAGGACTGAACTCACAGCATTTTGGCTGCAGTACAGCAGTTTAACCCAGGGCACTTACCTGTAATGTTCTTCCTCTTCATGGTCCCCTGTGAATCCATATGGGTAGTAAACCCATTCATGTGGATTCACAGAGACAATGAAGAAGAACTTGATAGAGCGCAGGGGGCAGAAATAGACATTGTAGATAGCCCATCGCTAGAACATTGTTATATTTAATGCCTTTATGGGTCACCTACCATGTTGTACATGTATCTCAGCATGAAGTCCATCAGGAAGGACTTGCCCTTGCGGAAGGCCCCAGCCACAGAGACGGCGACCACCTCCCGATCGCGGATGGCTTCCGAGAGGAGGATGCGGTTGAGAGCGGCCTCATCCAGCTCAAAGGTGTGGTCATCCTTCACAATGAGGACCTGCACTGGCCGAGCTTTCCCGTCGGTCTCCTCTTCCTCAGAACTCCATTCGTAGCTCTTCTCTGAAAAGCCACCTGTATTGAGGGTAGCAAGAGTAATGACACTTATATTATACACCCCATAGTGCTTAGTGGGGGTACACAGAAAGAGAAGAGCCTCCTCGAAGATTGTGGGTGGCAATTGACACCCAAGGTTGTTTTCTGCCAAAACAACAACAACAACAACAACAATAGAAGACAGCAGTAACAAAAAATCCCACACAACTCTCCACAGGATACTAACAATGCACAAGGATCTACAAGCAATAGTTGAAGATACTCCTTTGGCTGCAGCCACTCAGTAAACTGAGATCCAGCACAGGAAGCCAATCCAGGTTTCTTAGTGACTGACTACAGAAACCTTTGGGGCCACAGGCCGGTCACGTGGTTCACGTGGTTCCTGCCACTGGAAGCAGACGTAAAACACGCCTTGCAATCTGTTTTGCAACAGAATGAGATAGATTTTAAGCTGCCATTTTCTCTGATTAAACCAGGGATGCCCAAACTATGGCCCGTGGGCCAGATCGGGGCCCCAACACCAATTCATCAGGCTCACGCTATACAGGCGCATTTTACTTCCACTTCCAGGAGCAACGAAGGCAACGTGGGCTGGACGAATTGGCGATGGGGGCCGTATCCAGCCCGTGGGCCGTAGTTTGGGCACCCCTGATGTAAACGTTACTTTAACTTCATCAAGACCAGATGGACAACCGCAAAGAAGAGCAAAGCAGGACCTTGGACAGCTCTAAGTGGGCCCTTCTATGGAAACTCTCATGCTAACCATGGCTATTGGAGATGTTGTCTCAGCAAGGAGCTAAGAAAGCCTTCCTCGGGCAGTTGAAAGTCCACCTCCGTCGCTCCCAGAGAGTCTACCTGGGCAGCTTCAGGAAAAAGGCCCCTTGCCTGATTTTGTGGCCTGAGGCTTTTGCAAGTCACAGGTGGCAAAACCCCTGGGGACTTACATGTCCTTTGTCCTCAGAAGCATTCTCTGCTGTGGTTCTCTCTGGGGGCA
Source organism: Bradypodion pumilum (assembly GCA_035047305.1). NCBI lineage: Eukaryota > Metazoa > Chordata > Lepidosauria > Squamata > Chamaeleonidae > Bradypodion > Bradypodion pumilum. Next base: position 529,979,914 of record JAWDJD010000001.1, read on the forward strand.
GTTGCAGGGAAGCAACCTGTCATTATGGAGCCCTCGTGGGCGCATGGGTTAAACTGCTGTAAAGGTAAAGGTCACCCATGCTCGAAAGCCAGTTGTATCCGACTCTAGGGTTCAGTGCTCATCTCGGTTTATAGCTGAACAGCCAGCGCTGTCTGCGTTTGCAGACATTTCCATGAACTTGTGGCAGGCATGCCTAGACACCCAAGTACATGGAACGCTATAGTGAAGTCAGAATGTTGTGAGTTTGATCCTGACTAGGGCTCAAGGTTGACTCAGCCTCTTCCATCCTTCTAAGATCAGTCAAATGAGCCCCTAGCTAAATGCTAATTAACTTGTGAACTTCCCAGAGAGGACACTAAATGCCATGGGGACGGATAGAAGGCTCATTGCTATTGCTCTCCTGCCCTGCTCTCTGCTTCCCTCCTGGGCTTTATGGTAGGGATGCCCAACCTATGGCCTGGGGGCTGGACCCAGCCCCCCCCCCGACACCAATTCATCTGACCCACAAAGCTCTCATCGCTCCTGGGAGTAGAAGTAAAACCCGCCCATATTTGGCGCATTTGACTTCCAGGAGCAATGAGGGCATCATGGGTCAGATAAATTGGCATTGGGGGTTGGATCTGGCCCCCAGGCCATAGTGTCCGGCCGCCTGAACCACGTGACCAGCCCACGGCCCAAAAGGTTTGGGCACCCCTGCTTTATGGGTTCATCCCCAGGTGGATGATGGGAATGTCTTCTGCGATGTGGTTCTCAAGCCTGGACCCCTCCCAGGAATTTAGAACTTCACCTCTCAGAGGCCTTGGCTGGCCCACACCATGCTAGGACTGTGGCTCCTAGAACATTTGGAGGGCATGGAGCTGAGAACCGTCCACCACTAGTTGAGGTAGTGTGGAAACTGTAGTCCGGAAAAGTAACTTTTCCAAATGTAATGCTTTGCAAGCACACTCTCAGCCAAAATGTTGTGAGTTTGATCCTTGTGGTGATTCAAGGTTGACTCAGCCTTCCATGGGTGGTAAAATAAGTCCCTAGCATGTTGGGGGCAAATAATTAACTTATTCTAATTATGCAGTGGCTCAAGTGGCTAAGACGCTGACTCGGAGGTGGCAGGTCAGCAGCTCGATTCCCGAGTACTGCACAACGGAATGAGCTCCCTCCTTTGTCCCAGCTCCTGCCAACCTACCAGTTTGAAAGCAAGAAATTGCAAGTAGATAAATAGGGACCACTTTGGTGGGAAGGTAAACAGCGTTCCATGCACTCCGGTGTCTAGTCATACCTGCCACATGACCACAGAAACATCTGCAGAAGCAGACAGCGCTGGCTCTTCGCCTTTGAAAGAGAGATGAGCACTGAACCCTAGAGTCGGATATGACTGGCTTTCGAGCAAGGGTGACCAATGTCTATTTCTTTTTATAATTTTTTTTTAAATCTACACATTACATAATAACAAAAACAAACACATCAACTTAATACAGGACATTCACCATGTGCTATTTACATTGCCATATGGGACAGAGTTACTTAATTCTTATATGATTCCTTTCCAAAAGGAATGCTGATCCGGCGTTGGCTTCTGACCTTGATCCTTATGCAGTATATAGTCTATAAAACATCTCCAAGTGTCCTGAAATTTATTTTCTTTTATTATTTTCTTAAATTTAGTTCCCAGGTGAGCTTATCGTTTAAAGCAATAGTCCATAACTCATTGTACCATTCGTCAATTTTTGGAGTGACATCATTCTTCCATTGCCGCGCTATACAGTGCCTGGCACCTGATAACATGACTGCCATTAATTCCCTTTTACTATATTCCACCTTATCAACATCCGTTAGTTGCGTCCAATTTAACCTTTTCATTCAAAATTTTCCCAATTTCATACTCTACACTCGTCCAGAATGGCTTCAACTTCTTACACCCCCACCACATATGCTCGTACGTTCCTATATCCTCCTTACACCTCCAACATATACTTAATTTTGTCTTGTCAATTAAATGTAATCGCACGGGGTCATATACCATTTCCATAATAACTTGTGGTTATGCTCCTTAATCCTTACTGATAAGGTTTTCATAATTCTTCTTTTCCACTTTCTATTCCAACATTCATCTGTGATTTTAACATGTAGATCTTGTTCCCATATTTCTCTTAATGCTCTTTGGGATACGTTAGAATCATCTAATACTTTATATAATTTACTAACTAATCCTTTAATTTCTGTTTGGCCATTTCTTAACTTATATACCAACTCCTCAAATGTTGTCATGTCCCTATCTAAGTCTATTTCTTCCCCGTATTTTTTATTCCAACTATTCAGTGTGGCAACTTGAAGCCAATTTAGTTTCAACTGTTTACAAATTTCTGACATTTTCTCTCCATTCTCACAAACAGCTAACCATTCCTTTAGTAAAGTTAATTTATATATTTTCATTATTTCTTCAGTCCTATGGTCTAAAAGTAGTGGGAATGGTTTTAAATCCCTTAACTCCAAAATTGGTGATAACCCTGGGGAGAATTTGTTTTTCAATAGAGTCCATGTTCTAAAGAGTGTCTTTAACATTTTAATTTTAACTATTTATTTGCCTAGAAACATTAGTGATTCGTCTCCCAATTTTTCACGTAATTCAATCTCCCCCCATATCAATTTTTGCCTTATTAAAATTTTACAAATATTTTTCAGTTGAAATGCCCAATAATAATTTGTGATGTTCGGGATTCCTAAACCACCCTTTTTTTGTGAAAGATACCACAACGTTTTCGATATTCTAGCTTTTTCCCCATTATTGCAGTAATTATTTATTAAGTTTTGAAATACATTTAGTTCCTTCCTTTTAATATTAATTTGGAGAGTATCGAATAAAAAATTTATTTTAGGTAACAATTTCATTTTACACAGCAATACTCGACCAAACCAGGATAAATTTAATTTTTTGTATCTTATAATCTTTTACTTTAACTCCTTTTCCAATTTGTCATAATTCAATCTCTTTAAATCATCATACTTGTTTGAAATGTTTATTCCTAAATACTTAATACTAGACCTGATCTGTAATTTAAATCTGGATTTTATAACTTCTTGTGCTTCAACATTCCCATTAAAAAAAATTGCCTCTGATTTATCCCAATTTACTTTAAGCCCCGTCACCCTATAAAATTCTTCTAAGTGTACATATACTTTTTCTAATGACTTTCCAGGATTTTTTAACGTTAATAATGTGTCGTCTGCATACTGGCTAATTCTTATCCCATTTAAACCTATCATGTCTGTATCTCCAATGTCTATTTCTGCCCCCTATGCTCTGTCAAGTTCTGTGGTCTCCGTGAATCCACACAAATGGGTTTACTGTGTGTGCTTGCAGTAAACCCATTTGTGTGGATTCACAGAGACCACAAAGAACAGCAGTTACAGGTAAGCAAACTGTCATTATAGAGCCTGGTGGCACAGGGGTTAAACTACTGCACTGCAGCCAAAATGTTGTAAGTTCGATCCTGACCAGGGTTGACTCAGGCGGAATAAATAAACACCAGATTTTTTTACAGAATTCACAGGCTCAAGATATAGTCATGGATACAAGCTGAGACCACTCAATGGCTTTTTTTTTTTAAAAAAGCAATAATGGCGGTTCCACAAACCAGAGCAGTGTACAGCACATTGTCTCTAAACCGGATGTTGGTGAACAACTACCCACATGCCTTGCATGTCAGCATCCCTGAAGAACCCAGCCGTTCATTGCTGGACGGACTGACTCAATCTCTGCTCTGCCCCAAAAAAGGCAACTCTCAAGGATTATTTTGAGTGTACATCTGCTGACTTCTATTCTTGTCACATTTACATCTTGAGTTGGAGCAGAGTTTGCTCCACTTATCCTCCAGATTGTACTTTCAAAAGTTGCAATGCAAACAGATCTTTCTTGCTCATCACAGCTGCACAGAAGGGGGAAGAAAGCAGAGGCAGGAGGGCGCATGGAGAAGCTCTTGCAGTCTTGACAGCTGATCTATCTATCTATCAATCAATCAAACTGTATTGCAGTCAATGACCAGTGCAGTAAAAAGGGGTTTGAGTGCATGAAATACTGTCCAAATGCACCCCCACACACACAAACACATTTGTTTGAAATAAAACAAAATAGAATAAAATCAGTTTTTAAAATTTATGCTACATTTGGGACAGGTATCTAGTTTAAAAAGAATAAAACAGTACATAAAACAATTTAAAAGTTATAGTTACAGTTATAAAATAAGAATAAAAATGTCTATATATAAGTACACATAGTGGATATAATTACATGAGTAGGATATAAAACAGAATTATTAGGGCAAAATAAAAATAGTTATTGATGGTTTTTGACCTGTCCCCACTGTAGCTGGTTCTCTGTCTGTCTGTCTGTCTGTCTGTCTGTCTGTCTGTCTATCATTTTGTCTTATACACCACCACATGGTGTGCACACTCTCTGGGCTGGATACAAAAAAAGAGTTTGCTTTTTGCGGGGCTGCAGCAGCTTGTGGAAAAGCATCACAAGCATAAGGTAAAGGTCATCCTTACTCAAAAGCCAGTCGTATCCAACTCTAGGGTTCAGTGCTCATCTCCATTTATAGCCAAAGAGCCAGTGCTGTCTGCATCTGCAGGTGTTTCCATGGACACATGGCAGGCATAACTAGACACCAGAGTGCATGGAACACTGTTTACCTTCCCAGCGAAGTGGTACCTATTTATCTATGTGCATTTTCTTGCTTTCAAAAACTACTAGGTTGGCAGAAGCAGGGACAGAGATGGAAGCTCACTCCATCATGCAACACCCGGGTCTCAAACTGCTGACCTGCCAACCTTCCAGTTGTCAAGTTCAGCATCTTAACCACTAAGTTACCACAGTCCCTATCACAAGAGTAGGGTGGGAAAATACCCACCTACCCACCAATACTTTCTCATGCATAAATGCTCCGTTTCCTTTTACCTTTTCCATTCTGAAAGAAATTTAGAAGAAAACCACTACCTGATATTAAAAAGATGTACAAGATATTTGGGAGCTATATGGAGAATGCTGAAGTGCAAAGGTATGATAATACTTCTTGATACAGTATTTGAATTTTTTTTAGTGGGTTTCACCTGCCAGTTGTGCCAGTGGCCCACACTCCAAATGTACAGGGCTGAGCATCAGGGAGTCCCCCTAAGATCATTCCAGATTCCAGAAGCTCAAACCATTGAAGTCGCATTCCTTGCTTAGTAGTTCAGATACCTGCACTGCCTGATGCTCTTTGATGCTTGGCAATGTGCAGGCACTTACAGCCTCAAAAGGCACCATTGAGCTATAAGCTTCTGGATCATAGAAGCTAAACAGGAGAATCATTTTGTGTAAAATTATCTATACCTATAAATCTGAGCGTTAACCATTGGAATGTGACAAAGGCTCCCGCACCCGGCCATACTAGCCCGTACCAAGCCTCCTGCACTCGCCCGAACCCGGTCCGCATGTAACTGTTGGATTGAGAAATGTGCCAGTGGGGCAGGAGCCCCATGGACGCAAACAAAGAAAAAGAACTTCAACTCCCAATGTTCTTTGCGCCGCGCCGCGCCAGAGCCAAGCAGGCTGAAAGGCGCAAGCAAAAAGAACGTTGGGAGATGCGTCGCGGCCAATTGAAATCGAGCCGCATTAAAAAAAACGGCGCGCGAACGCAAACCACAAACTCGGAACTACAAGTCCCAGTGTCTTGTGCGCCATGAGCGCACAGAACGCTGAGAAAGCCGGCACGCGAAAAGCAACGGGAGCGCAAGTCCCCAGCAGGCAGACTCAGCGCCTCACAGCCACGCAAAATAAAAGGCACAAAACGCCACCGCGAGACACACACCGTCCTTCTTTCCCGGAGCAACGGGGAGAAGAGGGACTCCCTCTCCTCCACGCTACCCCACCGAAGACACGTCGAGACCACCACCAGCCTCAAGTAAAGTTGAGCTGGGGTGGAAAAAAACCCCCAAAACAGGCAGCAGTCCGTCAGGGGAAGCACCCTCCCTGGCGGATGACTGGTTGATGCCTTTGTATTTCAGAATACAAAAACAACAGCCAGCAATCCACAAGGAAGAGCCCCACCCCTTACGGATTGCTGCCTGCCGATCTCTGGTTAGGTAAGCCGGGAGAAAAAGGAGACGGAGAAGAGAGAACCATTGTTAGGCACAGAAAGCTCTTCTCTGCCTCCTCCCTCTCCCCCGACCTACCTAAGCAACCTTCCTAGGAGAAGAACGGCCTGACTGCCTCCAAAGAGAAACCCACAGGCAGCCCGTTCTTCAACCTAAAGTAACCACCAAAAATAAATACCAAAAATAATAAAACAAAAATAAATCAATAATTAAAAAACCCATTAATAAACAAAAAGAAATAAACCACAAAATGCACAAACAAAAACTTCCACAATACCACAAAACCACAAACAAAACACCTAACTACAACACGAAAAAAACACAAATTACACAAACAACAACTAATTACAAAAATAAATAACAATGAAATAACAAAAATTAAACAAAAACAGAAAAAACCAAACCAATTACACAAATGTAAAACCTAACCAAGACAAAAAAGAACAAACAGAAACACCTCCCAGCCCACCACCACAAAAACAAAACAAAGAAAAACCCCAGAAGAAAGAAACCCAGACAACTCACCAGCACGTCCTCCCTCCACGACGACCGGAACAGAAATGAAGAAACAAAGAGACTACTTACTGGAAGAAGCCCCACCCAGAGGCCAGGAGAGAAAAAACACGTGAAATGAAAGCAAAACCCCTAGCAGCCCCACCTGCAGGGCAGAATAGTAAAAACAACTCAAAAAGACTCAACAGCCCCACCTGGCGGCCATAAGAGTAAAAACAAGTCAAAAACATAACAATAAATCACAATTTTACATAAATCACAAACATATGTCAAAAAAATAAAATAAAAAACATTCTAAAATCCTGTTCTGAGTTTAAACTCAAATAAAAACCCAAAACATCTAAACACAGTTTTAAAACATTGAATGTAAAAAACATGTACTTTCACATTTTTAAAATTATTACCTATCGTACAACTATTTAAAAAAAACACCCACAAACTAAAATATTATTTGGTTAAATAAAACAATTTGGGGGGAAAATATCATCCTTTGTTCTTTTTTTAATCCACAAAAAAACCCAAAAAAGCTGATGACAGTTTATAACAGTCCAGCAATGCACACAAATTGTGCATAAATTTTTTAAAAAAATTAATTACAGAATAACCTCTTTTTTACATACATTACCAAAAAAAACCCCCTTACAACACAATTTAAAACAGCCCGGCAATGCCGGGCAACCTCTCCTAGTTTCTTATAAAAACATGTTGGTGTTTCCTGAATAATTTTTTTCTACCTGGGAACAGTAAACTGTACAGGTTGCCCCCTGTTTTCATGTGGTTTACCTTCTAAGATATTCTGCCAATACCTGAAACACCGGAAACAGCAAACCTCATACTTAAGCATGCACCTGAGCCATAAAAGCTGAATATTAGTGTACTTTAGTGGCCCATGGCCACCAGAAGCCCAAAACCTAAACTTTTGGAGCCTCCATTTGGGAGGTATATCGGCTTGGACATCAGAAATGCCGATTAAACATAGTATGTGCTTGAACAGGCCTGTTGGCTGCTTCTTCCAAATGTGCGCTGGTTTGCTTAACAAATATACATCCTAACAGGATTTTGTGGCCATCCCCTGCCTTCACATTTTAACCTTCCCAACAACTACCTTGCGAAGTGGTAACTGACCCTAAAGAACTAAGCATATTTTGTGCCCTCTGAAAGGCACAACCTGGATCATCGGAACCTCTGCCCTCACCAACGTGACCTCCATCTTGTCAGGATTCAATCTCAGTTTGCAATCCCTCATCCAAACCCAAGTAACTGGCAGGCCTGGCGCTGGGACCTGAACAGCCTCCACTGCTAAGGGGGGAAGGAGAGACAGAACTGCGCATTGTCAACATGCTGACGAAAGCAGACGCCAAATCACCTAATGACCTCTCCAGTGGTTATCCATAGATATGGACTAGTCCCGTGATGACGAACCTTGGCACTCTAGATGCTCTTGGACTTCAATTCCCAGAAGCCCAAGCCCCTGTGAATCCACATGAATGGGTTTGCTGCGATTCATCCGGCCTGCGCCGCCCTCGTCGCTCTAGGAAGCGGAAGTAAAATGTGCCCATCCTCCTGCCTTGTCTCTGGCCATTATACATCTTCCCATCATCCTTCCTGGGGAATTGAACCCCAACCTTCTGCTTATGAGGCAAGATTTCAACCTCTAAGCCACAGCAGCTCCACAACCAATGGAACTGCTTTTGGAAATCTTATAACAAAGAACTCTATGTTAACCAGAGAGGATATCATTGCTTTTAAAATCCGGGCTGTAGAAGCCCTAAATGGGAATCAAACTCTGCCTCAGGAGAGACCCTTTGTTTGAAGAAAGGATGCAACATGGAACAGTAATATTAATATTATTATTTATTAACGGTAAAGGTTTCCCTTGCTCGAATGCCAGTCGTATCCGACTCTAGGGTTCAGTGCTCATCTCTGTTTCAAAGCCGAAGAGCCAGTGTTGTCTGCTTCCGCAGACATTTCCGTGGTCATATGACAGGCATGACTAGACACTGGAGAGCATGGAGCACTGTTACCTTCCCACCGAAGTGGTCCCTATTTATCTACTTGCAATTTCTTGCTTCCAAACTGCTAGGTTGGCAGGAGCTGGGACAGAGACGGGAGCTCATTCCATCCTGCAGTACTCAGGAATCAAACTGCTGACCTTCCGCCTCCCAATCAGTGTAATAATATATTTTTTAAAAAATTAAGTCCTAAGTAGGAATCAAACTTGGTACCTTTTGGGCATAATCAAAAATACTAACCACTTACCCACTAAGGATTTCTCTTTAAACCTGATTTTTTAAATCAATGATATCCTCTCTGGTTAACATAGACTTCTCTGTTATAAGAATACCAAAAACAATTACATTGATGGTAGAGCCACTGTGGCCTAGAGGTTGCAATTTTGCCTTGTAAGCAGGAGGTTGTTGGTTCAAATCCCCAGAGGGAAGTTGAAATTAGGTGAGTGGGAACATATATAACTTTTTGGGGTTAAACATCCTAATCCCTGCCTGTCCAGCGCCCTTTTATAGAAGCCAGTGCGCCCCTGATGGGACACACAATTATCTTCTCCAAACAAATGGTGAACAGCCCTCCCACAGAAAGGAGTTAACCATCTGCAGGGCCCGTTCCATCCTTAACTCACTAACTGATTTAATCAACCAGGAGGGGCAAAGGTTGGAAAAGGTGGCGTCCGCTTCGCTTTACAGACTGCAAGCAACCTGGAGATGGTATCTGATGGCGCAAGCTGGAGTTGATCTCATGACACTGGAGAAGAGAGTCGGTTGGAATCTCCTGCTGATTAGCAGAGGTAACTTTGGGGTCCAGGTCCCAAAAGAGGATCCAAAATAAGATGCAAACGGGCTACAGGTTGCCATGTCAGGTTGAGGCAAATCTCACCTGAGAGTGAGCAGAAAATGAAGGAAAACCTCTTCTCGGTTCTTTGCTGATTTGTTAATCAATTTTAATTCATACCCGTCAAGCGCAGCTCCGCAAAATATGGGAAATTACTCTGCATGTGTGGGCAGTAACCCATTTGTGCATGCGCACCGTGGGCACACATGCACAGTAACCTGTTTGTGCATGCGCACCATGGGCACACATGCGCAGTAACCCCTTTCCCTACCGTTCAAATACGGGACGGCAGCATGAAAGGGGAGGAACGAGCGCTGAAAAAGGGGAAATCCCGGCCAATATGGGATACTTGACAGGTATATTTTATTTCTCACTGGTCTTACTGTGTGGGCATAGCTACCCATGCACTTTTTAAAGAAAAGGTAAAAGTCTTCCTTGCTTGAAAGCCAGCCGTGTCCAATTCTAGGGTTTCGTTCTCATATCTGTTTACAGCTGTGTGTGTGTCTGCAAAGGTTTCTGTGGCCATATGCCAGGCATGGCTAGACACCAAAGCACACGGAACAAAGCACACACCACCATAGTGGTGCCTATTTATCTACTTGCAATTTACATATTTTATTTTGTTGTTTGTTATATTATGTTGATGTTATTTATCTGTACACCACCCAGAGTGGGAAACATCCCAAATGGGTGGTATAAAATGTAATAAATACATAAAAATAAAAAAAACTTTTTTGCTTTTGAAATGCTAGGTTGACAGGAGCTGGGGCAGATGATGGAAACTCAGTCCATTGGCAGCACTCAGGTCTCAAACTGGTGGCCTGCAATTATTTTTACAGGGAACAAATTCACATGTGGAGGTTTTCCTCACTTGCCCTCTAGCCTTCTCTGGAATTGCTTCCTATCCTGAAGTTCATCAGTGAACCAAGATGATGGATCACAGGGGGCATCTAAGGCACAGAGCGCATCTAGGAATTTTCATGTCATGGCCCATAGCAACACCACACACCATTTGTTGACAAGGGTCTCAACAAGATCACCATCATGTGGGGCTGAGAACCCTGTCGAGGCAGTCTGGAAAACAATTGGATCCATCATCCAGCAACCAGTCCCCACCACCACCGCCTCTCTCCATGGGATCAGGATTTTCAAAAATGGTTTTGAAGAACAGCTTTAAAAACTGGTTTTAATCTCTTCTTTAAAGGATGTTTTATCCTTGTACAGTATTTAATAATTTAAATTGTTGTTGTTGTTACATAAATCTGTTTTTAATTTTTATCTGATCAGTTATTACAATAAAGATATATGGGTTTGCTGTGATTCATCTGGCCCACACCGTCCTCATCGCTCCCAGAAGCGGAAGTAAAATGCGCCCAAACAGAGGAAGGGTTAACCCAGAAGAGCCTTAAGTACACGGGCGCATTTTACTTCCGCTTCCGGGAGCGACGAGGGCAGCGTGGGCCGGATGAATCGCAGTAAACCTCTTAGTGTGGATTCACAGGGTGCTTGGGCTTCTGGGAATTGAAGTGCAAGAACATCTGGAGTGCCAAGGTTCACCATCATGGGAGTAGACCATACTGCCAACAACTCAATGCCGATCATCAGGCAGCAGTGATGATCCCCAAGTGGATTAAATCCCACTTGAATCCATCTTCATGGAGGACAGCAGCTTCATCCATCCTGGCCAGGGGATGATGATGAGGACTCTGCATGCCAAAAGGGCTCAGGACCAGAAAGAGATTCATGGAAAAGTGGATCAGTGGTACGATGAGGGTCATGCTGTGATGCAGAAGGCAGATGAAAGGCCACTGCATTATATTCTCAGGACAGTCTTCATGGCTGATCACCATGAGGATCGCCAATATTTGCATTCAGATACGGCAAAAGAAGAAGATGTTGCCTAGAATTATTAAAGAGCATTGACAAGACTTCTACCTTGATACCCAGATGAACTTTGGTATGATTGCAAATGGTTGTCTGGTTTCCTTCTGGATTTAACCCTTTATTCAGATAAATCCCAGCTGTGAAAAACACAGGCTTCTTCCCTGGAGATGTAGACATTCTGTACGACCTCTGGGACAATGATCAAGTATCAGAAATCCTGACCTGATTGGATCACACCAAGGGTTATCACCAGTGGTGGGCTCCAAAAAAAAAAGTTGTTACCACACTGTGGGCGTGGTATGGTGGGCATGGCCAGGAGGAAAGCCCTGTGTTGCAACCAAATCAGGACTACAGTACAGTACTTTATTTGAAAACTTGGATGGGTTGGGCCAGCCAGAATTTCTGCTACCGGTTCTGGCGAACTGGTGTGAACCTGCTGGTGCCCACCACTGGTTATCACTAATTCAGCATTCTCTTTGCCCATTGGCCAACCAGTTGCCTCTGGAAAGCCTAACTGCCACCTGGATGGAAACCAAACTGCATCAATGACTATATACAGAGGCATGCTACCTCTAACACTCTAACGCAGGGGTGCCCAAACTATGGCCCATGGGCCGGATCCAGCCCCCGATGCCAATTCCTCTGGCCCACACCACCCTCATCACTCCCAGAAGCGGAAGTAAAACACACCAGTATGGGGTGGCGTGGGCCTAATGAAGTGGCATCAGGGCCAGATCCGGCCCGTGGGTCATAGTTTGGGCACCCCTGGTTTAAGCAGATAAAGTGGCAGCCTAAAAAATCTATCGCATCCTGTTGCAAAACATTTCTGTTGCAAAAAGGATTTGGTTCTCAGTAGGGACTAGGGGGTGGGGAAGGTTACATGGGGGTTACATGCTACTAGCACCTGATCTGGTGTGCCTCTTGCCAGTCCAATTTAATAGGATTAGTTTAACTGATGATACTATTCTTTACTTCCTCTTTTACCCCTTCGTGTGTTAAGGGAGATACAAGGTTCTTCTTGCTCTGGCACTTCTAGCGGCCTCCACTGGTGTTATTAGTGTTATTGTAATGTTTCTTTGATGTTCTCGTTCCACCTTCCTCTGGGTTTGCCTCGAGTTCTTTGTCCTTCTCTTTTCATACACCTTGCATGGGTACACAGAAAGAGCTTCCTCGAAGATGGTGGCATTTTTGAACCGCAATCTGGCATACCCTGGTAATGGCAACATTGTGTTGCCGGCTAATCTTTCTCACACTGGGTCAAACAAAGGGAACTGCAGAATGAACTCACCGAAAGGTGGCTTCATTTTGGCATTTTCATGTCTGGCCTAGACGTGGAAGAAGAATATGCCTTGTACGTAAAGAGACCTGCTGGCGCAGTGGTTAAACTGCTGTCCTGCAGCCAAAACATTGTGAGTTCAATCCTGACCAGGGCCCAAGGTTGACTCAGCCTTCCATCCTTCCAAGGTCGGTAAAATGAGTACCTAGCATGTTGGGGGCAAAATGCTAATTACGTATAAACCATTCAGATAGCGCACTCCACGCTATGGGGCAGTATGCGAGTGCTAATGTTACAGTATTTCTAATTCCAAGACATTCTCTCCAAATGGGCAAACCGCTTTATTTGTTGTCTCAGGATATAGTGTAAGATTGGTTCTATTCCAATCCTTTCCCTTATAATCTCATTCCTGATTTCATCCCTTCTAGTTACTTCAACAGCCTTCCTCAGACATCTCATTTCCATGATGACCAACTTTTACTTATGTTTTGTTGTAAGTGTCCACATTTCATAGCATAAGGTGGGAACTATTCTATACAGAAGTCCTATATTTGACAATCTGTCCTACGGACAATCAAGCCAAGAGTCTGATAGAAGCTTCCATGACCAATTGATTGATCAGGCCCTGAAGGAGGAAGCCTAAAAGGTGACACCCAAGGGCAGCTCTCAGCTCCAACTCTCAGATCGCTACTTACACCCACCAATCAGCTATGTATGTGCCTATGCTTGAATGCCAAGCAACATATGAGATTAACTAACAAGGGTCTAGTCCAGAACTAAAGTGCCCCCTTCAACTTGCCACTGCCCAGCCTCTACTTCAGGGGTGCCCAAAATACAGCCCACAGGCCAGATCCGGCCCTCCATGCCAGTTCATCTGGCCCATGACACCCTAGTCGCTCCTGGAAGCAGAAATAAAACACACCCATACGGGCACATTTTACTTCCGCTTCCAGGAGTGACAAGGGCAGCACAGGCCAGATGAACTGGTGTCAGGGGCCTGATCTGGCCCACCGGCTGTAGTTTGGGCACCTCTGGTTTAAAGAGAGAAAATGGCAGCTTAAAATCTATCTCATCCTGTTACAAAACAGATGGCAAGGTGCGTTTTACTTCTGCTTCTGGTGGGAGGAACCATGTGATCGGCCCACTGAATCACGTGACTGGCCCACAGCCCAAAAGGTTTGGGCTCCCCTGATCTACAGGGAAACCCCACTTTCTCAGATTAGCCTTTGATCTTCCTATCCCAGCATGTAGAAGCCTCTACTTGAAGGCCTCCACCCGTTCTTCCGGACAATTCAGCCCGCAACCTATCTGGCTATCCAGCCAACATCAGCCAAAGTTTGTGTGGGTTTGCCTTTGTTGCTGCTGCCCCACACTGCTGACTCACGTTCGGCTCCCCGATGAGCTAGAAGTCAAGATCCTTTTATGCTTGGATATCTGATTGTACATGTTTGTGATTTGTTCACACACATTGCATCTCATGCTATTTCCCCCCATCAGAGAACAGCCACTCCTCCCTGTTTGGAGTCCACCACCAGAAAGTGGACCTGGACCAGTGGTACTATGGGTGTCACACTGCGAGGCAAAAGGCAAATGGATGGCCACTGCGTTATATATGTTCCCAAAGACAATCTTCGTGGCTTTAGTGTATGAGAGTCAAGACACAGGAAACAGCCAAGGGCTGGGTTAACTCAGGTTTATTGCATGGTGGACAGAGGGAACATGAGGTAATGGCGGACGCACAGCTCTATATATATGGTAGTAACGTATTTGAATGTGGCTCCACGATAGCCCATTGGCTACTGCCCGCGTGACGTCATGGCTGGTCACGCCCTTCTTGTCCAGGTGTAGGTAGCGGCGGGAAACTTCCCGCGCTGTGGCCTTTTGGTGGGTTTGAACCAAGAGAGCTTGGACGCTCGCTGCTGCCAGCTGGTGGTCATTAGCTCGCGTCCTATTACAGGGTTTATAGTGATCAGCTGAAGGTTACATTGTTACTCGTAGGCAAGGTTACATTGGTTCAGATACATTGTTATCACATGTAGAAGGTTACACTGTTAGAACACAACACTCCTCCCCCCTAGGACGAGACGAAGTCTCTCAGCCAAGATGGCTTATTTCGAACACGCTGGGGTCTCGGCGCGGGCTGCCCTGCCCCGGCTTCTCTCCCTCCTCCTTGCTCCCTGGCTTCCTGCCCTGTAATTGGAGAGGATGACTCGTTAGTGGCTTGCCGCGGCTCTGCGGCTTTGTTGGGAGGTGTGTGCTTTGTTTGGGAAGAACCGGGGGCACTGGGGGCTAACGAAAAACCCCTCTTCTCGCTTGGATGGGTGGGGGAACACTCCAAAAAACCCCCCCGGCTCGCAAAATTAAAATCGTAATCGAATTCGGGGGAAGCGGCAGCGGCGGCTGCAAACTCCTTTTCCCCCTCCCCGGGCTCGGATAGAGCTGGTAGAACTGGCGTGTCAAAAGGATATGAGCCGGGCTCACTGCTTTCCCCCCTGGCTTTGGACTGGTGTCCTTCTCTGTCTCCCCCTTGGGCTAAACGGGTGGGGGAGAACCCTATCGCTGAATCTGGTTGCTGAGCCCCACTGATCGGTCCCTCACTCACTCGGCGCCGCAGTTGGTCAGCGTGCCTCCTCCAGAGGAGACCGGTGTTCGTTTTCACCCGATACGACACCGGTCCCGTCTGTTCTACTATCGTCCCTGGCACCCAGGCTGGGCCTGCATTGGCATAGTTCCTGCAGTGTACAGGATCGCCTACGCCGAACCCTTTCGAGACCGCTAAACCTATGTTCTTCCCTTTGTCCTCGACCCTCGTCGGGTCTAACCTGGACAAGATCGTGGTCAGTCTCCTCCGCATCAGCAGCTCAGCCGGCGAATATCCGGACGCTAATGGGGTCACTCTGTACGCTAACAGAAATTGACAGACTTGGTGATTTAGATCCCCCGAGCCCATGCGCCGCAGCGCATCTTTTGTTGTGCGCACCAACCGTTCCACTTGGCCATTCGTGGCCGGGTGAAACGGCGCGGATGTGACGTGCCGAATTGCATTTGCCTCCATGAATGCCGCGAACTCAGCGGACGTGAAACAGCTAGCGTTATCGCTGACCAGAGTGTCGGGTAAACCGAATGTGGAAAAGACCCTCCTCAGCTGGCCAATGGTAGTGGCGGAGGATGTGCTCTTTACCGGAATGACCTCCAGCCACTTTGAGTACGCATCCACTACCAGGAGAAAAATGGTTCCTCGGAACGGGCCAGCAAAATCTACGTGTACCCTGGACCACGGTCCCCTTGCTGCGTCCCATTCCCTATGCGGGAGACGGGCTACCTCCGGTCGGGAGCCCTGACATGCCTCACAAGTGCCGATCATATGCTCTATGTCGGCGTCCAGCTGGGGCCACCAGAAATAACTGCGGGCCAGTGCCTTGGAACGGACGATTCCCGGGTGGCTGACGTGCAGCAGCTTTAGCACCTTCGGTCGCAGGGACGTAGGAACCACCACCCGTTGGCCCCACAAGAGGCACCCCCTCTCTAATGACAATTCTATTCGTTTTCGAAAAAATGGGTCGAATTCCATGCTTGGGGATGACGCCGGCCACCCCTTCTGTACCCACGAGCACACTTTCTCCAGTGTTCTATCCTTTCCCGTTGCCTTGGCAATGTCGGCCGGCACTAATGGGGGTGAATCTAAAACCTCTATTAGCAATACCTGGCGGTCTCTTCCCACCCCTGCCTTCTGATCGTCCGACAAGGGCAACGGAGACCGTGAGAGCGCGTCTGCATGACTGATCTCCTTCCCGGGCCGGTATTCCAACTCATGTTGGTATGCGTTAAGAAAAATAGCCCACCGCAGCATTCTCGGGGACAGGATCTGGGGCGTGGGCTTATTTGCAGTGAAGATTCCTAACAGGGGCTTGTGATCAGTCACGATCGTGAACGGCCGACCATACAGAAAATCGTGAAATTTTTTGGTTCCCGCTACTATTGCTAACGCCTCCCTGTCGGTCTGTGCGTAATTCCGCTCTGCTTGGGACAGGGACCTTGAATAAAACGCTATCGGGGCCTCCCTTCCGTCGTTCAACACGTGGCAAAGCACCGCCCCCACCCCCACCGGGGATGCGTCACAGACTAACACTACTGGCCGTTTGGGGTCGAAATGAGTCAGGATTGCCTCGGATGTCAGGAGTTGCTTTAACTCTGTGAACGCCCTCTCTTGCTCGTCACCCCACAGCCATTTTTCCTCTTTTTTAAGTAACTGATGGAGCGGCTCGGCAACAGACGCCTTCCGTGGAAGGAAGGTATGGTAGAAATTGAGAAGCCCCAGAAATGACTGCAGTTCGGTTTTGGATGTGGGGCGAGGAGCTTTCTTGATGGCGGCTACCTTAGATTTGGACGGCCTAATTCCCTCGGGCGTGACCCGGAACCCTAAAAACTCAACCTCTGTTTCGAAAAAGACACATTTGTCTTTTCTCAGTCGCAGCCCCGCTTTCTCGAACACGGTCAAAACTTTATCCACTCTGTGCCAGCTCGGCCTTACTCCCCCCCGTTATCAACACGTCATCAAAATATGGCAACACCCCCTCCAGCCCCTTCAGGAGGCGTTCCACGAGCGACTGAAAAAGGCCAGGTGCCGAGTTCACGCCGAACTGTAAACGCGACACCTGGAACGCCCCCTTATGTGTAATTATTGTTTGTGCCGCCGCTGTGGCGGGGGTTACAGGGAGTTGCTGGTAGGCCTGTGCTAAATCGAGCTTAGCGAAACACTTTCCCCCATTTAGCCTAGCCAGGAGGTGGCTGATCACTGGCACCGGGTATGCATTAGGGCGGATCGCCTTGTTAATTGTACACTTATAATCAGCGCAAATGCGCACCTCCCCGTTAGCCTTCAGTGCTGTTACAATTGGAGTCTCCCACTCCGCGGAATCCACAGGAACAAGAATCCCCTGACCCACCAGTTTGTCCAGTTCCGCCTCTATTTTGTCCTTTAGTGCGAACGGCACCCTGCGCGGTTTGAGTCTTATCGGGCGGACCTCCGGGTCTAGGTCGAAGGCTACGGGGGGTCCCTTGAACTTTCCCAGTCCACTTTTGAAAACGGCGGGGTGTGCGTCGCACACCGCTTGTATTGGGTCCACGCCTACGGCATGCACCCCCCCTATGAACAAACCTAGAGGCTGGAACCATTGTGTCCCGAGGAGGCTACAACTCCCCCCTTTTAGCACCACTAGGGGAAGTTCCGCAGAATGTCTCTTAAAACGAACCCGGAATGTCCCGACCCCCAACACTGGAATGCTGTTCCCCTGTACGTCCCGTAGTGTGGCCCTCAACGCTTTAAGTTTGGGCCGCACGTGGGGGTCGATTTTCAAAAACTCTCTCTGGGGAATTATAGAATAGGAGGACCCCGAGTCAACTTCCATCCTAATAGGGGTCCCTTGTACTAGTACCTCAACGAAGTAATGGGGCTGTCCCGCAGACACGCTGAACACAGGAGCGTCGCCCTCGCTGTCGTCCGAGATGCGGCCCACGCCGTCCTGCTTCCTCGTGGTCCGGGCGCCATCTTTGGACCTCGCTGAACGGTCCGGTCTGGCCGAACGGTCTTGTGACTGTTTCCGGCCCTCTTTTCCTTTCCTGCATGCCTTGGCGATGTGTCCCCAGCGGCCGCAGTTGTAGCACTCGGTTTTTCTGAATGGGCACCTCACGCGCTCATGGGCCGCTCCGCAACCATCGCAACGGCGCCCTCCCTTTCAGACCTTCTGGACCTCCTCGCCGTCGCTGCTTTCCGAAGACGACTTCGAGGTCCGTCGGGTTGCGTGCACCGACTGTCCGGACTTTCCGTGCACCAAGTTTTCCGCTTTGCCGGCCCTCGGACGCCACTCACGCCACTTGTGCATCTCATCTACTCCAGCATTCGTGGATTCCGCGGCTTCCGCGGCCTCTACAACCTCTGTCAGTGTGGGTGGTGGCTCCTTGTTCATCAGGCTGCGCTGCACTTCCTTCAGGCCACACAGAACTCCGTCCCTGAGGGCCATCTCTAGAAAGTGGTCCCATCGGCAGGGGGTGGCGGCTACTCTCATAGCTGTTACGAAGGCTTCCACCGACTCGTCCGGCGCTTGAACTCGCCTCCAAAACGCGCTCCGAGCGGGAAACATTGCCCTCGAGGGTCGGAAACGCTCACGCAGCAGTTTCATGATGTCATCGGCTTTGAATTCACCCATCTTCTTCGGTGCAATAATGCCCACCAGCGTTCGCTTGGTCTCCATCCCAAGCATGCGGGTGAGGATGGCCCTCTTCCTTTCCTCGTCGTCTTCTTTGACTTTGAGTTCCACCAGTGCCGCCTGGAAGTCCATCTCAAAAAGCTCCCAGTCTTGCGGTTTGGTAATGTTGAACCCGCTCTGTGTCCTGGCTCCGTGGGGATCCATTATCCCACCTTCGTCGCCAATTTAGTGTATGAGAGTCAAGACACAGGAAACAGCCAAGGGCTGGGTTAACTCAGGTTTATTGCATGGTGGACAGAGGGAACATGAGGTAATGGCGGACGCACAGCTCTATATATATGGTAGTAACGTATTTGAATGTGGCTCCACGATAGCCCATTGGCTACTGCCCGCGTGACGTCATGGCTGGTCACGCCCTTCTTGTCCAGGTGTAGGTAGCGGCGGGAAACTTCCCGCGCTGTGGCCTTTTGGTGGGTTTGAACCAAGAGAGCTTGGACGCTCGCTGCTGCCAGCTGGTGGTCATTAGCTCGCGTCCTATTACAGGGTTTATAGTGATCAGCTGAAGGTTACATTGTTACTCGTAGGCAAGGTTACATTGGTTCAGATACATTGTTATCACATGTAGAAGGTTACACTGTTAGAACACAACAGTGGCTGCTCGCCATGAGGATCGCCAATATTTGGGATCGGATACAGCACAAGAAGAGGGTGACGAAGGGACACATGCTGGGGCCACACTTTCCCCCCACGCCAGAGTGATCGACCTGCTTTGGGCCCGGTTTCTCCCCAGCCCAACCTCCACCCAAATGATCTTCTATTAGACCGGGATCCTGCTGGCCAGACCCGAACTGGGAGGAACTGGTTGGGCCCCTCCGGCCTCTTGCTCGGGAGGAGGGCAAGGGGCGAGAGAGCGCCTCCAAAGAGCCTCTCTGCCTGGAAAAAATACGAAGGGTCCACCTTCTATGGCGGGGGTGCCCAAACTACGGCCTGTGGGCCGCATCCAGCCCATGACACGGATTCCCCCGGCCCACGCTCTTGCCGTACGGGCGCGTTTCACTTCCGCTTCCAGGAGCGAAACGGCAAGGGCAGCACAGGCCAGGTGAATTGGTGTTGGGGGCCGGGTCTGGCCCACGGGGCGTAGTTTGGGCTCCCCGACTACGGGAACCGAGGAAGAGGAGGCGGCTCGAGAACCCCTGGCTCGAGTCCCCTGCTAGGAGGGCGGCTGGCGCAGGCGCAGCCCCCCCCCTCCTGGGCCCACCACTCGCTCCTCCTCCTCCCCCCGCCCCCCGCCCCGTCTGGCCCCATTGTCTGCCCCACTGGCTCCACCCCAGGCGCGGCGGGCGGGGCGTCGTCGTCTCCGGTGCGGTGGCCGGGACAGGGGGTGGCCGGCGGGGCTCCAGCGTGTCCAGGGCCAACACAGCCTCCTCCGACGGGGCGGGACAGCCCGAGAGATCTCCCACCCGCCCCGCCGGAGCCTTCCCGGGAGCTCCCGGCAGGCCTCGCCGGGGAAGGCTGCCCGGCTGGGCAGGAGGAGGAGGAGGAGGGGTGGGAAGGCGGTGCCCCGCTGGCTGCCGCCCCCTCCGGTTTGGGGCGACCCAGACCCACCGACCCCCAGCCCGCGACTAGGCGGGACCACACCGACCAGACCTACCCCAGCTGTTGCGCTCCTGGCGGTTCTTGTTGGCCATGGTCGTCGTCGGTCGGGCCTGGTGGGGCGCGTGGCGGCAGGAGGCGGCGGAGGAGGACTGGAGGCCCGGCCCGGGGAGGGAGGGCGGTGCGGTGCGGTGCGGTGCGGTGGGGCGGCCGCGGGCTGCAGCAGCAGCAGCAGCAGCGCCTGGCTCAGCGCCACATCTCCGGCAAGGCGGAGGGCCCGGGCCGAGAGCAGGAGATTCGGGGGGGGGCGTGGGGGGGGCGGCGTGGGGGCGCTGCTGTTGCTGCCGCCGCCGTCGGGTCCCGACTGAGGACCCCCGGGCCGGGAAGGAACCGCTGCCTGCCTTGCCTTGGCCGCCGCCCCTCTCGCTCGCTCGCTCGCTCGGTCCGCCCGGCGCGCCGCCGTGGAGCAGCACCTGCAGGCAGGCAGGCAGGCAGGCAGGCAGAGGCGGGCGCCCGCCGCCGAGACTGAGCCGGAGGATGATTCCGCAGCCGCCTCACCCGCTGCGCGGCCCCGCGATGGGATGGAACACGGGGCGCGCTCCCGCCGCCAGGCGCTTCCCTCCCTCCCTCCCTGCGCCGGTCTCGGGGGGGGGGGAGGGAGGGGGAGGTCCGAGGCCAGGGGGGAGCAGCCCCCACCCCAACCAGTGGGGCGCGAGGATTCCCACGTTACGCGCCGCGCGATTGGGGGGGAGGGAGGAGGACTCCGGGCATTGGGGGGAGGCGTTTGGCAAAGCAAAGCAATGGCACTTCTCTGCCGCCCCAACCCCCCCCCCCCCAAAAAAAATAGGAAATTGTCCCCAACACGCTGGGAGGATGGATGGATCTCGGAAGGATGGAAGGCAGAGTCAACCTGGACCCCTGGTCAGGATGGAGCTCACAACCTTTTGGTTTGCAAGACAGCAGTTTAGCCCCTGCGTTGCCAGGGCTCCACAGGGCCTTCTCGTGGGGCTCTTACAGTCTAAGACGGTGATGGCCAACCTTGGCACTCCAAATGTTCTTGGTCTTCAATTCCCAAAAGCCCCCATGAATCCACACAAATGGATTTACTGTGATCCATCTGGCCCACGCTGCCTTCGTCGCCCCCAGAAGCAGAAGTAACACGCACCCATATGGTTAAGGCTCTTCCGGGTTAACCCTTTCTCTGTATGGACGCGTTTTACTTCCGCTTCCAGGAGCGATGAGGGCAGTGTGAGCTGGATGAATCGCAGTAAATCCATTCATGTGGATTCATGGGGACTTGGGCTTCTTGGAATTGAAGTCCAAGAGCATCTGGAGTGCCAAGGTTCACCATCATGGGTCTAAAAGAAGGGAGAGGCATGAGGAGAACATGGAAGTAGGGAAGGAGGGACAGCGAGAGCCCCATGTGCCAAGTGCACCTGTGAGTGGGAGACAGGTAGAGCAGGCTGTGATTTTGCCTGTTTTCTGCCTTCTCATTCCCAAACTCTGGCCATGCCAGTAGGTGTTGAGGGTCCCTGGCCAGGCAGTACCCAGGGAAGGGCTTTGGGGGGGGGGGTCAATCTTGTTCCCCATCAGGATTGAACTGACACTATTTTGGCTGCAGTACAACAGTCTAACCACTATGCCTCAGCCTGAGTTGGGGCAATGCCCACAAAATCCTCCTGAATCAGTCACCACTGACAGGAGCAATGATTTCCACAGCCCACTTTCAGATGTATCATCTGCATATCTCAAATTGTTGTTTCTCCCAGCAATTTTGATCCCATATTGTGATTCCTCCATCCTTGCATTGCGCATTATGTGCTCTGTGTATAGATTGAATAAGCAGGGTGATAAAATGCAGCCTTGTCTTACTCCTTTTCCTATTCCAAACCACTCTGTCATTCCGTGTTCTGTCCTAACTGTTGCTTCTTGGTTCGTGTACAGATTTCTCATGAGGTGCTCTGGTATTCCCATCTCTTTAATTACTTGCCACATTTTGTTGTGATCCACACAGTCAAGAAGTAGAAACAATGACAGATTTTACTTTCCTAGGATTTAAGATCACTGCAGATGGCGACTGTAGCCTTGAAATAAAAAGACGACTGATTCTTGGGAGACAAGCTATGAGAAACCTGGGGAACATAGTGAAAAGTAGAGACATCACCTTGCAAACAAAAATTCGCATAGTCAAAGCAATGGTATTCCCGGTGGTAACGTATGGGTGTGAGAGCTGGACCATTAGGAAAGCTGAGTGCCGAAGAATAGATGCCTTTGAAATGTGGTGTTGGAGGAGAGTCCTGAGAGACCCATGGACAGCAAAGAGAACAAATAGGTCGATATTAGAAGAAATCAACCCTGACTGTTCATTGGAGGGACAAATAGTGAAGATGAAGCTAAAGTACTTTGGACATCAAATGAGAAGGGAGGACTCACTTGAGAAGGCCTTGATGCTGGGGAAGGTGGGGGCAAGAGAAGAAGGGGACATCCAAAGATGAGATGGATAGATGGTATTGTGGACACAATGGGCACAGAGCTTGGTGGGCTGAGGAGAATGGTGGAGGACAGAGGTGCCTGGAGGAAAATGGTCCATGGGGTCGCAAAGGGTCGGAATCGACTGTGTGAATGAACAACAATAACAACAACTTTCAGATGTAAAAGTGAGACTGCATTAAGATGCTAAATTGGAGGACACAGAAAGAGCCTCTTTCAAGATGGTGGTATTTTTAAGCCACAATTGGATGTACCTCGGGCAACAGCAAGCTTGTGCCAGCTAATATTTTTCACCCTGGGTCAGGCGAAAGCAACTATGGGATGAATTCACCAAAAGGTGGCTTAATTTTGGACATGGAACAAGAAGACACTGACATTGACCGTTGGCAGGTTAGATCTGAGTGCTGAATGATGGAGTGAGCTCCCATTTCTGCCCCAGCTCCTGCCAACCTAGCAGTTCAAAAACAAGAAATTCACACTTCAGTGTGAAAGGTAACAGTGTTCCATGTACTCCAGTGTCTAGTTATGCCTACCACAAGTCCACAGAAACATTTGCAGATGCAGACAACCCTGGCTCTTTGGCTGTAAATGGAGGTGAGCACTCACCCCTAAAGCAAAGCAAAGCAATCACAATTCTTTACCTGCCCCTTAGCACTTAGTGCACTCTCTGGGTGGTTAACAAGTTGATTAGCATTTTGCCCCCAACATGCTGGGTACTCATTTGAATGACCTCAGAAGGATGGAAGGCTGAGTCAACCTTGATCCCTAGTCAGGATTGAACTCACAACCTTTTGGCTGCAGCACAGCAGTTTAACCACTGTGCCACCAGGGCTCTCCTTTAGAGGGCAAGGAGAGACCTTTATCTTTACTAAGATGTCTGTGGAAATGGACCTGATCCACAAAAGCTCATAGTTACAGTTGAATGTCCTTCAAAGCTCCCCCTTTTCCTTTCTTCCTTTTTTTGTCTAAAACACTTGCACAGACTAACACAGCTCCCACTTCAAAACTTTACAGAGAGTTACTTATCTTACATTTCACATATTGTAGCTTCAGATTTTACTGCCTGGAGCCCATTTGGTCAGATTCTGAACTGGTCACCTAAGACGGCACCAAGTGCAGACCCAGAGCTATGCTGGCTGGCAGGATTTGGGGGGAACAGCAGTCTTAAATAATTAACAATTAACTAACAGCAAACCCCAATCTAGGGAAAGGAAAGAACTGAAGAGAGGATGGAAAAACAAACTGAAGCAGAAACAGAAAAGTGGAATTAAGTCAGGAAAGGTAGGCATATTGCTCCCCCCCCCATACCTGTAATTCTGTTTAAATATTTATGATTTCACAAAGAACTAGAATGGTCGGCTATTTTTGTGTTGTGTACCTGGAAGATTCTGGAAAAGGTTACAAGAGGTCAGCAACGACTTGATGGCACATAATTATTTTTAGTACAGTATATAAGTAGTGGATCTCAGTCAAGAAAGAAATTCACATCAATGCTATTGACTGTAAAAGTACTCATTCTTCCCAAATAAGCAGGGGAAAGGTGGTTTTGTTTTCTTTGTTTGGACTGTGGATAGTTTTCTCCATCACACTTGTAACATTCATGAAGATTCTAATCTTTACCTATAAGGAGGGACG
Organism: Bradypodion pumilum; assembly: GCA_035047305.1. Classification (NCBI taxonomy): domain Eukaryota; kingdom Metazoa; phylum Chordata; class Lepidosauria; order Squamata; family Chamaeleonidae; genus Bradypodion; species Bradypodion pumilum. The sequence goes on from JAWDJD010000001.1 coordinate 530,004,481, forward strand.
TTAACCGTTGGACTCCGGCATACACGCCCGCACCCTACCATACTATCTCGTTCTGAGCCGCCCGCACTTGCCTTTACCCAGCCCGACCATCGCCGTAAGGGTCCGGCAGTCACCAGTGGGGCAACCACCCCACGAATGCAAACAAAACAAAATGACTTCAATTCCCAACGTCCTCCGCACCGCGCCACCCGTCAGCCAATCAGGCTGACAGGCAAGAGCAAGGAGAACTTTGGGAAAGCCGGCGTGCCCAGTAGAAAATGAACCACAGAAAAAAAGCCGCCGCACAAACGCAAACAAAAGAAACAAAACTTCAAGTCCCAGACTCCCTCTCCTCCCCGCTACCCCACCGAAGACACGGCGACACCACTGCCGGCCTCGAGGTAAACTGAGCCGGGGTGGGGGAAAAAACAAGCAGTAGGCAGCACTTCGTCAGGGGAAGCACACTCCCTGGCGAATGACTGGATGCTGCCTTTGTACTACCCACACCGCTGTTTCGACAACTAGCACGAAACAGCAGTGGAGGTAATAGGAAAGCAGCAGCCAGCAATCCGCAAGGAAGAGCACCAACCCTTATGGATCGTTGCCTGCCGATCTCCCGTTAGGTAAGCCTGGGAAAAGGAGGACGAGAGGAGAGAACCATCATGAAGCAGACAGCTCTTCTCTGCCTCCTAACGAACCTTACCGGATGAAGAGTGAGCTGATTGCCGGCTCTTCCTTGTCCCCATCGCTGCATCGAAATCTAATTTTGAAACAGCAATGGGGAAAAGAGGAAAAGACAGACAGGCCGTTCTTCACCCCGCAAAGCACAACCACAACAAAACAGTTAACCAGAATGCCAAGTATCAAAAATAATAAAACACAAATAACTAAACAAATAATTCAAATAAACCCAGTAAACAAAACAATAAACAACAAACTCAACAAAAAAACACCCAAAATACCAAAGGCTACTGAAAAACAATGCAAAATCACTAAAAGCACCTATCTACAACACGAAAATACCTTACTCAAAAACAATAATATCACAAATTACAAAAAAAAATACGGAAAAAAATAACCAGAAATAACCAAAACAATAAAATAAATCTAAAATCCAGAAAACATATGATCTAACAAGCAAAAACACTTTGGGGGGGGGGGGTTAAGTAGCAACTCTCTACTTAACCCCCCCCAGCCCAGCACCCCAGAATCAAAACAAAATAAAAATAAAATAATAAATCATGAGCACTTATGAAAGATGTCCTCCCTCCATGCCTCCGGAACAGAACTGAAGACATAAAGACAATCGCAGTACTCTAAATCACAGCCCCACCTAGAGGCCGGAAGAGTATAAAACACTCAAAAAATATTTTAAAAATCCAAATAAAAATAAATCAAATAAACAAAATCAAATAAATTTAAAAACCACAAATTCAAAACACCACCACCCAAACCACCCCTAACCAAACAAACACACAACAAAACTGCCCGGCAAGGCTGGGCTAAAATATGCTAGTATGTTATAAACACAGTTATTTATCAATCCCAGGATTTATTGTCCAAGACTGGAGGCAATAGCTATAAAGAGCTACCCAAAGTGCTTGTAGATCTAGGATGCAAAGAGATGCTGTTTCTCTGGATGTTTGGTGTTCACCACATAATTGTGGTTTGGTTGTTTAGTGTATTGTATCGCAGAACCACTTCCTATGTCTGGTATGTTCTGAGCTCATGGTTTTAAAATAGTTTCTTGCCAATAATTATACCTGTATTTGGGGTGTATGACCACAGGAGCTGTGGAGGACACCACGGCCACCAATACAGGAGGCTTCTTAGGTCATCCCTCTCCATGTGACTGATGGATGTAGGTGGTTGTTGGTTGTTGTTGTTGTTGTGTGTGTTTTTTTTTGGGGGGGGTTGGCTCATTGTCAGTCCAAAAACACTATTCAGAAACATTTAAAATAGCAGTTGAAATTTCCAGTCCTGTGCCAATGAAAAATAAATCTCTGAACTAGTCACCAAGCTGAAAGAGGTTGGTAGCAACAGTTTCCAAGCTCTGGGAACTGTAGCAATGAGAAAGAGAAACCAAGTGACAGTATCAAGAGGCATCACCAGCAAAGAGTGAAATATTCTCTCTTGATGTAACAGTATCACGTCCCTTTCATAAACAAAGTCAGCTGTGTGTGATCCATGTACTATAAAGCATATGTAGAAGTAGAAGGTGATACCGTTTCTGAATCACTAAATAAAATTAAAAAATCATTACGAGCTTTTGTGATTCATGATCACTTCTTCAGGCATGCATTTTCCAGTTCTGTTCAGCCATGGTCTGTTGATGGGGCTGCTACCAAGAGGCTCACTGCATGGGTGTGTGTGTGTGAAAGTGGCCTACAGCAATCTCACTCCATGCACAAGTCATCTGCATTTAGATCTCAGCTCTTGCAATTCCTCAATTGTCATTCTCTTCTGTTTCCAAGCAGCATCTGCTGATACTTCCTTATGCACCTCATTCGTGTCTTCGCAACCACAAAGAAAAGGTACCTTCAAAAAGAAATTGTCCCTCTCGCGACATATCTTCATATTAAGTCCCTGGACCTTAAATCAAGGTGGTAAGGACCTACTTCCAGAACAACAGAAGCTTGTCCCCACTTTAGTTTCTCTGAAAACTTAAACTTTACAAAGCTACATCTTAAGGAGGCAATTAATTTTTACAAATACTGTAAGTCACATGCAGCTTGACATAAGAAATACAATTCTATAGGTAGGGATAAGGGAAGTACAGTATATTAATACAGTACTGTACTTAGGTTTGGTTTGGTTTAAACAGAGCCTTCAGATTCAAAGATTGGTGAGGAAAAACAATCAAGGAAGGAGTATAATGGGTTTAGGCGCTGGCTCAGTGGTTAAAAAGCTCACCTTGTTAATAATAATAATAATAATAATAATAATAATAATAATAATAATAATAATAATAATAATAATAATAATAATAATAGCCCAAGAAAGAAAACAAAGGCCAAGGAGTCAAAAATGGATCTTATAAACTTGTATCCTTATCTTTGGAAGTGACTAGAGGGTGGGGTTGGGAAGTGTTTGTTTGCTCTGTAGGACAAAGAGGCTAATTGATGTAGAATAAAACTAAAAATGAAACAATCCTTTGTTCACGTGTATAGCAGTGGGTGGGTGGGAGGACAGGTTTATTGATCGCCATATCCTTTGTCCTGCTGTCGTTGTTGAGAGGGGGTTGGCAGTTTCCTCTAGCCTGGGCTCTTCTCTGGCTATTCTTGTGAATCTAATTGCAGACTGAGTGGGGATGCTGGACCTGGTGGGTCCAAGGTTAGCATCAACTGGCTCATTCTTCTATCTGCAATGAAGAGACCTCAAGAAGCAGATGCCAGAAATAGAATCCTTGCTAAGAGACTAGCTGGAAAAAAAGCCCCGAACTCAAAATGTTTTGGCAAGTGGTTGATGAAATTGTCAAAGACAAATGAGAAGCAAAAGTAAAAGGAGCCATAAATAGGGTCAGAATCCCAAATACATCTTCTTAATGGCTTGGACAGGTTGCTGTAAAGAATTATTATAGACAGTAAAGTTGCTCTCGAACTACTAGGAATAAATAAACAATCGGGAAGAGTTGTGATACCAATAGAGCTTTATGGAGCTACAGACATTGAACTATAGTTGCCTGAGTGGTGCTTGCATCAAAAGGGAAGGGTATAAATGTAAATGAATGAATGAATGAACCTATCAAAATTGCAATGAGAATATATTAGCAAATACCTAAGCCAAAACTATGATCCATAATGAAAGACTAGGCAATTTCAATATACAGTACAGTACATTGCAATCCTCAGGCAAAGTGACACTACAGATTGAAATGCGGTACTGATTTCCCAAAGACTTTAATGTTGTCAGTGAAGGAATCAGTAAAGGTAAAGGTCTCCCTTACTCAAAAGCTAGTCATACCTGACTCTAGGGTTCAGTGCTCATCTCCATTTATAGCCAAAGAGCCAGCACTGCCGGCATCTGCAGACGTTTCCATGGTCATGTGGCAAGCATGACTAGCTGCTGGAGCACATGGAATGCTGTTACCTTCCCCATCACAGTGGTACCTATTTATCTACTTGTAATATTTTGCTTTCAAACTGCTTGGTAGGCAGGAGCTGGGGCAGAGACAGGAGCTCACTCCATCAAGTTCAGCATCTTAATCACTAAGCCACTGCAGCCCCGAAGGATTCCATACTGTTCCTCATTTTCTATAACTGAGATCAGTCATTAATCCAGATGGATGTTGCAGCCTAGAAATCAGAAGGTGATCAAGACTCAGAAGGGCAAGTATAATAATAATAATAATAATAATAATAATAATAATAATAATAATAATAATAATAATAATAATAATAATAATAATAATAATAATAATAATAATAATAATAATAATAATAATAATAATAATAATAATAATAATAATAATAATAATAATAATAATAATAATAATAATAATAATAATAATAATAATAATAATGTTTTGTCATAAACTATTCTGGGACAGAGATGGGCACTCAATCCATCATACAGTACCTGAGTCTCAAACTGCCGACTTTCCAGCCTTCCAGCTAACAAGACAAGCTTCTTAACTGCTGAGCCACCACGGCCCCTAAGGGCAACTCTGATAGAACTAGACGAGATCCTCAGCCAGAAGGAGGTGTCACTGGAGACCAGTATCCCCTGTATGATGGCATTCCTGTTTACTGCATTATGCATGTGAAAACGGAGCAATGACGGCCTCGAGTTTGCAAAATCTGACCTTCTCAGATATGGCAATTTATAGAGTTGCCATACCTGAGAAACAATTTGGTGACACCTAAGATCAAAAAGAAAACAGTCTTTTACCTTAACTCTGCATGGCTTAGTGCAGTTTGTACTTAAATATGAAGTTGAGGAGAGGGCCATTGGAGGTTTTTTATCCCAGGGAGGATACTTTTTCTTTGTACCTTCATATAATAGTAGCCAGGAGGAGGAATCCTGCACTGGATAGTTAAGACCATTTGATAGAAATTAATTAAGTTAGCCAGGAAAGCCAGAGAGATAGAGTGGAGGGAGCCTGGAAACAAGGCTTGGAAGTCCTGAGTTCAAGTCCTCGCTCTGCCATGGGACAAGACACTTGACAGGACATTCTCTTTTAAGCAGCACTGTCTGAATTGGTTGTTGCTGTTCAGTCACACAGTCGATTCTGACACTTTGCGACCCCATGGACCATCCAAAACCAAATTTAGTACAAAGAACAACATTATCAGGAAATTCACAAACTATAAATGGGGAACTCATGGACCACAGCATGCCTGGCTCCTCTGTCAAATGTCATCCTCCAGAGTCTGCCCAGTCTGTGTTGCTCCATGGCAGGGGAAAAAATATACCATGTGCTGATTTTAAGATTAGCAGGTCCATATAGCGTGAGTCGCAGTAGGAACAGAGCACATTTCCTCTGCTGCATTTTTGGTCAAACTCAGACACAAACGGAGCCTGTTTGCAAGCTCCTCTTGTGCAGATTTGAACTCTCTACTTCTCTCCTTAATTGAGAGGTGGAGCAATACCAACAAGCAGGTATGTTTTCTCAACTGTTGTAGGATCCGAGGCATCCTGTCACTACTATACACATTGCTTCATGCAAGGAGGTCCTTGCATGTCTTGTTAAGCTAAACACTAACAAATCCCCAGGACCAGATGGCATCCATCCACGAGTTCTCAGGGAACTTAAAGATGAAATTGCTGATATCCTAGCCAAAATATATAATCTTTCCCTCAAATCAGGCTTTGTGCCTGATGACTGGAAGGTAGCGAATGTAACACCAATTTTCAAAAAAGGATCCAGGGGTGATCCAGGGTGATCCAGGAAATTACCGGCCTGTCAGTTTGACATGTGTCCCAGGTAAAGTGATGGAAACCATCCTAAAAGATAGAATTAATAGGTACATAGAAGAGGAGGCGCTGCTAAAGGAGAGCCAACATGGCTTTTGCAAGGGCAAATCATGCCTCACTAATCTGTTGGAATTTTTTGAGAGTGTCAACAAGCATGTGGATAAGGGGGATCCAGTTGACATTGTTTATCTGGACTTTCAGAAGGCTTTTGACAAGGTCCCACACCAAAGGCTCTTGAATAAACTTACCAGTCATGGAATAAAGGGACAGGTCTTGTCCTGGATCAGCAACTGGCTAAGGGACAGGAAACAGAGGGTAGCACTAAATGGACACTTCTCCAAGTGGAGGGAAGTAAAGAGTGGGGTCCCCCAAGGTTCAGTACTGGGACCCCTGCTTTTCAACCTCTTCATAAATGATCTAGAGGTAGGAGTAAAAAGCAAGGTAGCCAAATTTGCTGACGACACTAAATTATACAGGGTAGTGAAGACTGTGAGAGATTGTGAAGAGCTCCAGAGGGATCTCTTGACACTGGGGGAGTGGGCAAAACAGTGGCAAATGAGCTTCAACATCAGGAAGTGCAGAGTGATGCATGTTGGGGCAAAAAACCCCAATTACATTTATAAACTGATGGGGTCTGAACTGTCTGCGACAAACCAGGAAAGGGACCTTGGTGTCCTGGTGGACAGCTCAATGAAGGTGTCAACCCAGTGTGCCTCAGCAGTGAAAAAAGCAAACTCAATGTTAGGGATCATTAGGAAGGGTATAGAAAATAAGTCAGCAAGTGTCATTTTGCCTCTTTATAAATCTATGGTGAGGCCCCATCTGGAATACTGTGTACAGTTCTGGTCGCCATACCTCCAGAAGGATATTATGGAGTTGGAGAAAGTACAGAGGAGGGCAACCAGAATGATTAGGGGACTGGAACACCTTCCTTACCATCTGAGGCTGCAACGGTTGGGCCTTTTCACTCTTGAACGACGGCGTCTAAGAGGTGACCTGATTGAAGTTTATAAAATCATGCACGGTGTGGACAAAGTGGATAAGGAAAAACTGTTTTCCCTATCGCACAACACTAGAACTAGGGGACACTCCATGAAACTTTTGGGTACTAGTTCTCAAACAAATAAGAGAAAGTACTTTTTCACCCAGAGGATTACTGGTCTATGGAACTCCCTGCCAGAAGAAGTGGTGACAGCTGTCAGTCTTGACAGCTTTAAGAAAGGATTAGACAAGTTCATGGAGGACAAGGCTATCAATGGCTATAATTATGGCTACCTAAGGACAACCTCGGGGTTGGAGAGATAGGCAGGATATCTCTCAATGCCATTTCCAGGGAATCCTAAGCAGGTGAAGGCATCTGCTTGGGAATACCCTGAAGGAAATGGTGAGCCACTGTGTGAGACAGAATGCTGGACTGGATGGGCTGTGGCCTGTTCCAGCAAGGCTGTTCTTATGTTCTTATGTTCTTATGTTAACTGTGATGTCAACTTGTTTTGCATGTGCGGATGCGCTTCATACAGTACTAAAGCAGCACACTCTGCTGCAGAGACACTCGGAGCCAAAGTTGATGTGCGCAGTGTGTGTGGATGGCTGAGTTCCCCATTTATAGTTTCACCTGGACATGAAAGAAGCACCTGAAAGATGGACCAGTGAGAGTTAATTTTTTGCCAAAAACCAAGAGAGTGCCTTCATTTTGGCAACCAGGATTTGATCTGGATAGGAAAGACAGTGGCCCACCTGGGGAAGGTCAGTGGTGGCCCTAACTGGGAAAGGGACACTGGAGGGAGGAGGGCCCAGTATACTAAGACCAGTGGGGCTTTGCCCCACTGCTTCCTCCCTGGATCGATCTATGGCTGCTGGAGGGGGAACCTCGCTTGCAGAAAGGGAGAGCGAAAGGGAGTGTGTGTGTGTGGGATTATGAGGCCCTTACTCCGGATCGCCCTGTGTGTGTGTGTATGTGTGTGTGGGGGGTCCTTAATCCCGAATTAAGAGGACGGCTCAGACGAGTCTGCTGATTAAGGGAGGACGGGCGGCGACACGGCGCCGATTCACACGAGTCGAGGCGGCCCAGGCTGGGGGGGACCGGGAGGGAAAGGAAAGCGGTGCCCAGCGCCCCCCCCTCTCCCAATCCGGACCCTTTAATCCGGAGCGAGGGGGAGAGGAGGTGGGTGCGTGCGTGCTCGCTGGCTGGCTGGCTTGTTCGCCGCCCCCACCCCCCGGAGGGAGCCCGGAGGAGCCGCGGCTTGGGCCGCCGGCCGGGAAAAGGCCCACTTCGGGGCGCTGTGGCTCTCCCCGTCGGCCTCGGCCTGGCCCGGCCCTTCCGCGGCTGAGGAGGAGGAGGCGGAGGCGGAGGCGGAGGCCGCAGGGCGGGACAGGCCGAGAGGGAGGCGGCCACGGCAACAGCCACGGCAGGCGGCGGGCTCGAGCTTTGGCGGCGGCGGCTTTGGCTCTCCTCCTCGCCTGCCTGGCCTGGGCCGGCCTATAGCGGAGCGTTGTGGGGAGGCGAGTCAGGCCTAGGCCAGGCCTAGCTAGGCCCGACCGACGTGTAGGTCCGCCCGGGCCCCTCAGCAGCAGCAGCAGCAGCGCCGCGGCCGCCGTCGTGGCGAGCCTGTCCGAGGCCGTCGGGACAAAGAGGGGCCTCCATTATTTCTTCTTCTCTTTCTCCTCCGGCCCGGCTGAGGTAAAGCGACCTCGAGGATCGGGGCCTAAGGTGTTTTTTTTGGGGGGGGCGGTGGGGGGGGGAGACCAAGACCGCCACCACCACCCGTCGATGCTCTTCGTCCCTGTTTTGATGAGAGGAGGGTTCACACGAGACCGAAGCGAAGTGGGTTATATTGGGGTGGGTGTGGGGGGCTGCGACGCCGCCAGACAGAGAGAGGGAGGGAGAGGGCGCGCAAGGTATGGGGACAGGTAGACTGCGATGCCAAGGGAGGCTCTCCAAGCCCACCACTAGGGTTGGCTTTTGGGAGGGAGCGGTTGGGGGCTCTGAGCCCCCCTCCCCCCGCGAAAGGTGAGCATGGCTGGGATGATAAAGGTTGGGGAAAGGGGTCTGTGGCACCTTTGGCAGGTACACCTGAAACCAGGCAACGCCTGGGTGGTGCGTCGTTTGCACGTGGCTCTTGTTCCCATAATCTATCAAATCGCCTTTGGTTTGTGGCAAGGCTTTCTGGTGGGATGTGGGCGGTGCGAGGAGGAGTTTGCCTTTGATGCTCCCTGTGGCAGGGAGTTCCCATGGCCAAGCAGGGATTTGAACCCAGGACTTTGCATGCTACCGGCCTCCCCCAGGGCTTTCTGCACTGCAGCACAGGCAGCTAGGAAAAGAGTCATGTTTGGGCTACCTTTTCTCCTGGTGATCAAGAAAGGGAGGGGGGGTTGGGGGCCGTGAAAGCCGGTGGGGGGCAGAACTGCCATGGGGTGCCTTCTTCCTTGAGTCCTGCTTTTGCATTGGCACTCACGGAGTCCAGGGCATTTTGCCATCTTCCCTTACCCTAACTGCTGCCATCCATGTCAGAGCATGTTGTGAGAGCCAAGGGAAACACCTGTAATGTACCTTCTACAGGTATGTTGTGTTGCTAAGCTTCTCTTCTCTCCTCCCGCCCCCCTGCAAAACCCTGGATTCAAAGACTTCTTTGGACAGTTTCACAGAGTTAGCCAACCAAGTCTCACCGAGGTTAGTCTGTGTTGTTGAGTTGCACAGTCAAGCCTGACCCCTTGCAACCCCATGGACCACAGCATGCCTGGCTCCTCTGTCAAATGCCATCCTCCAGAGTCTGCCCAGGCTGTGTTGCTCCATGGCAGGGGGAAAAAATACCATGTGCTGATTTTAAGATTAGCAGCTCCATATAGCACGAGTCGCAGTAGGAACAGAGCTCATTTTTGGTCAAACTCAGACACAAACGGAGCCTGTACACAAGCTCGTCTTGTGTAGATTTGAACTCCCTCCTTCTCATTAGAGACTTTCTGGCTTAGAAAAATCTCTAGCTGGGGTTTCATTTCATTTCACTTTATTTTTGTATACCGCTTAACTCAACCAGAGGTGACTCTAAGCAGTTTACAGCAAGGATAATAACTATACAAAATCAAAAGCATCAAAAATCACACAATAAGCTAAATACAGCAATGCAACAAATACAGCTAAATACAGCAATGCAACAAATACAGGTTTTATCTTAGGTTTGCTGTTTATATATTTAATAAGCTCTTCTTTTGTGTCCCGGTCAAACCCTATCCTAGCGTCTAGAGAGTGCCAAAAACGAAGCCACTTTCTTGGCTTTGTCAGTGGCCAAACTTGAGTCCTCATCAGTGGTGATTTTGGCAGTATTCAGCAGACCAGATTCTGTATCTCTCCACAGTCACACAGTGTGTTGTTGTCTGCCAGCAGCCCCCACTTGAGCATATTGGTCTTACATTTAGGCACTCTGACCCTCAGCCTATTCATGAGCGCTCAGTCTCAATTTTATTGCATTTCCTTGAATCTGGAGGTGTCTCATTTTTGTTCTTGCTGTTCAGTCGCACAGTCGATTCCGACTCCAAGTGACATAGGGGAGGTTGAGTTGCTCATTGAATAAAATGCTGCACAGGGACTCCAGCTTAAGCAATGAAGCTTTGGGATACCTGGGAATTCCCTGCTTATTTCACTCAATCTGAGAGGGCCTGGGTAAACTCTGGCTGACTGGCAGAAAGAAGTTTGTCACCCAGGCAGTGCCAGGAAAAATTGGACACTGCAGCTGGAGAAGTGAACAAAGCGAGTCAATTTGTGTATGTCTCTGTATAATATCATGTTCTGCTACTGCCAGCTGATAATTGGCAGTTCATCATCGGTTTTGTTCTTGCTCATTGCTAGATTTTATCCGCTGAAAGCTTCAGGATGGCATCTTTTAAGTAGAAGGAAAGGATTGAAAAGTGATGAGCTCGCATGTCAGGCATGATGACTCCAGGTCTGATCAGGGTTTTTCTGACCAACCTTATCTGGAATCTTGACTCCTTACACATCCTTTAGTGCGGCTAAAAACCCAACACAGTTGAGGTTTTTCTACATACAATTTAATTTTAGAAGGGAAATTGTTACTCATCTAAAAATGATTCAGTTCTCTGGCAGTTGTGTTTTTAAACCTTCATTAAGACTTCTGTATATGTTTTTGGCCCGGCTTTGTCACCTCGATAAAAAGAAACTTTATATGTTTTTTTAAAAGACCCTGAAATGGCAGAATTATCTTTTGAATACTGTTTTTGCACTAGCAGAGTAGGATAACATGCTTGACATCTATCTGTCACCTACTTTTTTTTCAGATCCATCATAAAAAAAGGTGTCTTAGAATCATAGGATAACTGAGTTGGGAGGGACCTTTTAGGTCATCGAGTCCAACCCCCTGCTCAATACAGGAATCTGAATCAGAGCAAATATAACAGAGGGTTGTCCAATTCTTCTGGAATTTACTTCAAGAGTAAGCTTTCAAAGGACAAAGCTATACCCTTTGCAGTTTACAATGAGCGTTTGCCTCTTTGGTGGACATGTTTGTAGGAAAAACACTTATTTTCAGTAGAGTAGGAACAAGGGCCAAAAAGCTTCTCTTCCAAGAGTGAGCAGCCTTGGTCAACTATGTGAGATTTTTGTGTGGGCAAGCATGGGGCTGTTCTGTCCCCACAGCTGTCGATTCAAAGGACCTATCTCTTTGTTTTGGCTAGGTTTAGTAAGTCTCGTGACTATCTGGTGTCCTCCAGATTGTGAGACGAGAACTCATATCAGTCCATAATCACAGGAACAGTGGTCTTATCACATCTTTGGGAAACTGGCATAACACCTGGAAAAGCATCAGAGAAAGCACATTTTGTGTTATAGAACCAGGTACAGAAAGCAAGTCTAGGAGAGGTATAATGTGTCTATAGGTTTCATATTCAATTAGCTTTCTCCCCTGTTTGTGTTGTAGCTGCAGGAGCATTTTAGGTGTGTGTATGAGAGAGCGAGCAGAAAACTCAGACTGCAGAGATCCCAAAAGGTTTCTGTGCTGTCACACATCAGAATGCATTTTCAATCAAAAGTTACTTTTTGGTTTTTATTTTTATTTATTTTTATTTATTTATAGTCATATTTGTATATGCCGCCCACTCAGGCAGAACCCGACTCAGGGCGGCATCACAACAATTCTAAAAATACATAAAAACATTATAAAACCCACATCCCACCCCATTTAAAAACCCATATCCCACCCAACCCCATCCACCCAGAATCCTCTGGACACAGTGGTCACTAGCCATGCTGGCTCGGACTTTCTAGGAACTATAGTTTAAAAATTAACTTGCCAGCCAGCACTAATTCCAGGTATCTTGAAAAATGTGATCCTGCCAAGCCATTCCCATGCAACGGTATGCTTTATCAACCCGAAATCTAGGTGTTGGTATTTGCATCCATTTTGAGGGAAGTCATGACACACTACACTTGATCTTACTCAAAAGGCTGGGAAGTCAAGACATTCTCTGCACCTCTGCAAGTGGTGACAATCGCTCAAGTTCTCCCAGTTCCGAAAAAGCTTGGATTTTTGTTCTGAAGCGCTCAGGGTTAATTTTAACTAAATCACTCAGTTTGATCATGCAGGTTTTTCTCACTTGAGAAAGTACAGTTATGCTTCCTATAATCTACTTATATTTTTCACAATATGCATTTTTACAGTCTTCTTGCCCACACTGACTCCATTTCTAATAATCCAGTATTCATTGAGTGTTCCAAGTGTCTGGATGCACACTTTCAGAGAAACCAATGAGGGCTTGGCTTTTGTCTATCCAGAGTTGCATCAGACAGTGTTGTCATGCTAAAGAGGTCAAAGAGACTGTTGACAAAAGTTCTGGAGGTTTTAAAGGGCTTTCAGGAATGTTAAATGGTGTTTCATGTCAGGGCTGGGAAAGCTCAAGGAATAATTACATTTAAAATTGTAAAATAGGGGTTCTTGCATGTCCCGATCAGACCCTGGACTGCCAAAATGAAGCCACTTTTTTGGCTTTGTCATTGGTCAAACGTAAGTCTTTATCACTGCATGTTTCTGGTAGTAGTTGGCAGAGTGGCAAATGAGCCGGATTCTGTATCTCTCCCATTCAAACAGTGTGTTGTTGTCCGCCAGCAGTCTCCACTTGAGCACATTGGTCTTGCATTTAGGGACTCCAACCCTCAGCCTATTCAGGGTCCTCCAAGTGACATAAGGGAGGTAGAGTTCTTCAGCTATATCCTCCTTTAATTATTATTATTTGTCCAGTGAGCTCCTTTCCTCCATCTTCTAATTTGGATTTGCTCTTGCGAACCCTCAAGAATGTTTGTTCTTGCCACAAAGCTCTTCCTGGATCTGAACCTGTAGACTTGAGGCACATATCCATCCATTCAGGAGATGTCGAGGATCCTTCTCTTTTTTTAGTTCTCTCGGTGTCTTCTGCTTTTTCTCTCCTGATGTTTGGTGGAGCGATACCAACAAGAGGATATATTTTCTCATTAAAATAAGACTGATCAGGTCTCTTATTTATTTATTTCATATACAGTATTGCTTTAAAACAGTTTATGGTTCTGAAGGCACAAACCTAGTTTGACAACCACAAATTTTGTGATGATGTCTTCTAGATTGAGTACTACATTGTTATTCTCAGGGAGATTAGTCTACATAAAGGTTGCTTTATATCAGGAGCTCTCTTCCTTTTTAAGCTGGGGGCCAGGTCACACACCCTCAGAAAGCTTCAGGGGCTGGACGTCTATTTTCCCCTTCCTCCACCACATGGCACTTCCTGGTGTGGTGGAGGCCACATGAAATGGTGCCAGAGGCCGCATCTGGCCCATGGACCACAGGTTTAAAATCCCTGCTTTATATAACCTGTACAGAAACCAATTGGAGTCCCATTAAATTGGAATTTTTGAAGTGGTAGCCATGTTAGTCTGTGCAAGTATATCAGAGACTAAATAAAACAAAACAAAAAGACAAAAATGTTGTTGCACCTTAAAGACTAACTGCTGGCTCCAATACAAGAAGTATTGGAACCTATTTACAAAAATGCTAAGGAAAAAAAATCTATGAATATATTGTTTACTAATACAGAATTAGAATTTGTAATCATCATCATCATCATCTTAGAACTGCAGGGCTGGGAGGGACACTATGGATCATTGAGTTCAGCCTTGGTCAAAGAACTTCAGTGGGGAATCTTACTCTCCAACCTTTAGCTCCGCAGCCAGATATCTAAGACCACTGAACTATCCAGGCTGCCATAATAAATAATTCTGTGTTGTTAAGTCAGTTCATGGCAACCCTTTCCAGGGTTTTCTAGGTAGAGTGTTCCCAGCAGTGGTTTCCCATTCTTTCTTCTTCTGAGGTCTCTCTGGGACTGTGCAACTTTCCTGAGGCTGCATAGGCTGGCTCTTCTTCCACAAGGCACAATGGGGAATCAAACTCCCAACTACTGGGCGAGCTAGTCGTAATCTGTATTCCAGAGTCAGATCTTTGAGCTACAATAAAGTTTAAATTAACTCTCTTATTATGTAGGGTTTTCTTTCTTTTCTTTTCTTTTTTTTTGGGGGGGGGACTGCTAATAGTACAGTATTTAAAAATATACCTTGAAATTAAAACAGAACAGAAAAAAAAGACAAAAAATGTTGTGGCATCTTAAAGGCTAACTCCTGTATTTAAATGTGAGCTTTCGTGGACCAAGTCCACTTCATCAGATGTAAGAGTGAGGCCAGATGGACTTGGTCCATGAAAGCTCACATTTAAATACTGTACAGGAGTTAGTCTTTAAGGTGCCACAACATTTTTTGTCATTTTTTGCTGTTCTGTTTCATCTACTCTCAGATATGCTTTCACAGACTCACACAGCTACCACTTCAAACATTTCAATATTTTAAAAGTTTGATTTAAGTAAAAAAACAACGTAACATTTTTTGATCTTCTTATCCAACTCTGAATGAGTTGTTATTTTATCTGTGATTTTTTTTCACCTTAGGCTAATAGCTTGTATAGACCTGAAGACTGCACCCTTTTCAGGCTCTCATTCAGCTGTGATCCTCCTCCTCCTCCTCTTGAGTAATTTTGCACAAAACTGACTAGGCAGTTTTCCTGTCTTCAAAATAAAACTGGAAGTGGCTCTCCTGGTGTTTCAACTCCATTCCCCTCCCTCCATATTTTTCTGCCATTTCTGGGCCTTTTGCAGGCCACGGCACTGCAACAGGCAAGGGACTGTGGTGGCTCAAGTGGTTAAGACACTGAACTCGATGACTGGAAGGTTGAGGTTTGATTACTGAGTACTGCACGACGGAGTGAGCGCCCGTCTCTGTCCCAGCTCCTGCCAACCTAGCAGTTTGAAAGCAAGAAATTGCAAGTACATAAATAGGTACCACTTTGGTGGGAAGGTAAACAGTGTTCCATGCACTCCAGTGTTGAGGCATGCCTGCCACATGTCCATGGAAACATTTGCAGATGCATACAGCACTGGTTCTTTGGCTATAAACAGAGATGAGCACCGTACCCTAGAGTCGAATACGTCTGCTTTCAAGCAAGGGTGACCTTTACCTGCAAGCCCTGGCATTTACTGGGGCAGAATTTTGGCCCCAGGCTCATCAAGTTGCCACCTCTAATTTCAAGGCAGCTCGCTGATAACGCTAATAATGTGACATTACAAAGTATTGCTCGCCTGGGGTTAGAGCTGGATTTCAGAGTCCTTCTGTTTAATCTGTGCTGCTCTTCCTGCTTCCCTTTGTGGACTTCAAACTGTGAGCCTGCCTAGATACACAAGAGGCAGGCTTACTTCCTTTCCCCTTTGCACACTTTCTGACTCTACTCTGATGCCCTGGGACAGGGGTGCCCTAACATTTTGGGCCGTGGGCCGGTCACGTGGTTCAGGGGACGTTTTACTTCCGCTTCCAAGAGCAATGAGGGCTTTGCAGGCCCTATGAATTGGCATCGGGGGCCGGATCCATCCCATGGGCCGTAGTTTGGGAAGTTCAAAAGATTGCTCTGGATGAGATGGAGCATAGGCTTGTGGCTGATATTCGCTCAGGACAACTGGAGTACTTCTGAACCTTTTGCCAGTTGGGGCCAGTTGACATAAAAGCATGTTCACTTTTATGTGATACAGTATGTAGGGATCTTGAGCAGTGAACTGTACCATATTTCACAGGGCACATGAGCACTTAGTCTCAATTTTATTGCATTTCCTTGAATCTGGCTGACAGAGGTGTCTCATTTTTGTTGTTGTTCAGTTGCACAGTCAATTCCGACCCTTCACGACCCCATGGACCACCGCACGCCAGGCACCCCTATCCTCCACCATCCTCCTCAGCTTGTCCAGCTTTGTGCCCATTGCGTCAACAATGCCATCTAGCCATCTCATTCTCTGCCGCCCCCTTCTCCTTTTGCCCTCAACCTTTCCCAGCATCAAGGCTTTCTCAAGTGAATCCTCTCTTCTCATTTGATGTCCAAAGTACTTTAACTTCACCTTCAATATTTGACCTTCCAAGGAGCAGCAACAGGTTTGTTCTCTTTGCTGTCCGAGGGACTCTCAAGACTCTCCTCTAACACCACATTTCAAAGGCATCTATTCTTCTGCGCTCAGCCTTCCTAATGGTCCAGCTCTCACACCCATACATTACCACCAGGAATACCATTGCTTTGACTATGCAGACTTTTGTTTGCAAGGTGAACATCTCTACTTTTAACTATGTTGCCCAAATTTCTCATAGCTTGCTTCCCAAGAATCAGTCGCCTTTTTATTTCATGGCTGCACTCTCCATCTGCAGTGATCTTGGATCCTAAGAATGTAAAGTCTCTTCCCCATCTGTTTTCCAGGGACTGAAAGGACTTGTTGCCATTATCTTGGTTTTCTTGATGTTAATAAGTCTCAAGCCAGCTTTTGCACTCTCCTCCAAATTCAAAGTATGAGTTGTCTCATACTTTGTCTCACATCAGATCACAAGACTCTGGCTTTTCGACTTAGGAATTTGTGCAGTTTCTGTTATGCACCCACTTATTTATGTACAGTACAGGCCTTTTTTCTCATTGGCTAATGTGTATTTGTGCATTTTTCAACTTCAGATGTTTTCAGTCATTCACATATTAAAAATATATGCATAGGTTTGGATGTATGTCTGGACTACTAAGGCATAGATGCCCACTGTCTT
The DNA here is from genome assembly GCA_035047305.1 of Bradypodion pumilum. Lineage (NCBI taxonomy): Eukaryota > Metazoa > Chordata > Lepidosauria > Squamata > Chamaeleonidae > Bradypodion > Bradypodion pumilum. The sequence goes on from JAWDJD010000001.1 coordinate 530,021,519, forward strand.
GCCACAAATCTTGGTATGTGTGAAGTTTCAGTGAGAATCTAGGCTTCCAAAAATTCTTTTCCACTCTAGTGTGCACAGATAATTGGTATTGCAGAGATCACGCGTGCACCAAGCTAAGTAACCTTGGGTGTGTGGAAAAGAGCCATTTCCCCACTTTTCATTTTGTGGTGGCGTGCTTGCAAGTACAGTATTTGAAGTAAAAAGGAACATAGCGGATACAGCAGATGGATTTTATTAGGCAGAGAATTAGAGGTTCTAGTGGGTTTCATTCTCATATTTAACTTTGTAATGGGAAATGTCTGGAAAACAACTCTGTTCACTTGCCTCAGGCAGTGGCTAATGGGTTCTGAAGTGACTGAGAGTAAGAAGAACCTGGTAGCTTTGTAGCTCCATCCTTGTCAAGAATTAGCTGCTTCTTCTTCCATGTCCAGGCCAGACGTGAAACTGCCCAAATGAAGGCATCTTTTGGGGAGTTCATTCTGCAGTTCCTTTCGCCTGACCTAGTGTGAGAAAGATTAGTCAGCAACACAAGGTTGCCATTACCAAGATATGCCCGATTGTAGTTCAAAAATACCACAATCTTCAAGGAGGCTCTTTCTGTGTACCCCAAGAATTAGGCGAGAAAACAGCAAAGATATGTGGCACCTCGGTTAACATAATTAATGTGTTCTCCGGGACGTTTCTTAACAGTGAAAATTACTTTAGCCGAATTTCCCATAGGATTGCATTGAATGCAATTTCCCATAAAAATGCATTGAAAACCAAAATACATTAACCGAAACACGGTTACCTATAGGAATGCATTAAAAACCAATTAATCCATTCTGGGGGGAAAATCTGTAAACAGAACCACTATTTTCTGTGGATTTCCTTTTGTTATGCGATTTTTATGTTAACTGAGCCGTTTGTTAACTAAGGTTCCATTGTATGCCCTCAGTTATGTCACAGTTTAGGCAGATTTCCAGAGTACAGTAAATACAGGCATCAAATATAGGTTATGCCTGAAATTTGGATGCTTTAAAGCACATGGTGTTCCTTCTTTAGTGCCAAAGAGACATCTCATTCTCAACACACTTGTGTAGGGACTGGGTAAGGTATTTCTAGGTATTGCCAATTCATCCGGGCCGCGAAGCCCTCATCGCTCCCAGAAGTGGAAATAAAATGCCCCCGTATGGGCGCCTTTTACTTCCGCTTCCGGGAGTGACAAGGGCTTCATGAGCCAGATGAATTGGCATCGGGAGCCAGATCCGGCCCCCTGGGCCGTAGTGACCAGCCCACGGTCTGAAAGGTTTGGGCACCCCTGCTCTAGCAGAGTGCTGGCTGTGGGATTCTGGAACTTGTAGTTCAAAAGTTTTGCCCGGCTGAAGGAAGGCTCCACTTTATCCATCTGAAACCTACCTATTTTTATCATTTTTATTTTTCAAGGAGCATGAAAAGAAAATGTATTGCTACTATTTGCTTGTTGTGATTCTCAGTCACAGGTCCAACATGGCTTCACTGTACTAAATTTATATTCAACTTGTATTAAAGAAAGATTGCAAAAGGGTACATTTTATTTATTTTTATTTATTTATTTATAGTCAAATTTGTATATGCCGCCCGCTCAGGCAGAACCCGACTCAGGGCGGCATCACAACAATTCACAAAAGACATAAAAACAATTATAAAAAATAATTATAAAAAAAACCCCCAACCCACCCCCTTTAAAAACCCCTATGTCCCACCCACCCACTATACAAAGGAGGAGGAGAAAGTTCTTATACAAGCCAGCAGGCGGGCACCATAGTCCCATTCGGGCCCCACACCTGCCCTGCCAGCCAGGTCTTCACTCCTTTCCTGAAGGGCAGCAGTTCACTTTGGAGTCTTAGGTCTATTGGCAGGAGGTTCCAGAGAGTTGGTGCGGACACGGAGAAGGCCCTCCTTCGGGTGCTAGACAAATGTGCATCCCTAGCAGGTGGCACCACTAGAAAACCCCTCCTGTCCGCTCTGGTTGGACGGGCAGACACTCTTGGGACGATGCGGTCTCTAAGGTATCCCGGCCCCCTGCCATGTAGGGCTTTAAAGGTCAAAACCAGCACCTTAAATTGCACCCGGAGACAAACTGGTAACCAGTGCAGCTCCCGAAGTAGGGGAGAGGCATGGGCATATCACCCACACCCCATCACCACCCGGGCCGCCGCATTCTGGACCAGCTGCAGCCTCCGAATGGTCGTCAAGGGCAGCCCCATGTAGAGCGCATTACAATAGTCTAGTCGGGAAGTAACCAGAGCATGGGTGACCATAAGCAAGGAGCCCCGGTCCAGGAGTGTGCGCAATTGGCGAATCACCCGAAGTTGGGCAAAAGCCCTCCTGGCCACAGCCGCCACTTGTTCTTCCAGCAGCAGCCGCGAGTCCAGAAGAACCCCCAAGTTGCGCACTGGGTCTGTCTGGGGCAGAACGGCCCCATCCAGTACCAAAGATGGTAACTCCCTGGATAACGCGGGGCCCCTTATCCACAGCCACTCTGTCTTGCTGGGATTCAGCCGAAGCCCATTGGCCCCCATCCAGACCCCAATGGCCTCTAGGCATCCGGATAGGATTTCAACAGCATCACTGGGGTCCCCACGGGCCGAGATGTACAACTGTGTATCATCCGCGTACTGATGGTACCGCACCCCGTGGGAACGAATGATCTCACCCAGCGGCTTCATGTAGATGTTAAATAAGAGAGGAGAGAGCACAGAGCCCTGAGGCACCCCATATTTGAGGGGCCTAGGGCTGGACCTCTCACTCTCTAACCATACCGACTGGGTACGGCCCTCCAGAAAAGAGGAAAACCAGGACAACACAGTGCCCTGGATCCCCAATCCTTTGAGCCGTTCCAGAAGGATACTGTGGTTGACGGTATCAAAGGCTGCTGAGAGGTCAAGAAGAGCAAGGACGGATGGATAACCCCCGTCCCGCTCCCGCCAGAGATCATCCATCAGTGCGACCAATGCCGTCTCCGTTCCATATCTGGGCCTGAACCCTGATTGAAAGGGGTCTAGATAATCCGCTTCCTCCAGGACACTCTGCAGCTGGCGCGCCACCGCCTTTTCCAAAACCTTACCCAAAAAGGGCAGGTTGGAAACTGGCCTGTAGTTGTTAAGGACAGCTGGGTCGAGGGACAATTTCTTCAGGAGGGGGCGCACCAAAGCATGTTTTAGCTGTGCAGGAAATACTGTACATTAGCAGCCTTGGGTCATTTTATTGGGATAAAGATAGACTACTGAATAGATAAATACACACCTACCTTGTTATGTACTCATGGAAGTAGTATTTGGATCCCTCAGGCTTCATTTAAAAGAGTTCTCCACCCATCCTTTGGAAGTGAGTACAGTTGGGGAAAATAAGGTCACCCTTGCTCAAAAGCCAGCTGTATCTGACTCTAGGGTTCGGTGCTCATGTTGATAATTTTGTATAGTTGTATTTTGCTTAGGTTTTGTTGGGTTGGTAAGTGTTTTTCCCCCCCAATCTCGTTGTTCTGTGCAGGACAATGACAATAAAGATTTATCTATCTATCTTATAGCCAAAGAGCCAGCGCTGTCTGCGTCTGCAGATGTTCCCATGGACCTGTGGCAGGCATGACTAGATGGAATGCTGTTTACCTTTCCACCAAAGTGGCACCTATTTAATACTTGCAATGTCTTGCTTTTGAACTGCTAGTTTGGAAGGAGCTGGAACAGGGATGGGAACTTAGTCCGTCGTGCAGGACTCGGGTCTCAAACTGCTGACCCGCCGACCTTCCAGTCATCAAGTTCAGCTTCTTAACTACTAAGTCACTGCAGCCCCTGGGGGAAAGTAGTAGTAATTAATGGAGGAAATCAATAGAGAGGGTTATGGGTCCATAGACACCCCTCTTGCACCCATATTCTCTGTCATCTGCAAGTGAGTGGTTAGGAAAACATCTAACCTTTTGCCAGCCTAACCTTAAGTTTGTTACTGTGGGATGAACTAAGAATGTAAAATGATGTGGCTGGAGTCAGCCTTGAACCATCTGAGTTGCTGTTGGAAGGCTGCAGTCTCCTCATCTCCCTTATGAGCACTTTGGAGTCCGGCAGCGCGGGCCAGATGAATCGCAGTAAACCCATTTGTGTGGATTCACAGGGGGCATGGGCTTCTGGGAATTGGAGTCCAAGAACACCTGGAGTGCCAAGGTTCGCCATCACGGGTGTAGCCTGAGCCAAGTACATGGCAGTTTTTGTACTGTGTGGATTACCAGGCAGGGATGATGGTGGATAAAGCAGCCCTCCCCAATCAGATGTCTTCCAGATGTATAGAATTTTAACCCAACCCACCCCAGTCAGGATGTCTAACATTTCTAAGGGGAATGAGAATGGAGGAGGTTGGCTGGAGAGTTTTAGATCAGGGGTTCCCAAACTATGGCCCACGGGCCAGATCTGACCCCTGATGCCAATTCATCTGTGCTGCACTTGTCACCCCCAGAAGCAGAAGTAAAATGCGCCCGTACGCGCGCGTTTTACTTCCACTTCCATGGGTGACGAGGGCGGCATGGGCCTGATGAACTGGCATTGGGGGCCGTATCTGGCCCATGGGCCGTAGTTTGGGCACCCTTGCTTTAAGCAGAGAAAATGGCAGCTTATTAAAATCTATCTCATCCTGTTACAAAACAGATTGCAAGGTGTATTTTATTTCCACATGACCGGCCCACTGAACCATGTGACCGGCCCGCTGCCCAAAAAGTTTGGGCACCTCTGTTTTAGACTAAGATTCAGCTCATCAGCAGTCTGTTTGCAATGAGTAACTTTGGGCTAGTTATGAATTTTTAGCCTAACCTACCCCGTAGGGTTGTTTGGACGACAGGAGAGTGGGTGGAATGAGTGCTGCTTTGTGCTTCTTAGAAGAGCAGCAAGATATAAATGAAAAATAAGTCATAATTGTGTTTTTCTGCCTTGAGCCCTAAAGAGTTTTAGACTGCCTCTGTTCACAGAAGTCAAGTTCTCATAGACTCTTTCTTTCTGATCTTTTTGGCCAGTGAAAGCATTGACTGGAGCTGTGAACCGTCAGCAGATCATCTCACTGAGACTTAGAGGACATCCCTTTCTTGGTATTGGGCACCCAGAAGAGAGAAGGACCGAGGCAGCCGCGCACCGTTCCTGTTCCCCCTTGGGGGGGGCAGGGCCCAGAGGAGGGAACCATCCTGCGGGGTCATGGATCCTCCAACCCGCCCGAGTGGGGATATTATGCGGCGGAATCCACAGCAGGACTATGAGCTTGTGCAGCGAGTGGGGAGTGGCACTTACGGCGATGTCTACAAGGTGAGAATCCAAATGCCTCTGTCTTTTTTCAGCCATGCTCAAAAGTGGCCACGTCGACTACCAGCTAGAGTCCCTCTCGCTATATGAAATAGAACTTGATCTTTTTTGTGTGTGTGTGTGTGGCTGGAGCATTGTCTTGGTGGGGGAGAAGGTCACGAAGCAGTGGCCAGTTGTCCTGCCCCACTTTGCAAGATTTATGATGGATCGATCCCCTTTCTTAAACAGTGATGTACTGGCCTAAGTGTATGAAGAGCCCAATCTGGAGCATATTATTCAATCATGTGTTGACTTGTTCCACATTACTTTCCTAAATTCGTTCTAGAAACTGGTTGATGCCTCCTAACTCTCGTTTTGTTGGTGTCTCCTGCAACCCTGTGGTTGTAAAACAATGCTGAAATTGGAAGCAAGGAGTGGAGGTGGTGCCTGCCAAAACCCTACAAGGGTTAAGGCCTTAACTTGGAATCCCAAATACTGCATAGGTGAGAGTGCTTCTTCTTGACTCTTGTCTGATCATTGGAGCTTGGGGTGGAAAGTGAAGCAGAGGGCTCCAGTCTGAACCAAAGAGAAAGGCATTTTTAATAGTAGCCATGTTAGTATGTGTTTCAAGCATATCAAAGAGTAAACAAAACAAAAACGTGGCATCTCAATGACTAACGCCTATATTTCAATATGTTCATGGATCAAGTCCACTTTGTCAGACAGACGAAAGGGAAAGGAGAATCTCACTCCTGCTCCCAAATGTTTTTAGTAAAGATATTTAGCTGTCTCAGGTTAAAGAATAATATGTAGACTTGTTGTGCAGATGTTTTTTTCTGTACTTGGGGGAACTGTAGCCCAAATATGCAAATATGCACCAAAGCCGGGAGAAGCATGTGAGCCTGGTAGGCTGGAAGAAAGGGAGGAAATCTCCTTTTTAGAGATGCAAATTGAATTGGGTGGTTTGAAGTCAGGGAGGACAGCATCACACAGGATCTTCTTTTTAAGACCTACTAGTGGCATCCCTGGGTGCCTCAGGACATTCTTTAGTCGATGGCACGGCAGTCACGGAATGAGGTCACCTTCCACCGCCACTGCGATGGAAGCGCTTGATCTCAACTTGGGCTTCTATTTATATTTTCCAGTCCTTTGTGAACGTACAGATCCAGACGTTTGACTTGATGATGCATGACTAGGAATCTTTCTGCATTAGGCATGATACTTAGAGACACCCTTGCCAGGAGGCAAAATGAAGAGGTGGAGGGGTTTCTTTTTTTGAAATGGCAGAATCAGGAAGGTGAGGAAGAAGGAGACAATGTGGGAGACAGACAAGATTGGCCTGCAGGGCATAATCCCCTAGCACCGTGATGGCCAACCTTGGTACTCCAGCTGTTCTTGGACTTCAATTCCCAGAAGCCCAAGTCTCTTTGAATCCACACAAATGGGTTTACTACGTGTACACACTGTAAACCCATTCGTGTGGATTCACAGAGACTTGGGCTTCTGGGAATTGAAGTCCAAGAGCACCTGGAGTGCCAAGGTTTGCCATCACTGCCCTAGCATGTTTTCCTGAGAATGAGCAGAAACGGTGTGCCAGCCCCATGAGTCCCTTTAGGTAAGCCTCGTATTCCTGAGCTTCCTAGAGATTTGGGCAGTGTGAAAATTAGTAGAAATAGGTGCTGTTTTGGTTTTCACCTCTAGTCTAAGCAGTTCCCAACATGGGGCACACGCCCCACAGGGGGACTTCTATTCCCAGAAGCCTAAGTCAGTCCATTGACTGATCAGAGCTTTGGGGAATTGACTTAGGCTTCTGGGAATGGAAGTCCAGAAACCAAAGGTTGGGAAACACTGCTCTAGAGCCCAACTAAGCAGATAGAGCTGTGTGTGTTTGCCTGTTTACTGAACATCCACCTACGTACTGGGAACTGTAATAAGCCATGACATGTGGTTTCCTAGCCTCCTGAACATGCTTTTCCTTTGGGAGCAGTGGGGGATTCATGCTTGGTAGAGATACTGTTTTGTATTTGTGCTTTGACATAATTGCTTTCAGATATGAAGAGAAGACCAGTATTGCTCCTGAGAAAAAAAATAGTATTTTTGTAGCGTCTGTGTTTGCAAGTAGGTCTTGAGGTTGGCGGAACATCAGCTGATGCTCAGGACCTGCATGTGATCAGCCGGGTGTCTCAGCTTAACCGTGCATTCTCTGGATGCGGAGATATAAGCATCCTGGAAATTCTAGCACGTGCACTCTTCAGTAGTTGCTGGAGAAAGTATGAATTATCTCCTGGTTCTGGCTGAGAAAATAAAAAAAAGTGCATGGCCCAGGTTCTGTTGTTTAAAATAGTCACTCTGCAATCTTTTAATGCAATTGCATTGTAAGTTAGTTCATTAAAAGCAGTGGGATAATTCACTGCTTGATGCTGTGTTTATGTGCCTTGAACTCTTAAGCTCTTCAATAATAAACAGTCTTTAGGCTGTGTGGGTTGAATGCTACTGCAGTTACATATTACGAACAAGATCTCTGGCGCACAGCTCCATGTTCTCTGAAATGCAGCTTCCCCTCCCCACATTGGTCTTAGCATAGAACAGTGATGGCAAACCTTGACACTCCAGGTGTTCTTGGACTTCAATTCCCAGAAGCCCAAGTCAGCATTCCTGCTGATCAGGGATTCTGGGAATTGATGTTCCAGAACAGCTGGAGTGCCAAGGTTCACCATCACTGGCCTAGAATCATAGGATAACGGAGTAGGAAGGGCATTTTAGGCAATCGAGTCCAGGCTCATACTCAATGCAGGAATCCCAATAAAATCAGATCTGACAGATGGTTGCCCAGTTTTCTCTTGAAGGTTTCCAGTGTTGGAGCGCTCACCGCCTCTTGAGGTAGTTGGCGCCACTGTTAATATTGCTTTAACCATTAAAGCATTTATTTCCCCTGATATTCAGTCTCTATCTGGCTTCCTTTCGCTTGAGCCCATTATTACGTGTCCTACACTCTGGGATGGTCAAGGACAGATCCTGTCCTTCCTCTTTGCGATGATCTTTCAGGTATTTGAAGAATATTCCCTCTCCGTCTCCAATGGCAAGCTGTAGAAAGTCAGTTTTAAAAGAGCCAGGTGTGTGGCTAGTGAAATGTTCCCTGCTAGTGGACGTTGAAGTGGACTTGGGTCTTATCCTTTGGTGATACATTAATGGTAGGGTTATCCTTTGGTGATACATTAATGGTAGGGTTATCCTTTGGTGATACATTAATGGGTAGTAGGGTTGTCATGTTTGCATGGCCCTTTCTCATCCAGGTAGAGTGGGTTTGACATGAAGGGAGCCTGTTGGAAGGAAGAGCCACTGGCTTGTCATACCGTTTCATTCCATATCAGGTTCAAGGAGTGAGTTTTAACTTTTAAAGCCCTAAACGGTTTGGGACCCCCCTACTTGGCAGAGCGTCTCCCTCTTAGAACATCTTCCCTCATTACTCGATCTTCCCAGACGGGCCAGCTCTTGGTGCCAACGCCGGAATGGGCAAGGAAGGCTATGACCAGGAGAAGAGCCTTTTCGGTGGCGCCACCATGCCTATGGAACTCCCTTCTGGTGGAATTGCGTCAGATCACTTCTTTGCTGGCATTCAGAAAACAGCTTAAAGCGCTTCTGTTTAGGGAGGCATTTGAGTAGGGGTAGTCACTGGACTAGTGTTAGGCTTCTCATTTGATCCCCCGCCGTGAATTAGGTTTGATATTTGTATTTTATTATGTGATTTATTATGTGTTTTTAATGTGCTGTTGTTAGCCGCCCAGAGTGGGGATGACCCCAGGTGGGTGGGATATAAATGGAATTTATTGTTGTTGTCATTGTTGCTGCTGCTGCTGCTGCTACAAGCCCAGCCCATGGGGCATGGGATTTTGATGTCTGGCACAGTTCTAGAGGCAAGCACATAGTGGTTGATCCACACAGAGAATAAGAGGTGTGTTAAACTGTGTGTTTTATGCCCATCAAAGAAATCGACTTTCTGAGGCATGAAAGAGATTCTTTGCAGCCAAAAGGTCTTACATTCAATTACTTGGCGTGGGATACAATTTTCACATCTGTTCTACTTTATCCCCGCATCGAGTCAAAAGTCATGATGAACATGATTTAATCGTAAATCAGTCTGCCTACCATTGGTTTAGGAAAATGTAACTTTTCATGTGCTTTGCAGCTGACAAATGCTTAGGGAGCACTGGTTCCTCATTCACTTTCCCCTGTTTCTCCCACCATCTGCTTGAAACTGTGGAGAGCCAATGCTGCCAGGCATACTGGGCGCTTGGGCTAGATCAGTGGCTCTCAACTTGGGGCACACGCCCCACAGGGGGACTTTAATTCCCAGAATCCTAAGTCAGTACATTGGCTGATCAATGCTTTGGGGAGTTGACTTAGGCTTCTGGGAATAGAATTGCAAAAATCAAAGGCTGGGAAACACTGGGCTAGATGGTCAAAGAACCAGTCTTCCTGTTTCGTAAGGTTAAATGGCCATAATTGCCTTCCATATTCCTCCTGACCCTTTCTTAATAATACAGATGAGAGTGTGGAGAGATGTGGCATTTATAGGGTCTGATTAAGAAGTTTGTGATGAATTAAGAATAGCTTGCCGGAAACAAAATCAGATTAAGGGAGATAAACCAGTGATCACATAGCTGGCACTGGACATGTACAACTCTACAGATGCTTTTTATGGTTCTAAGGCAGTGACGGCGAACCTTGGCACTCCAGCTGTTCTTGGACTTCAATTCCCAGAAGCCCAAGTCTCTGTGAATCTACATGAATGGGTTTACTACGCGTACGCTCACTCCGTATATGAAGCAGACCCCTTCGTGTGGATTCGCAGGGGACTTCGGCTTCTGAGAATTGAAGTCCAAGAACAGCTGGAGTGCCAAGGTTCACCATCATGGTTCTAAGGCAATCTCTGTCTCTACTAAAGCTTTTTATGGTTCTAAGGCAGTGACGGCGAACCTTGGCACTCCAGCTGTTTTTGGACTTCAATTCCCAGAAGCCCAAGTTCGGCAGGTCAGCATCCTAGTTTTGGAACTGCTGCGCTGTGGTACCACAAGGCACTTGCAAAGGTTGCTTTTGGGGTTGAGGCAACGGAGATGCTTCTTTCCCAGCTGGGTTGTCTTGCAATGCAGAATATTCTCTTTATTATGGGATGTTGCAGGCACAGGACAGGCAGAGAATGAAGATCTGTGCTAGCAAGTCCAAAAAGACTCTTTACTGTATTTTTATTTGTCTTGTGAAAGCAGCCCTGGGGGAAAATTTTTGGGAAGAGCCGGAGTATAAATACTTAAAATAATTAGATGCTTATTAGATGAATAAGGCTAACGGTTGGCTGCCTGGAACCAAGAAGTCCTTGTGTTGACCAAGTCTGCCCCAGACTAAGAACTTCCTGAGCGGCCTTGAATCTGAAGATCCCTTTCTCTCCCCCACCCCTTCTCTAGCCCAATTTCCATCTCTCTCCTGAGGCTCCCTGTGCTACTCCAACCATAATGCAAAGATCAGTTGAGTCCCCCCGTTTCCCCCCCTCATCCCATCATATATTTCACCCTACAAGGAACCTAGCTAGACCTATTCCTGCCTAACATTTTCAAGAAGTCACATTTGGTTCAGGTTTTGGAACACATAGGTCCGTGATGGTGAATCTTGGCACTCCAAATGTTCTTGGACTTCAATTCACAGAAGCCCAAGCACCCTGTGAATCCATATGAATGGGTTTACTGCTATTCATCCGGCCCACGCTGCCCTCATCGCTCCCGGAAGCGGAAGCAAAATGCGCCTGTACGGTTAAGGTTCTTCCAGGTTAACCCTTCCTCCGTCCAGGTGCATTTTACTTCCTCTTCTGGGAGCTATTAGGACAGTGCGGGCCGGATGAATCACAGTAAACCAATTTGTGTGGATTCACAGGGGGCTTGGGCTTCTGGGAATTGAAGTCCAGGAACATCTGGAGTGCCAAGGTTCACCATCATGGACATAGGGGATTGTGGTGGCTTAGTGGTTAAGACGCTGAACTTGATGACTGGAAGTTTGGCAAGTCAGCAGTTCAAGACCTGAGTGCTGCATGATGGAGTGAGTTCCCATCTCTGTCCCAGCTCCTGCCAATCTGGCAATTTGAAAGCAAGACATTGCGAGTAGGTCAATAGGTACCACTTCGGTGGGAAGGTAAAATAGAGTTCTGTGTCTAGTCATGCCTGCTACATGTCCACGGAAACATCTGCAGACGCAGTCATTGCTGGCTTTTTGGCTATAAACGGAGATGAGCCCCGAACCCTAGAGTTGGATATGACTGGCTTTCGAGCAAAGGAGACCTTTACCTTGGAACATGTGCTCCTGGGTGGAGTTGTTTTTGGCACTTGTGTTGTGGTAGCAAGCTGCTATGCTCTCAGGGCATGAATGTCTAAAAAGAGCCCCAAACTGAAAGAGGATCGGTCCTGAGTTTGACAGTGGATTGACACTGGACTGAAGGGGTCCCCTTGGCCGATTGGAGAGCCCATCGTTCTTTGAAAGTGTGCCTTGGATGGGAGCCCCCAAGGCTGCTCTTCAGAGTTTGATACCACGTGTTATACATATGCCCAAGTACGCGCGGTAAACCTATTCATGTGGATTCACAGAGGCTTAGGCTTCCTGGAATTGAAGTCCAAGAACAGCTGGAGTGCCAAGGTTCACCATCATTGGCGGCATAGGCAAACAGAACAGAGGTGTGGGCAGCTGCACTTCTGTCCAGGACGCTCCAACTTAAGGCATACATTTCATGCTGAATTTGTTCCTGTTGCAAAGAAGATGCTTGTCGCACTAGAAGTGGTGCATTCAGCCACATATGCTAGGAACAATGGAAAGCGCCTCCCTGTCCTCCCCATCTGTTAGAAGGGAAAGTGAGAGCAAAGAGGTCCGCTTCTCACCCCAGATCTAGTTTGAAGGCAGCTGCCACAGAGAATTAGGGCTCCTCCAAGCCTCCCGGCTGACCCGTCTTCAGGGATTAGAGAGGCTTTCGGTTGGAGCGCCATGCTAGGTGCTGCTCCATCTTGGTTTCCCCTCCCTGCCTGTCAAACTAACCCTCTCTTAGGTGACTGTGTGAGATTTACTTGGGAGCATCTTGAGGACGTTTGCACTTGCTCAGGAAGTTGAGTCAGAGAGAAGTTCAGTAGTTCTCTCCCCGCCTTCCCGGTCAAGCTGAGGAAGGATGGAAGCACAGCGTGGGATAGTGCACAGTATAGTTTCTGATCATGACCATGCCTCTTTTAAGTGTAGTGTGTCGGGTAGACCCTATGCGGGACTGTGATGGCTCAGTGGTTAAGAAGAAGGTTGCAGTTTGAGACCCGAGTACTGCATGACAGAGTGAGCTCCTGTCTCTGTCTCAGCTCCTGCCAACCTAGCAGTTCAAAAGGAAGATGTTGCAAGTAGATAAATAGGGACTACTTTGGTGGGAAAAGGTAAAGAGCGTTCCTTGCACTTCAGCGTCGAGGCATGCCTGCCACATGTCCACAGAAACTTCTGCAAACTCATACAGCGCTGCTCTTCGTTTATAAACAGAGATGAGCACTGAATCCTAGAGTCAGATACGACTGTTTTTTTATAGCAAGGGTGACCTTTACCTAGACCCATGATGGTGAACCTTGGCACTCCAGATGTTCTTGGACTTCAATTCCCAGAAGCCTGCTACATGAAAGGAAGAAGGCAAATGCTCCTTCAGCTCAACTGAGTTTGCAAACACCACCAGCACATCTGCAAGTCAAATAATGACATTTTCAGCTGATGACTTGAACTTGGCAGCATCCATGACCTTCTTCATAAGATCTAGACCCGTGATGGTGAACCCTGACACTCCAGATGGTCTTGGACTTCAGTTCCTAGAAGTCCAAGCCCCCGTGAATCCACACGAAGGGGTTTACTGCGATTCATCCAGCCCACGCTGCCCTCGTCACTCCTGGAAGCGGAAGTAAAATGCGCCCGACCGGAGGAAGGGTTATCCTGGAAGAGCCTTAAACGTACGGGCGCATTTTACTTCCGCTTCCAGGAGCGACAAGGGCGGCGTGGACCGGATGAATTGCAGTAAACCCATTCGTGTGGATTCACGGGGGCTTGGACTTCTAGGAACTGAAGTCCAAGACCATCTGGAGTGTCAAGGTTCACCATCACGGGTCTAGATCTTATGAAGAAGGTCATGGATGCTGCCAAGTTCAAGTCATCAGCTGAAAATGTCATTAACGGTATTTGACTTGCAGATGTGCTGGTGGTGTTTGCAAACTCAGTTGAGCTGAAGGAGCATTTGCCTTCTTCCTTTCATGTAGCAGTGGGTGTTTGGGCAGCTGTCGCTTCCTTGACCAAATGACTAGGGCTGAAATCTCTTCTGTGTAGCCATTACAGGTACAGGTGCCTGACCTCTTCTTAATGTAGCCATGCTATGCTAGTACAGTATTTGGAGGAGAGACTAGTGGAGCCATGCGACTAGTAGCCACTGATATCCCTATCTTTTGTTACCTCGGGTCCCTTGGAGTCGTTATTCAGCGGGGAGTCCACACATGGTAGACATCTCTGTGACGAGATTCTGCACATGCCAATGGACTTGAAAAACCAAGTCCCATCTGCATGCGGTCCTTTAGCCATTTGAATATCGCATCACCCGCTGGCTAGGCGGACCATGACGTGTGCCCTCCGCTTTCACCTGGCCCAAGGGATCCAGTGGCGGACGCTTTGGGGAGTCTTATGTCCCGGCCAAACATTGACAAACGATGGGCAACACTTCTGTGAATTGACCTAATCCTAAAGCTTTCCATGTCATCAGCCATTGCTACGTCTTGTGGCAGTGAATTCCTTGGTGTAATTGTGGGCTGAGTGGGAAAAGTGCTTCATTTTATCTGCCTTGAATCTCCTGCTATTGAAATCCAGTTATTGATCCAGATTGGGTGGGTGGATCGGGGGGGGGGGAGGAGCCTGTGGAGAACGCAGAAGGCACAAAGGGATGTCGCCATTATAGTCCATCTTCAAACCCAGACGGTCCTTTCAGTCTCAGTTTGAGCCGGCTTAAAGGTAAAGGTAAAGGTTTCCCTTGCTCGAAAGCCAGTCGTATCCGACTCTAGGGTGCAGTGCTCATCTCTGTTTCTAAGCCGAAGAGCCAGCGCTGTCTGCCGGTTTGCGTGTGTGCAAATGAGTTCATCCCCACTCTAGACCTGCAGATAAAAGTTTTTGTGTCAATGTGGTCCAAGTATGTTTAGGTTTCAGTTCCTACATTTCGGTTGCAATCGGATTGTGTAACCAGCCGGTGCTCTGATTATGTGTACAGCATGTACAGTGTGGGCGCAGAGCTGATGTGCAAGCGTGTTTGAACCACAGGCCTGGAAATGTTTGTTCGGCCATGGACTATCCTGGGAATTTTAGCCCAAGGAGGAACTTTATCAAGTTTTGTTTGAACAAGCTCTGTCTGGAAGATACGTTTTCAGCCTTTAAAAATCATGTAGATGATTAGAGTAGAATTTTTTTTTTGAATTGGTAACCGTGTTAGTCTGTGCAAGCATATCAGAGAGTAAACAAAACAAAAGGGGGAAAAAAGCTGTGGCACCTTAAAGACTAACTCCTGTACAGTATTTTAATGTTAGCTTTTGTGGACCAAGTCCACTCCATCAGACAAAAGGGTAGATATCATGGAATAATACATTTATACATTTTTAGTATGGAGCCCCAGAGTGGCCAGACAAGGTTCATTGGACGGACATGGAAATCAATGAGTTATTTACAACCAGTACGTATAAACATTTTGACATTAAGGTTAAGGTAAGGTAATGTAAGGTTTCCATTGCTCGAAAGCCAGTCGTATCCGACTCTAGGGTTCAGTATTCATCTCTGTTTCAAAGCCGAAGAGCCAGAGCTGTCTGCTTCTGCAGACGTTTCCGTGGTCATGTGGCAGGCATGACTAGACACTGGAGCGCACGGAATGTTGTTACCTTCCCACCAAAGTGGTCCCTATTTATCTACTTGCAATGTCTTGCTTTCGAACTGCTAGGTTGGCAGGAGCTGGGACAAAGACGGGAGCTCATTCCGTCCTGCAGTACTCGGGAATCGAACTGCTGACCTTCCGCCTCCCAGTCAGCGTCTTAGCCACTTGAGCCACTGCAGTCAATTCTCTGAATGGTTTATCTCCGCTCTCTTTCTCTCTCTCTCTGGATTCTAGTCTTGTAATTTCCCTGTTCCAAAATGGCAACTTTTAGATCCAGTATACGATGTTCAGGAGAATTAAAATGTTTTGAAACAGGTTTCAGTTTGTTTGTTTGCTAATGGTAATTTTATACTGTACTTATCGTCACCATGATCTGCTGTCTCATGGTTATTGTTGTTATTATTGCCTATAGCTGTGATGGTGAACTTTGGCACTCCAGGTGCTCTTGTTTTGAAACTGCGCAGTAAACCCAATCCGTGTGGCTTCACAGGGACTTGGGCTTCTGGGAATTGAAGTCCAAGAACAGCTTGGAGTGCCAACGTTCGCCATTACGGGCCTATGACTTATAGTTTTATTGTTTATGGGCTCTTGTTAATGTCTTTTTATATTATGTTCGATTTGTATTGTATGGGGTTTTTCCTAGTTGTTGTATGCCACCCAGAGTGGGAAAACATACCAGATGTGTGTGCGGGATATAAATAACAAATAAATAATTAAAAACCTGTGTTTAAAACCTAAGGCGAGAGAGAGAGTTCAGCCTGCTCTGAGACAGTCCATTTCACTGTTGAACAGCATTTACTATCCAGAACAGATTCTTAGTCTTTAGGGGAAATCTGCTTTCTCATAATAATAATAATTTTGCGTCAGAAATTATTCTGGGTTGAAAGGATTTTTTTTGCGGAAGAAACTCTGCTCAGGGGGTGCCCAAATGAGGCTCCTTTCATGTCCCCAAGAGCTGGGACAGAGACGGGCGCTCAATCCATCATGCAGTACCTGGGTCTCGAACTGCCAACTTGCCAGCCTTCCAGCGAACAAGGCGAGCTTCTTAACCACTGAACCAACGCAGCTCCTGCTTTCTCATAATTTGAATACATTATTTTAGGTGCCTGCCCAGGGGAGCTACGG